>VWPW01003918.1:293086-573571 GCA_013389825.1 Crypturellus undulatus | reverse complement strand
TCTCTCTCTCTCTCTCTCTCTCTCTCTCTCTCTCTCTCTCTCTCTCTATATATATATATATATATATATATATATATATTAGAACATTGCATTATATCCTTCTATGCAATAATAGAAGGATACCATGCCTTCCACTTCCCTGGGCCCTTTGTTGTTGGTGTTGTTTTTTTATGTTGTTGTTGTTTTGCACAGGGAAGGGGAGCTGTGCAACAGCATTGTTTTGGGATGAAATATTCCCAGGATTCAGCACTGCTTCTTTTTGGTAATTAAATTATTAAAATTAGTGTACTGAGGTATACTATAATGACTAGGTAATGGTTTTGTATAACCCACCTATGTCTCTCTTTTTTGTTGTTTGTTTTGTTATTTTGCAGATATTTCAAGGGAACACTGAATATTACCAGGAAGTTCGCAATAATTTCATTCCACCTATTATTGCGCGTTTTTTCAGGATTAACCCCTTAAAATGGCACCAGAAAATTGCAATGAAAGTGGAACTCCTAGGATGTCAGTTTAGTATAGGTAAGACAACGTAAAGACTTTGAATTGTGCAAGGTAAAATCTATGAAGCAATGAAATATGTTGGTAAAGATTATTTTCTGGGTAGGTTTTCAGTGAGGAAAAAATACACTTAGCTGAGCAGTCTTTCTGTAACTGGTACTTTTGTGAGTGCTTTTTTTTAAGTTATGAGGCTTGTTAGCCCTTTAATATGTAAGGTGTTTTTCAAAAGACATCAGTCACTTTCTGTGTTTGTTTTTCCTGCTTTTTTTTTTCCTTTTCCTCATCACATAACACAAACTTTAGAATAAAAAATGGTCGAGCTGTATTTTCTTTAAAAGAAAACTGAGAAAATAGCACTTCAAATACCTTTACAAATACTTTTCTTCTAAAGGCCGTGCTCCAAAATTTTCCTTGCCGCCACCACCTCCAAACAGCAACGATGACAAGAACGATGACTTCAATGATGACTTCATTCATTCAGTGAAGACTTCATTGGAGACAGATAAAACAACTTTCACACCTGAAATAAAAAATACCACAGTGACTCCCAGTGTAACCAAAGGTACCTAAATTTAAACATTAGAATAGCAAAAACTCCTTGTAGTACTTTGCATATATTAAATAGTACTTAATTTAACTTTTCTCCACAATCTTTATAGCAAATGATGACTTTACTATAACATAAATGATCACATTAAGTACTCTAAGATGCTTATGATAAAAATGTACAGTTATATACAGTATGCAGAAATAAAACCAGTTTGATAAGAGAAGTAAATACCAAGCGTCCACTTTTAAAATTGTTATTCAAACCAAAGTCAGCTTTTAATTACTAAATAGATTTTTCATTAAAAGGAATAGTTGCAACTTGGACTTTCCTTCAGAATTAATCACAAGTAACTGCTTTGTTATTTCATTTGACAGGTTTTTAGGACAAAACACTTTTGGCATAGCTAATCTTTTACAGAGTGCTCATATTGGCCTGAAGTTTGAAAAACACAGCCTGGCAGCATCATGTGGTGTATCAAAGAGAAAGTTCATAAAGGGAGAAAGATCACTGCATATATAGGCACTGATGAAGCATCCTTTAGAGGGCAGCAGACAGGTCTGCAAACCCTGCATGGACTAACTGTGGCAGGGCAGTACTGTGCTGTTTACTTCTTGCAGCAGGGTCAAACCTAAGTGGTTGTCTTCTCCTGACCTCTTTTGCCTTTCTTTGTTCCTAATAATCTATGTCTTTTTAATAGAAAAAAAAAAATCAAACCAAACTTTGATTTTGATTTAAAAAAAAAACTAACAAAAGTGCTCTATAGGTGTAGACGATGTAGGTGTTAATGCATTGCTGTAGGAGCATCCAACAGGATAGCATAGCTGTGCTATAGCTATAGATATGCTATAGCATGTCCAGTGCAATAGACAGAAAACTATCTAGAAAATGACATGGTGACATGCCTTTCTCTAAGTAATTTTCAAACAAAAACCCTTCTGTCTTACACCACTTTGTTTAATGACTTTGCAGATGTGGCATTGGTGGCAGTTCTGGTTCCGGTCCTGGTCATGATCTTCACTACTCTGATTCTTATCTTAGTTTGCGCTTGGCATTGGAGAAACCGGTAAATGAGTGGGTTAATAGAAGTACTTTAAATGAGTGTTAGTCTGGCGTTTGGAAATGAAATGTTTTGCATGAAATACAATGAGAACTACATGATCTGCATTTCTGGAAAGTCTTTTCAGCATTGTGTTATGTTTATGAGAAAATGCCATTTTAATAGCTAGCATGATGGAATCTGCTTTCTGTGACTGTTCTCATCAGAAGTGCTTTTCCTGAACAGATTTTGCCAGTAGCAGCAGACTGGTAGTGGGAAGTCAGGTTATTGGTGCTTGTACTTGGCCACCAGTTACAGCAAATGGAACAGTTGCATCTTCTCATAAGCACACTAGCTAAAACACTCCCTTTTCTTTCTCTCATAGCAAGAAAAAAACTGCAGGTACTTATGATCTACCTTACTGGGATCGTGCAGGTAACAAAAATGGTTTAATAAAATACTCTACTTGGCATTCTTGCTTTAAGATGTATTTCAAATTACAGTAGCTTAGATATTTTCCCATGGCAGAAACTCTTCTCTAATGCTGGTTTATTATAAATGTGGGGGTAGTGAACTCTGTCATTTCTGAGCAGACTTTACTTTTGGATCTCTGAACTTTCTTCAGAAATAGTCTTTTCTCCTATCAGAGCTACAACTATAAAATTATTTTAGTAAACAGAATTGAGAGCCTCTTAATAAGAGCAAGATGAGAAAAAATCATTTTTGTGGAATGTTTTTGTACAGTTAATAGTCAGTACCTGGTATTTTTTTCTCCTGGAAAAACCCTTTCATCTTGGCATACAGATCCGTCAATTTTTATCTGTCTTCATGCCCTATGAATAGTGTGGGATGGCTTGAATCCCCTTTTAGGTACTTTCCATTCCTAGGCTCTTGTTCCCCATTAAGTGGGAAGCGGGCACTTCTGCAGGGCAGTGCTTATCTAGTGCCTCGAGAACCCTTATGCTAGGGCTTAAAGACCTACTGCAGCAGTTGGTTTCTTACTGTTCATCTGATTGTGCTTCATCTTTATGTCCTCATTTTAGTAGACCACAGCTGTGCATTTGTTCAGTGATGGCTTTAAATTTTCCTTATCCTTTAGGCAAGAAATCTTTTAATGATCTTATTTATTATAAATTCATTTCTGCTAGATCCCAGCATTGTTGTATCAGAATGTTAAAATCAAATGATCCTCTATTTAAATGTTTATAATAGACATGCTGGATTTTCTTCCACGATCGTATAAATATGTATGTTCACTATGCCAGTCTGTTGTAGAAGGATCCTGCAATTCAGCGAAATGCAATTTCAGAAAATGCTGTTCTATTCTGTGACCCCTCTCTCTGACCCCACTCACAGGTTACTTCAAGTTTTGTTAAACACTGTCTAGTGATTTTTTTTGAATCTGCTATTTTCCTTACTTGCTACTACAAAATATGTGCTCTATAGTATAAAAGACTTTCTCTTCAGTAGCTTAAAATACAGAACATATAGATACTTATCTTTTTCTTTTCCTTAACCCATGTGAAGGATGGTGGAAAGGAATGAAGCAGTTTCTCCCCACCAAATCAGCAGACCACGAAGAAACTCCAGTTCGTTATAGCAGCAGTGAAATTAGTCGCCTAAGACCCAGAGAAGTCCCAGCAATGTTACAGACACAGTCTGCAGGTATTTCTTACACCTCCTGAAATGCAAGCTGTTTCAGATCTGTTCTCAGAGCTCCATGGAAATGTGTATTAATTTACTGATCGTGCACAATGGAAAGACATTTTTGCAAGTAAATGCAATAACCCAAAGTTTCTTTTTTTGTTCTTAAAACTCAGGAAGTGCTTAAAGTCTCTTTAGCCATGTTTTCATACACTGAAAATAACTTCATCACATCATAGTTACACATAAGTCTGTAATACATCATATGTATCTGCACAGATAATACAAATTAAACCATCCCTTCAATTTGGAAGATGGAGAACTACTGATAACACGGTGTGCCATTTATTTGATGAACCAGTCACTGGAGGAAGATGACTCTGCCTTTGGGTCTGTGTTTACTCATTGATGGCAGAAACATGCAGACCTGCAGCATTCTGGCTTCACAGCAGGCTTTTTTGGCTGCCAGCTTGTCTGTTTTTAGGCAGTGGTCCCATTTTCTCACTTCCAGCTTTTGTTATTCAGATCACCTGTCAAACTAAAACAGCTCAGCAGACCATGTGCAGGCCTTCCCTCCCCCAGCCACACTTGAGCCAAATCCAGCCAGGATAACTTCATTAAGTCAAATTTTCCAGGGAAGCAAGTTCCAAAAAACTAGACAATTTGCTTTGAGGCAGATTTGCAACGTGGGAAATTGCAGCTTACATGGGGGGGGAAAAAAAAGTGTTACAAACCTAAGAAATCAGCATCTCGTAGCAGAAGTTATCTAGCAGCTTGTAACTGACTATTATTTTCTGAAGCACCCAGCACTGGCAGATAGAGCCCATTGGTTTGATCTCGGATAATAATTTCTGTGACACTGTTGATAGGATCTATTTATTGTGATAACACCATTAAAATGAAAAATGCATTAATTGTACATATATTTTTCTTTGTTGGGTCTCGCCACACAGAATATGCCCAGCCGCTGGTAGGAGGGATGGTTGGCACGCTGCATCAGAGATCCACCTTTAAACCAGAGGAGGGGAAAGAGGCAAGTTACGCAGATCTGGATCCCTACAATTCCCCTGTGCAAGAAGTCTATCACGCTTACGCTGAGCCACTGCCTATAACCGCACCAGAATACGCGACCCCGATAATCATGGACATGTCCGGCCATGCCAGCGCACCTCTCGGCATCTCTCCCATTTCCACTTTCAAAGCTGCAGGGAATCAAGCTGCGCTCCCAGCAGGACCCTACAACAGACCCCTGTGTGGGACAGAGAGCCCCTCATCGGCGCGGGCGCTGTACGACACCCCCAAGGGGCAGCCGGGGCCCGGCGCCACCGCCGAGCTGCTCTACCAGGTGCCGCAGGGGCTGCCCCATCCCACCGGCGGCAACGAGCAGCCCAGGTAGCTCGGCCGCAGCATCAGAAGGGCCATCTCCTCAGAGCTCGGGGTCTGCCCTGTTTGAGTCACCTTGTCTTAACGTCATTTGTCTTAATACAGTTGAACCAAAACGTGTGTTAACAGAGGTCGGGGAAAACCAGCGATTCTGCCTTTCCTATTGTATGCAGTTACGCCTTGTGGCCGGAGAAACCATGGACTTGTTTTTACAGTTGTCTGTAAGCAATGAACAAAGAACTTTTCAAGATTAACTTCAGCATTTCAGCAGTGTGATTGTAAATTGGGAGAAACAGCTTAAAGTAGGAAAGTGAGTAATATAGGTCTTGCTAATGGTACTATTTCTTAAAGAACAAACAAAAAACTCAAAAACTCTGTATGTAAGCACTAGAGAGTCAAAAATTCATTTTCCCTTATGGAGTAGCTACATAACTTCCAGAAGAACATTAGTTGAGACTGATGGCAAAAAAACCCCATAAACTTCTTGACAAAATGGTCTCAGTGCTAATCAACATTATTCCAGCTTTTGTTGACAGGAATGGGAGTATGTGTGTTCCTCACATGCTTTTCACACCAGTTTTATCATCTTTCTAAAACCAAAGTCTGATAGCTCTATTATTTGTTTTCTCCTCCGTCTGGTCTTAAGCCACGAAATCCTGTTGCTTTCTAGAGATACAATGGGCACAGACTAAGTGTTTTAAGGAAACTACAAGGCAACTGGCCTTGTGTCTGCCTTGAACCCCAACCTCCCCTCAAGGAGAGGTCATTTGGTCAAGGAGACCAAATTTGAGAGGTTTTTCCCCCTCGAGGTGTCTATTGTTGTGTGTTTTAAGATGTAAGCATATACAAAGAAAGATATGTATATACTTTTGTGCGTGCATAAGGGGGCACATGAATATTTGAATGGTGCGTAAAGCTGCTTTAGCACATATGGTACATTTTAGCACAATTGGAAAGCTTGGCCCTAGGGCTTTTTTTTAATGATTATTCCTTATTAGCAGTATAAAAGACTCCAAAATCTTTGCTAGATGCAGGTTGTTTTAAAGTGTATCAATTTTAGAAGTATTTAATTGAATATATGACCTTTGAATGTTTCAGTTTTCTCTACTGAAAACATTGCAGTCCATCTGAGATAACATAGACTAGTTTTATTTAGGTAATCACCTAATGAAAACAATTGGGATATCATGTTTGCCATTTTTGGTCTTGTTAGAAAGAAAGCACAGCCTTTTTAATATAAGTAATAGAAGCTGCTCTTAAGAATAAAGCCATCTTTATTGTAACCAAACTGTTGGGAGGATGCTGAATTAACTTACAAATGTGAAAACCCCTGGTTATACATTAGCCCAGTTTTATGGACTTTCACTGTGGTTTTTTTGTTGTTGTTTGTTTTGGTTGGTTGGTTTTTCTCCCCCTGTGATGTAATTCAGGTGAGCTGTGTTTATTGCCCATGGTGCATGTACTGGATGGTTAACACCCAAGCAGAAACTAAAATACGGTTACAAATGGTTCCCGTTGCATGCTCATACCGGTGCAGTGTCCCAGTTGCCACTGCACAGTTTGTCTGCACAGAAGCTGTCGCACAGTAATGCAGAATTACTCGTGGCCTGTCCAATGTGGCGAATGTGTTATTACATATCCAGTACTGCTCTAAGGCCTCCTGCTACAATTTTTTCATCATGAGAATGATTCTTTAAAAATTGGATGCCTAAATGTGAATGTAGGAATAAGGGGTGGTTTATGAAACCTAGTCAAGAAAAGGAAATTCCTGCATATAGCTGTATTTTTTGATAATACTGCAACTTATTCTACTTGATGAAGCTAGTCTGTAAGCTTTGTAGTTTGTTGCTTAAAAATGTTAAGGTTGTTCATACTCATCAGTAGCAACTATGACTTTGAAATTAACTGAGCTGATTTTATTTTAAAAATGAAGAAGTCTATTCCTTTGCATCAAAATGTGCCATACTGATTCCAGGCAAATGAAGAAACTGCTTTCCTAAACCATACAACTTTAGGCTAATTCACCATAAAAATAAATGGATGTGTTTGAGACGAGAAAAAAATAACTCTTGGAAACCTGCATTTAATTTTTACTATAGGAGAGGTATGGTAGAACTTATAGCTATAACATAGGCCAAGACGGCGTGAGAATGAAACAGTTCCTCTACAGTGCACTGGGTTATCCTGAGGCAACATTAATATAGTTTCATTATCTGAACAGTGTGAGCAGTTGACCAAAGGCGCTGTTTAAGAATTTAAGTTCTTTTTATGAAGGAAGTTAGTCTTATACTTTGCTCCCTGCTTTCAACTTTGAACATTTTATCTGCTAGGGGAAAAGAGATAAGGTTGAACATGTAAAAAGTTGACTATAAAATGTACACTATAAACTGCTAAAGGTTGATTTGCAAATGTAAGCTGCAAATGGCACGGCTAAGCTCAGCCTTTTCCTGTGTACCATCCCAGCAGAGGTGCGCTTAGTGAGGCTCGTTTGCATCGGAAGATGGACATAAAATGCATTTCAGTTCTGTTTGGAATAAAAATGGCTCGAGTGTTCTCCCAGAATGTACGTTCTTACCTCAGCATGTACTGTAGTTGCTCGGTATTTGTATATGTTGCTAGAACTTAGACTGTATAAATAGTGAGGGTTTTTTATGTATGTTAATGTATTTTAAATAAATTGTACATACGAATGATGCTCTGTATGTTGTATTGCTTCACCCCCACTTGAGTCAATCTGTGGGTTCTAAAGGCCAGGGCCCTGCACCAGTATTGCAGCGCGACGGGGCCAGGCCTGCCTCGAGGAGCTGCTGCTGCTGCTGTTGGTGGTGCTGGCGGCAGCCGCGCACGGGGCAGCACCTGGAGCGCCCCTCTGCCAGCTAATATTGGAGGTGGGAAAAAGAGACTTACCGGGAATTCCGTTGTGGAATTTTTGTTGTACGTGAGGGTCAAAAAGTCAAAACCAAGTTTTAAGCTCTCTGAAACGAAAACTCCTTTTGTATATATAAATATATGACAGGCTTATCTTCTGGCTTGCATTTGCAGAACACAAGTAAGAACCTCCTCCAGACATTGAGAATAACACGGGAAATATACCTCTGATTTTTTTTCTATAGATTTTAGCATGATAAGTATGAAACAGAAAACAGAATGGGAAAAAGTTGAAACCCCTGAAGGAAGTCCCTAAGCCATCTATACTAAAAGGCCAATTACTCCAGTATCTCCTTCTACTCAAGATGACCATTATATTGGAAGTAAAAATTTATCGTTTTCATTAACACTGAAATAAATGGTTCACAATTTTAAACCCTAGTTTCGTGCAACAATAAAGCACTGCTTTGGTGTAAACATTAATGTAAAAAGGTAGCCAGAACAGATTTCATGGCTTTCTTTGCACGTAACAGTATTTTAGCTGCTGCAGTCCTGGAAATGTGCCCTGATGAGCAGGCAAAAAAAGAACTTGTTATTATCTTCAAATAATTGCTCATCATTCCATCTTAAGTCATATTTACTGATTTTATTTGCTTTAGCTGAATTCTGGAGGCTGCATCCATTGATTAAATTTACAAAATTAAACCATTTCAGTTAAATATTGTTACCAGGAAGGAAACACAGCTCGCCAGCCACAGGTGCCAGCAACGGTGACACAAGTTACCTGTCTCTCTTCTAGCAGAGGATGATTGTGCCTGTATCTCCATCATATAGAGGACTCTGCAGTAGCTGAAACGGGCAAGGCTAGAATTGGCCAACCACATTTTCCTAGTACAAGAGCAAGAGTTTTTATTCCTAATACAGTAAGGTCTAAACACTGTGCTGGAGACTTTAACCAAAAACACCATTTCCCCCCTTGATTGGTAAGGATATCGTGCCTATATCCATCACCCTCCCAAACAACTTTCAAGCAAAGTCTGTCTGAGGAAAACTTACCAACATGTCAAGGATATTACAGTTATTATGAGTTGTATGAAATGGATAAAGGTATACAAGACAAATGCCCTCCTCCCCTGCCTGCCTTGCCCCAGTCTCCCATCGAGGGGAACTGTTCAGAACCAATGATGCTGTGTTTGCATTGGGGTTGACATGATGTCTGCAGCCGTTGTGAATGCTCCAGTTGTGGAGAAGAGTCCGACCTGCACCCAAATCTCCTGGACATGGAATAACACTCCCCTGCCCCCAGCCCAGTAGGCCTGCACTCTCTCTTCTAATTTTCCTACCTCACTTTGAAAAACAGCCCTGGACTTTTTTAGTTAAGATCTCTCTTTCCAGTGGTTGCCTGAGGTGAGATTATGAACTTAGAAATCTGAATAAATTCCCCAAACTACTTCCTCAATAACAGCCTAAAAATCACTGGCACAATTACAGCTTACACATCTGTTAAGCAATCATTTTATTTAATTAATCAGTAACAAAAATAGGCAGAGATAAAAATCTTATCTTTAGCTTTACTTAGCTCATCAACTGTACAGGATCAATGGCCTTTTTTTTTAATGCTTAATGGAGAAAGCCAGAAATGACGGTGTGTGAAGAGAAGTTGTCCAAAGGTTTTTCTGTGATCATCACTTCGGATCTTACATGAGACTTGGCAACAGCGAACCTAAAACTTAGGGGTATGTCTGTAAGAACTGTTTTCTTTTTTCCCCCTTTCTTTATGGGACTCAGCAAACAAAAACTCCAGAGGTCTTTTTCAACCACAGTCATTCTGTGATCTCCACCATGGGCTTCTTATTCGTCAAAAGATAACACTATGAAAGACCTCAGAGGTGGAACCCTATCTGCTAGACAGGCCTTCTGATTCTTGTAATGTTTTGTTGATTGCTCAATGATCATTTACTTTAGTTATTTTAATTCGAAGTAACAATGCTCCAAATAATAATGCGCCAAAATAACACATAGCATGGAAACATAGCAAAATTTGAAGCAAGGCCCCTCACTGAACTAACAGTACTTCAAATGATGATTATGATCTAAATACTGTTTTTTTTTAAAAAAAACAAGGAGCTGAACTAAGATTAGCAAAAAGAAATGAGTTAATAAAAGCCCTCGTGCCACCACTTGGTTTCTCCATGGGTTGCTCTTTTTATGACTTTATGTCATTTCTTTAGCCTCCGAACTACACAAACTGCACAGTGCCAATTGATGTGCCACTACCTTGGTGCTCTTTACACTGCTGCAGTTTTTCTACCTTTGCACAGTTTAAGTCTGCACGTGACTCTGACCGCAGATGAGCTGTGCATCAAGCCATAAGGGCACACAGGCAGCAAGCACTGGTTCCAGTTTAACACCTAGGAGGGATCTCATTTTGGATGGTCCACACCATTAATCCTTGGCCAACAGCAGCACAGGCCAGCAAAAGCGAGCCCAAGCAGGAGCGGTAACCAACCCACACTACCTGGCGATACATTCTGCCCCCGCAACGAAGATGAGGCCTCACTGACACGATTCCTTGGAGTCAAGTGTTCAATCACGGCTTCCACCCAGCGCGGGGGAACATGGTGCCGTGACCGCCTTCTGGGCACTTCTCCACCAAGCGAAGGGTGTTTGTTATCAACCGCAGATGTCATTACTGCGCTGAGCTGTTGGAGAGTCTCTCTGTGCTGTCAAACAGGGGCCACATTTCACCTCACAACCAGGGAGGGCAGTTCAGTACACGCTCCCCAAACCTTAGCCACAGGGGCTGTGGACAGGGCTAGGTACTGCTACGGATCCTTGTCACCTTGCTGATGCTCTTGTTGATACACATTGCTTCCTGCAGTGTTCTCAGGTACTTCAGCACTACTAATATAGTCTGCACAAAGCCCATGTAAATTATTTAGGAAACATCAAGACTTTTTAATCTGATCTTGAATCCAGCTGGTAATACAACTGGATTAACAACAGAACTGTTAATGGAACAGGTTCTTCTGACATACAAGAGTCAGCGGGTAAAAAAGGCAAATAGCATCAGGTAGCTTTGTGGGACAGTAGAAAACCCAATTTTTCATATTTTTTTTAATTCTTTCATTTTGAAGGGTATAATTTTAGCTATAAAAGACATCACTTTACAGAGACTTCCATGCAAAAATACCGTGGCTACAGCTGAGCAGGAGTATAACACATAGTTGTATGTTTGTCACGATGTACATTTGTCAGCATAGCACATACTGCTCAGACACTAGACAGGCATTTGGATGAGAGCTGGCCAAAATAAAAGCTTTCCATAATGGATGTAATTTTGACTTCCTTACCTAGGGTTTTAATCAGGATCTAACATGCTTCCTGCAGACCCTGCAGCTGCTGAAGGAGCCAGACATCCATGATAAATTCATTTAATTCAGCAGCTCCCATCCCCAGACTCCATAGGACCAAAACACCTCTACTCCAGCCACAGCAGATCCCCTGCCCCAAAATAATGCTCATTTTCTCCATCCACAACCTCCGCTCTCCCTGCAATCGCACACACTTTTCACACAGAGACATACAAGGTATCAAAAAGCGAATGAGGCAGCTGTATCATCCTCCTGGATGGCTGCATGGGGAAGGGGAGAAAACCTTCCTTATGCACCCATGAATGTAAAGAAAAGCCAAACACAACCCCACGCTTCCCTGATTCTCACAGCTTGAGGAGAAAGGAGGCCCCAGAGCAGGGAGGTCCCCTCTTCGCAAAGGCAGCTGCCCAGAGCACTCCCAGCTCACACCAAAATTGCTCTTTAAATTGTAGGGGAAAAAATGCATTTAGAGAGAAGCCCTCAGTTCAAAAGCTGCAAGTTCAGGGAGTCTCTGCTTTCTATTGACAATACTGAATTTCTTTTTCTTAACCTGGTCTCTCCTCGTAGTCGCATGGACTTTCCAGACCACGTCTCAGGATGCGGGTCATGCTACTGTATCTATCTCAGGCAAATTTCCCACCCCAGCCCAGACGAAGTACATCATGGCCCTGGCGCCGCTCTTCCTCCTTGTTAGACTCGTTTTTTCCTCGTCAGTTTTGTGACTCCCGCCCCTACCCAGGGAGACACCTCGATGACCTGACAGGGAGCTGCTCTTTCTCTTACTTTACATCTAAACTTAAAGCCAAACCGATACGCAATCTCCCTCTGCGTTACCAAAACTTTCCGAGCCCTCCCCTCCCTGAACTGCTATCCTAAAATGTTTGCTCCTATTAGTTTGGTGTCTCAAAGGAAGGAAATGGGCTTTACATGATAATGCATCCATGCATTAGAATATGTGACACTGTACCCACATACAAGTACTAATAAAATCCTGCAACACAGCTGACTACTGAAAATACATGCAGCATGCAATTGATTTTTCCAGATCCTATAGGTCCATGATCATTCTAACATTCTAATCAGAATGTTTCATTCTGATTGCTCATCCTTTTATTTTTGGATCAAATGAGTTAAGCAAATGTCTACCTTTAGAATAGAAAAACTAAGGCAGACAGATATTTTAAGTATCTGAATGAGACTGAAAAGCCTGAAAATGACTTGGCAAAATAGTGTAACTAAACTGCTATTGAAATATCCTGTAATTCCTGCTCCAGTTTTATGTATCTATATATAGATACATATATATTCCATTAATGAAATTCGATCCTGAAGGGAGCTGGGAACCAGAAGCAGTACAACAGTTTTTGACATTAAAATACAGCTCCCTTTTTTGCTGCCTTGTAATTTAAAAAGAAGATTTAAACTGGGTATAACATTTTTATAATAATGAAATGATTTCTCCTCCAGATATTTTTGCCACTGTTAAAACTGAACTACAGAACTTCAGAAGACAAACTACCCCCATATGTAACTGGCATTCAATTATTTAATATATTCTCCCCCCCAAAAAGAAATCAGAAAGAGAAAAATTCTACAGTGAAAAATGTCCTTCTTTATTTACCTGCTTTAGGAAGGAAAAAGCACCCTCGCTACTACCTAAGCTTCTATGATATTAGTTTGGGCCCATGAAATTTCCAGACCACCTCTAGCATGCAACTCTACACCTTGAATGAATGTATAAGAAATAAGCATAGTTTTATCAACTCAGGAGGAGGCTGGATATAGCGCAGATAAGGTTTTAAGTAGCCGTTACAGAAGAATAATTTTCAAGTAAATTATATTTTTTATGTGTAATATGTAATTTTCTGGAGTGCTGGCATATGTAGGAAAATGATTCAAACAACACCAGTGATTTAATCATTTTGTTGTGCCCCAATATTATAAATAATGGCAATAAGCCTTTTATGGCTTAGTGATGGGGCACTCACAGTGATGCTGTTGACTTACACTTAACCAGGTACTGCTCTTAATTTCACTCAGCAGCGTTAAACCAGGACAGCTTTGCATTGACTCAACAAGCCTATGTAGGTTGGCACTTCCCTGGAAAACAGACCAACTGGCACAAAACACAGTATCAGGAGGTTGATATTCTCCATCCTTTCAGGCAAGGCAGGTTCTTTCCAGCCAAATCTAATGCAAACGTTTTATAAAACTGCTGTTCCCACTGTTCTGGATGAGGCAGCACAACCCAAGAGCTACTCAGCAGCCTCCTGAGCTGCAGCAGCAGCTTCATGGAGACTCCACGGGGGGTACACGCAGGATGGAAGATGCGGTTAAAGCTGTGTTAAGATGAAAACAGACTTTTGGTTTTATAAACCAAGATTGAGGCAACTTCTAGAATAATATCAAGAGGAAGATTTGTTCAAAACCATACAGGTTGGAAGGTTTCATAAACTTCAAGAGAAAAGACAATGTTCTTGCACAAATCTCTGGGAGATAACACACATATTTTAAGAACTGCTTGTGAGGCTGAGTGTGTTTTCTAAATATGTTTTTTTTTTCTGGTAGACACTGACTCACTGAAATACATACCTCATTAGCTAGTCTCCTTTTAACTAACAATTTTACCAGATACTTCATGAAGAAATTAAATCAATGACAAACATACCGAGACTTAAGCACCCAGATGATACATCAGTTCCTGAAAGTCAGCTTCTCAGAGGATTAGAAAAGGTCATCCTGTTCTTTTGGAGCCAGAAACCCTGAGTTCAGCTTTGGCAGCAGCTCCGATGCCGGCCTCCCCAGCGGTCTGCATGGGATTACATTTTCACAAGCACTTAAAAGGGTTAGGAGCGTGTCTCGCTCTCAGGAGGGATTTAGACCAATGAGCTTCAGCATCGCTCGGTGTCCGGCTTCCTGCCCTGCCGTGTCCAGTCCAGCGAGGGGCAGGATCCTCACACAGCCCTTGACACAGGTACACGCAGCGGTCCGAAACCCTGGGAAGGCCGGCTCCCCGGCTTGCCCTCGGACACGACGCAGCCAGGACCTGTGCCTTAGCCCAGGATAACCACTGACGGGGTAAGTCTGTACCAACAACCGCCTTGGTGGCTGTGACCCAGCGGCCGCCCTTCTGCCACTCGTGGCACAACTATGAGGCAGACGCTAAAGCAAACAGCATCCTATATTGCTGCAAGCAAATGCACCAGAGGCCACCTGCGAAAGGCCATACACTCCCAAGCACCTGAGAAACCCCTAAAAGCGGCCGTGGAAGGTCCTGACGGAGTCACTCGGGCTCCTTAGGCTTCATCCCTTTCCCTTGCTCTAAGGAGCTGATGCTTATTCTAAGGGGGTATTAGGCAACTTAATATCAGTGTTCTTTTTCTTGTTAGAGTATTTCAGGTTGTTTTAAGGCATGCAAAATACTAATCAAAGAAATTAAAAACTGTTTTATTTCATTTGCACATTTGCAATAGAAAAATTATTAAAAAATCACATGTTTCCTGGTATACTTGACCTGGATCCTTCAGCACTATTCCTGTATTTCATGAGAGACTGGAGATATGTTCTAAATGTTTAGAATTTGTGATTTAAGAATGTTAAGAATATGAAAGTGGTAACAGTCTATCCATCAGCTGCAGCGCTTATCAAAAAAAAAAAAAAAATTAAAAATGTAAGCTTTCTAGTAAAATGTAGTTATTGATGTGTAAATCAGTGTTCTGATGCCCTCCCACTTTGCAATTAAGTCTCCGGACCAAGATAAAAATCAACACAGAGTTTAAACATACTCCAAAAGTCTTGAAAATGCCTCATGCTCAATCCCAAACCAAGTACCAAATCACGATGAATATGCCCTGCCCACATGCAAATAAAAGAGTTGCTTTGTCAGGACAGTCGATCTTTATATAAAACCTGAGCCAAGCCATCCAGCCAACGCACATACACAAACAGAACAGTCCAGCAGTAAATCCTACCTTTTTTTTTTTTGGATCAAGGCCTCACTTTTTTATCAATCCAAAACTTTCATTTAAGTGAACAGAAACACTGTCTTTTTTAAGGACTAATTCTGAAACAAATAAGGACCCTGATTTCTGGCCAGACTTCAGTACCATATAATTTCTTGGCCCTGGCAATTCCCAATCACTAAGCTATCTGTTGCTGGAAACTCATCATCTCATTACAAGTCTTCTCAGAAACACACATTTAGGAGCACACACATGTCAATAAGAGCATAGTCCCATAGAGCTGTTGGCTTGGGATGGCCCCTCAAGCCACTTGTGTTCCCCACACCCGAGAGTGAAGCAGATCCAGAGCAGGAGGAGGAAAGGAAGGTCTGTGCTGCCCGCTCCCTGTTCACAGCAGATCTTCGCTCTTGCGCAGCAAGCCAGGGAATCGTCTCATTTCTGGAAGTAAGTTTTCTTTTTCCTGAGCTTTAAGTGGATGGCAGTTATCACAAAACCCGTCAGCGTTGCTGCCGCGCCACAGACTGTGTAGGCGATTCCCAGGAATGGGTTGCTTCCTCCACTCCACACCACAGTTGAGAGGATCACATACTTCTTCCCCTTAAATTTGCTAACGGGGAAATCTGATAGAAGGATGTTAAGACTTCACTAATAAAGTTCACGTTATTTTCAGCAGGGAAAGGTGCTCAGGGTTTTTTCCACGGCATAAAGGAGCAGGAGATCTGCATTTGCTGTAAAACTCCTTTAACTCATCTGAGAGGGTTCTACTATTATTAATTAGCCCCTCCTGAAAATGCAGCACCTGGGGACCCCCCTGCTAAAACTAACAGCCATTTGGTGCAAAGAAATGCAGATACTTCACATACAGACTCACTGTGATGCTGGAAACACTTCCTTTTTGATTCATATAATATGCAGCTGCTACTGCACTAATTTGACATTATTTTTAAGTAAAACTCATTGGAAAATGAGCCTTTGGGGAACTTTATAAAATGCTCATCTCTCTCTTTCTCATGTCCCACCCATCCGGATTTTTTTTCCCTGTTATCTCTCCACGTGGAAACTTTCAGAACACAGCTATATGCTATACACAGCAGATATGCTATATCTGCTATAATATAGCATATCGATGCCATGGCTGCATTGGCTGAGAACAAGGATGAATCTAGAGCCATCTTGGCATAACTCTTGCTGCCCAAGCAGTTGTGCTGTTGGTCAGCGATGCTTACGCTGTTTGGTGCGAGAGTGCAGCGTCACCAGGACAAAGATCCCTCAATTTCCTCTCAATTTCCTACCTTTTGTGTAAAACCTGCTCCTGTCACATTCTGTTTCTGGCCAAAGATAACCGTTTCAGAAGCCACATGCTGCCGTTTTGGTAATACATCTTAATATCTGCACAGGTTAACAAAAATCCACTTGTCCTGTCTTGTCATCCTCAAAATTAGCTTTTTTTTTTTTTCGTGGTGATTTATCTTGGGATGTTTTGCTTGGTTTGGGATTTTTCCTATTTTATCACACAAACCCACTTCTACCCAATGTGCCACTATTTAATAGTCAAGGAGTGCCTTGGACAATATGAAAGGATACTATAGGAAATTCGGAAGGTGTAATTGCCTGCTGGGAGGCCGACAGCAAACTGCCTTGTTCGGCTGACGCGGCGATAAAGATTTCTGAACGTGGAGAAGGCTGAGACGCGCATCCAGATAACGAGGTCGTCGTTGATGTACCCGTTGTTCCTTTCATCCTCCTCGTCCAGCATATACACCGGCTTCTGCCAGTAGGGAGGCCTGGCTGTTCCTGGTACGGAAGAGAGCAGGCAGGGAAGACCTCGTGCTGTCGGCACGCCAGGTTCTCACTGCCAGTGAAAAGGAAGCCCGACTGGTAACAACTAACTTCTTCGGCACCTACTGATACCCAAGACAGAACATGGAAGCGACACAGGATGCTGTCCCGCATTTGAAAATGACATATGCGAGAGAACATTTCACATCTAAAAATCTCCATTCATCTCCACATGAATGAAAACAATTTAGCATACAGTTTAGCCTCCGTTTCTATGCATTTGTTCACTCCTCTACAACTAGAAATGCACCCTAAGATTGTTAAATCTGCATATTTCCTTCTTCTTCAAAAGCACATTCTATGCTATGCTATTAAAAATATGCTATATGAACTACTTCTTAGATAGAAGTTAATTCTTTGAGGAAGGAAGAAGTATCTTTCATATGGCATCTAGAACAGAAATAAAAATTTCCACAACAGAAATTTTTAGTTTTACTTCAATACATATTAATCCCAACACAAAAACAGCCCTGGTGATGACTATTTGAAAGAACCACTGGAGCTGGCAGTCTCGCTTGTTTCACACTGCCCAGGAGCCTGCAAAGGCAAAAGATGGGAAGTGAGGTGCAATTCTCCTTCATAGATGATTTCAGAAGCAAAACTAGCGCTAGACTACACCCTTGCCTTTTCTGCACATATTATACGATTAGAGGAAGTAAGACAGAAGGGGAATGACAAAGGCTAACCTGAGCCTTCTGAAACCAATCTCAGTTTCTGTGCTCACTGCAAAGAGAAAGATGGGCTTTGTTAAATCTGGTTTCTACTGTCAATCAAAGTTTCTTCTAGCTGATATTTTTCCCAGGAGTGTTTTCCATATCAGCATGGAGACCTCCATACACAGGAGATGATAGGAAGGAGAAGCCACATAAAAATAAGGGACAGCAGCAGAACCACACTTACCTGCAAAGGCAGAAGAAAGATTGTGCGCTACTGGATTTCGAAATTTCACATTTTTGTCTGTCCACCAACTGTTTCCAGTCTTCAGCAGTGGGACTTGAATAACAGATGAGTTAACATTGTAAAAAAGATCAATAGTATCTGCAGGGAATATGAGAGGCAACAAGTATGAGTAAAAGACAGATGTTTATAATCAGCCTAATGGCCAACATGACTAATGAAAAATGACACACTGAAGCACCTTTCAAGCGAACAGAAAACTTGTATACTATACACAAAAAAGAATTAAATTTCCTGAGCCTTGGAGCTTTTACATTTTTAAAGATTGAACATATTCCTACCAACATATTCTACTGCATGCTTCTGTAGAAATACGTGCAAATATCTTCTGTTCCTCAGCTCCTCTGTGACTAATGTCTTTGCAATTTCCTTTTGGAGCTGGAGGGAGAATGCGAGTTATAGGAGTGACTCTGATACTTACCTTTCCCTAGATTTTGTTTGACAGTTTTCCTGAACTGGCTGTTCTGCTGTACAGCACCTGTTCCGAGGTGGCAGGGCAGGTGAAAGTGCAATCAAGGGAATTCGACATGGGATGGAATTCGAGGGAATTCAATTTCGTTTTTGCTTTGGTTTTATACAAATGAGGCCGTGTCTACTAGTTTGGCCATGGATATTCTTTTTAATCAAAAACCGCTTAGCTAAATTGTGCTGACCCCTGTCTTCCTGTTTCACTGCACAAAGCTATCTGTTTTTTCTACGATATTTTATTGCTAAGACTAATTCATTTAACACAAGAGGAAAGCATTTTAGGTCTTGTTTAGACCTATGCAATTGTCTAGGCAGCCAGTGGGATGACTGGCAGGGCCGTTAAATGATACAGATGGAGACGAGCTGCATTTCAGGGAACACTGGGAATGCAACTCAAGTGCATGAGCTGGACCAAACGCTTCTGAACACGCACAGTCAGGCACACTCTTCTGGTGAATGATGATCAGGTGGATCTGTAAGCTACTGTGCGCTGATGTCCCTCACAACACCCTGGTTGGGTGGAAAAGCTGCCTGAAAAACGGCTGCTGCATTGCCCCAAACTGCCATGCAGCACATGTGAGAAGAGGAGGAAGAAAAATGACGGGGCAGAGAAGAAAACAATCTCCCAGGTTTTTTTTGGCCCCTTTGCTCCCAAAGAAATCTATTCTGAAATCTTCCTGCATTCATGGCTAAAAGCCCTTTCCTAGGTTTCAAGCTATGGGTGTTCATCAGCAGATTATGCCCATGGGATTTCTATAAACGGGCTCAAACCCAGAATCAAATCAACTCAAGTAAGATTACATATGGACTTCCAGCATTAAAAAAAAAAAAAACACACAAAAGCAAAAAGAGGTTCAAGCTGATTTCAGGTACATGTCACCTCTTTCCATGGTGGGAAGGCAGATGCTTCCCTCTTCTACTACTGAATGGAAGACATGAAGAGGTATGTTTTTTAGCAGTGAAGTACTCTAAGTCTTTTCTGTATATCATCATCCCTATTTCACCAGGACACCCAAATCCTCAGTCTTGTAGTAGATTCACATGAAGAATTTCTTAGTAAATGAAAAAAAAATCTTCCCCAGTTGGAAAAGGAGAGACAAGCTGCTGAGCAACAAGGAGCAGAGCCCCATGCTCTGCTCCAGGAGCTCTGCCAGACACCATCCCAGGTGAAATCCCACACTAGCAGGATGCGCTGGCTTGGGGCAAGGGCGGCTTGAAGCGGCAGTCAGTAAGGCAGACGAGAAAGGAAGTTACCATTGAATATGCTGTTGGCGATAGCGCCGCATGGGGCCATCGGCGTCCCGTTCGGGTACGTCGTGAAGGGCGTGCAGTAGCTTCTCTGAACCTGCGTGCAAGGTCACAGAGCAATCGTTAGGCACAGAACACGCAGGGTTTCGGCAGGGTTTCGGCTTGGTTGATGGTGTTAATGTCTTCCTCTCATTTCCTCTTCCGAACAGCCACCAAATAATTAAAAGTCTCCAGGACCTTTAGTCATGCCAGAGATACATCCAAATGAATAAGGCTGTAGTTGAGGAATATCCTAGCAGGTAGACTAAGTAAGCTTCACATATGAGCACACGGAAGGAAAACAAAAAGCTCATCTCAAATTTATCGCCTCTCTGCTACCCCAACTCCTGAGAAGCTATAAATTTCACATTTACGGACACAGACAACATTTCCAAGTAATTCTGCTAAGCTGCCTAAGTGATTGACACCAAAGCCAAAAGCCATTGGCACTTGAACACAAACTGGCATGGTTGGACACCTGGAGAAGCAGCTGTGTGAGGAACGTGTCTTGAGAGCTACAAGAAGCATTTCATAAAAGCAATGAATTGCGATGGGACAACTCTGTCAACTGAGAGGACACTGCACGGACCACATTTTAACAACAACAGCTACATTTTAGCTAATGAAAACACACTATAGATTTGTAACTAAACCCAGAGTTAATGCAGTGATTGTGGTCTCCAATTTCTCCACGCTCTCATGCTACATCTGCCTCCTCTTTAGCCCCCAAATTGCATATCTTTGAACGGTGCAGCGTCACCTGTTTCACCTTATACTTTTTCCTCATCCACTTCTGAAGTCAGAAGGCAAAATTAACAACTTAAAATAATTTAATGTCGATTAAACCCAAATAAGACTACATCTCGAAAGAATAGAAGTTCTATCTAAGCAGACTAAGAACACTAGAAGGAAAGTTTTCTGTAATTATAGTTGAAAGTATTTTTTTTATAAATTACCATCCTTAAAAGGCACAGGTTAGAGACCTGCAGCATTGGCCTGACATCTTTTATTTTTTACTTTATTTATTCCTCTCTTATTAACTTATTAAAAATGGGTCCTAGCAACCCAGCAACCAGAAAAGCAGAGACAAACACTGAAAATCTGCGTTTTCTTATTACTCCCTGGAGTCATCTTGACACACTTACAGTTATGCTTACTTAACCCTCCATCTGACGAAAATATGGATGATCTCATAACGTAAAGAAGAAAACTTACATTTACATCTCGGCCCAACAATTGTGCATCACTCCTCGATATCACGTATCGACGGTGATTCTGATAAAAGTTTTGCAGCCCATAGTACATAAAAACGTCACCCTAGAATTCAAACACAAACCTTTTTAATTAGTTAAGTTTGAGGAGAGAGGATAAATCCTCTTACTAAAAACAAGAAAAGGGAAGGGAGTGCTGATAACTGCTTTCCAGACACTCTGGCTAAAAATCTGTTCCTTACCCCACTAAAAGACTTGGCGCTTTGGCACAAATTTAAACATACTTCAATCCCCAAATGAAACACAGTTAAAATGGATCATTACTATTTTACTCAAGATGGTAATGACTGGTCTTCAACTATTATGAACAGTTTCACAGAGGGAGGCACCTGCTTTCCATAAAAGCACGGTGCCCAAACAACTTCAAAAAGCAGATGCTAGCTCTTAATTCCTTCTGATTTTATTTTATTTTTTTGAGTAAAATAGGGTTATCACAAGCTGTTTGAACCTTTTGCAAAGTTAAGCCCTATAATTTAGAGTAGAAATTTGACTAGCAAATACAAGCTGAAAAGAAGATTATTAAACTATTCTAAAATCTTAATTCAGTTAAATATTTTTCTCATGTATCAGGCATTACTGTAGATGAAGGAATATTCACAAAATACTTTAACAGCCTCTTTAATACTGAGGAGCCCTAAAGTAACTTTGTAATTTCTAATCACACTGTAATTTTAAGGGACTATTTACGCAGCACTAAGTATAAGAGCTCTCTGGCAGAACATGAAGTGTTTTAAAAGCATCAGCAACATTACCCAGCAGTTTAGGACAGGAAATGAAGGATACTTTTTCCAAGAGAAACTGCAGAATGACATTTCTAGCCCTGAAAAGTATCAGGGACCTTGGAGACTAACAGCACAAGCCCTGTCAGAAGCGCCACGGGGGCCTTACTTACTTACGACAAGTGCTGGGAGCTGCAGTTTTATTTTTCATTTGGGAGCTTAGCACTGTGGTAACAACTAGCACCAGGCCAAGCGCAAGGGCTTGCTACTGACTCGGCGAGAGGAATCCCCTCCTGAACCAACAGCACTTCTTCCACCCCTTAGTCATGGAGGTATCCTTGGAACCTCGGAGAATTCCTCTTCTTAACATGGGCCAAAACCAATAGGAAAGGCAAAAGTGTAAAATGGAGTATTTTGTGCTCAAAAAAAGTACAAAGAAAAACACAGCCAGGAGCTCCCCAGTACAGAAGTTATGTGTTTTATCATACAGTGATGTAAGTACTAAGAAATTCGAGCTGGATTCTCACATCCACTCACCAGCATATCTTCCTTTAGCATGAAGTCGGCAGAACAGTAGCATTCTTTATTCCAATTAGAGGAATTTTCACGAAGTTTCGTGCAATCTGAGCATTTCTCTGAATAATTAATCTGTCAGAGAAGAGAATAAGGATGGAATATCACACTAAAGGACATGAATATAGGAAGAGATTGTGGTTTTGTTTCAAGAGCTCTTAGAGCAGGTCTCTCCTAAAGGTTCCAGACAGCCAAAAAGTATTGGTAAAACAAACACACAAACCAGCCAACAACAGAGAAATACAGAATCAGGGCTTGGACTAATGACTTAGACTGGCACGCTCACTCAATTCAACCCCTTGTTTAAAACTTCTTTAGTGCCTTCTCATGACTGCTGGAAAACTACCACACTCACTCCGTTGCACGCAATGCTCGACGAGCACATCGAACGTCCCCCGTAATTACGGTCTGTCCTTCTGAACAACCACCTGGATGTCCAGGCAGAAGTCCGTGGGCACCAACAAAGGAGGGAAAAACAACGCGTCGGCCGGAAGACGGCATTTAAACATTATCGCTCTCTCTGCTGGGCCCAAGTATTTTGTTCTTTTAGTGCTGAACACTATCAAAGGGATGATTTTATTTCTCTTTAAATACCAGAAAATAATGAAATACCAAAAAATACCAGTGTTTAGATGTTGCCTAGTGTTAACCACTTTTGATCGGTGACCACTTACCTCGGGGGTTTTCAAAGGAACATATTGGCTCTTAGACACATCCAACGCATGAAGCCATGCCCTTCTGGCCATTCCCTTCATCTGGAGCACAAATCCAAATTTTTTTCCCTCAACACAGCCCAGTTTCTCCTTACCAGGACATAAGGACCAACCTGGATCTCCCTGACGCTGTTTGCGGACAGGATGAGGCAGATTCCCACGGCGAGGCAGGCCGCTCCGATGACGAAGAAGCAGGAGAGGACGCTGGCGAGGGAGAGCTGCGGCTTCCAGGCTGGCAGCTTCTGCTGCTTGAAGGCGCTGGGGTCCGGGCACCTGGAAGGATGAGCCGGGGCTTCCTGGCCTGCCTTGGTCTTCATGTTCCTCTTGACGAGAGCGAGGAATGATATACTTAAGATGGAGGATGATAATATACCTAAGCTGGGACGCAGTCCTTTCTGCTGGGAACTTGCACTGTTTGTTCAAACCTACGTTGTGACAGGAATTACTCATTAACCAGATCTCGCTTCCTCACTTTTTGTATCTGTGCCTGGATCAGCAGGATCAGTTTATGCCAGTCACTTGACTGTGTACTTTAGTCGCAGCATCCAGCTCCTGCCTCCTGTAAAGACTTTACTACATGTTTTTTTCTGCCCCACAATAGTAGTATTTGTTGTGTGTCATTCAAATGCAGAGCTACTGGACTTCCTGTGCGATCTTGTGTTCGTGATTTCTCCCTCCTTCACTTTCAGAAGCGCCCAGCTAAGCAGGGGATAGTGAAGGAGGCTTTTGCTGCAGTTGTCCTGGATGCTGCTGCAAAGCGGGGACTGCTGTGGCCCAGAGTCTCTCTTCCAAATGGTCTAGTGCCAGCCTACATTGCTTTAGGGGAGCAGATCTAATTTTCTTAACTTATTGCATTTATTATTATTGATGCAAATGATGTTTGTAAAAAAGCTGATGAGGGCAATTAGCTCTAAAACACTGATTTGGATCAACGGCCTCACAAGACTCTGATAAGTTGCCCAACTAAACTCATCCTGACCTTCTATGGAAAACGTTTTCACTCCTCACTAATCACAAACTCCACAGAATCACCCAGAGATCATCTGTTTTTAATTTAAATGGACAAACAGCAGAATATGCTTTAGCATCTTAAACAAAGTCTCAATTAAATGTACAGAAATTTTAGCTTAAATTTATCACGTAATATCAGAAAATAGCATTTTTCAAGTGTAGGACAGAAATTCATACAACACTGTTAAAGGCCCTCTAAGGCTAGCAGGGCTTGGCTTACCGCTCTCATGTGAGGAGCAAATGTTAACTTAGGGACAGCAGGAGATATATGAGAATCGAGTTGTGGGAAGACTTCCAAGCCCATGGTCTTTCATCTTAAATGTCTTGTAAAAGTGACATAAAATAGTAAATCTAACAAGTGAATGCAATGCACATCTAATTAATTGCATTATCACATTGCTTGTGTAATAAAAGTCCTCCATACAAAAACTGCAGACAAAATATGCTTTATTATTAAAGGAAACTCATAAAAAGTTGCAACGTGCACAGGCCTCTCAAAAGTCAAAATTCTTAATTCAGTCACCCGTTGATCACTTGCCAATTACAGACAAGATAACAGTAAAAAAGACAACTCCAGACTACTTTCTTGTTGGCGAAACCATTAAAAGAGTCCCAGCTTTACAGATCCCTCTCTGCACAGCTTTATAATCTTCATCTCCAGCAGGTCAATTGTTTCTTTCTTTATCTGGGGGGAAAAAAAAAAGAAGAAAAATCAAACAAAGCACCAACAGTTACTGATAATGTTTTGGGTAGGTGCCACTATTTATTTACTTAGGGAATGCATTATCAGATTTAAAACTAAAGGAAAGGTTCCTGTTCAGAGTCCTGAACTCCATCCAGAAGGTGTCCATTTTGCCATATATCTAGCTGCTCTGCAATCCCAAGGTGCAACTACAGTTTGTGCAGTCACATCTAACAGGGTATGCTACAAATAAGCTGTAATTGGTAAGGAGCTGATTGATTGATTGATAAATCCTGCCAGGGTGAGAGATCCCCGCTGGCTGCAAAACTCTTGGGGGACTTTCCCGTATCAGTAAGTCCAGTGGCAGCACTCCTCTTCTACAGCCACAATCGTGTCAGTATCTTAAACACCCAAACAAAAGTGAAACATTGGTCTGCATGAGCTGCAGGCAAACTACTTGGGATTATAATAAGATAATAAGACATGTCTCTAGATGGTTGCTTATCTAAAGATAGCAGACAAACGTATATGAGAATAAACTTAGGCTACTTATTTCAGCAGGGAAAGTCCCTTTCTTACAAACCCTTTTACTGAAATAGGACATGAAATCTGAAACATAAACTTCTGGCATTTTTAAGCCTTGTCAAGGCTCAGGGCTTACAATGGTTGCAGAAGGAAAAATATAATCTGTTATGCAAAATGCTTTAAAAAAACTCCATTTGAATCTTACAAACAAGTAATTTTTTATGAGCTGAAACAGTTCTGTATTGTCATCTGTGTCTACACAGAAAGCTTTCAAAGCAAGAAACCTCGTTTTTATTTCCTTCTTTCTGTTGTGGGGGATGAAACAATATCCCAAAAAATAGAGATGGGATAGAGACATATTAAAAACAAAGATAGCATTAATCAATGAGATGTTGTGGCAAGCAAGAGCCCTGGATTGGGCTGATGTATGGGGTACAGACTGATACATGGGAGGATTCTTAATTAACACATTTATCAGAATAAACCCCTATGTGCATAATACTACAGTGAGCATGATAGGAACCACAGGAAGAGCAAGAAGCTTTAAAATGGAGCTACAGATTTTCTGTTTAGTGAAAAGTATATATGCTATAAGCTGTTCTTGCTTTCTACTTCACTACACAGGCTGATTTATTTATATTGAAATATATCCATGCAGCGCCCTAGAAATGAAATGAAATGAGGTGGAATTATGGACAAAGTGAAGAATTGAATTCTGTAACAGAATAGGTCAAGTATGCCTCATTTCCAACTTTAAGGGCAGAGTTTTCCTGCCCCAACCAATACAAGATGCAAAAAAAATTAGTACAAATAACCACAAATTCTTTAAATTGTGTTGTTGGCAGTAAAAATCCTCAGAGGAAACGTGTGACTAGTGCTGTGGTTTCACAATTGTGTGACAAAAATGGAAAGTCCCTTATAAAATGCAGATTACTAATGAGCACGTGTTTGACAAATTTTCTACAAGTGGGAGAGGAAGATACCCTGCTAACCAGGACAGCATTCCATATTTCAAGTCTGCATGTCGCCAGGATGGCCCCTTGGTTTCCACTGTGTCACGATGCCTTGTCTCTAAAACCTTATCTGGGTACCTTTTATCACTTCTTACATTCTATATAAATAGCTCCTGCTAAATCTGTCTGCTGTCTGCAGCGGCACAAATTGCTGCAAGATGCTCCACTTAAATAGTTCAACTTGTCAAAAACATTTCTGTATATTGTATTTTCTGAGCTACAGTGCATGTTGGAAGACTTTTCTATAATCCATATACACTGTTCTGGAATCATACATACGCACCTATTCCTTATGTTACTGCTGTACATGTAGGTGTTACATTCCTACATATTTGGTTTCAACTTGAACTGAATTCTGAGCACTTCTGTAAATTTTAATGTTAGGTTAGACATTTTCCCTTAATAAAATGCAGCTGGAGTCACAATTTTTGGACAGTATTCCTGGACAGGCATGCAGTAATACTACCTAGAGTGAACTGAAGGTTATAGATCAGGTTTGCAAAAGCCCAGAAGCAAGTATCATCTTCAACAGTATCATCTTCAGCTTTTTGAAGTGGATTATGTAATGCCTATGTGTCTACCTGCTTCATCTGACTCCCAGAAATTCATTCCACTCCATCCAGCAACTCCGGAACTACTGCCTTGAGCTGCTGCTTCTGTGACTTGCGTTTCTTTGTTCTCTAAAGAGCTCCTATAACCTGCTCAAAAGTTAAACGCAAGCACCTTACAAAAAAGGGCCTTGGGTTATTTTGCCACAAGAGGGAGCCTTCTTGCCTCAAAAATCAAAGCTGTTCTTTTTTGCCCCTTCGCTTCTGTAATGCATTTTTGCAGGCAAGGTTTACTATTCAATATTACTAGAAACATGCGTGTTTCTGCTTGTGGGTCTGTAATATAAAGAAAATTCAAATACACCAAGTGAAGAGCACTTTTAATGACTAACAGTTTGTTTCACTTGGGAAAGGGCTCAATGTCTATCTGCAAATTTATCCTGGAATTTCTGAGCCGTGCCCGAGTCCTGACAGTACAGACTTGCAAGTGAAACGTTGAAATCTGCTTTACAGAAAGGAATCTTGACAGACAAGAACTAGGTTTTGTTTGAATCAAGTGCCCAGAATACAACATATACAGGTGCTGGTACCATACCTCAGGGATATCCATCATTCTCCTTAGCTTCTGATCTCTCCAATTCCAATCCAGAATCATATACTTTGTGGAGTTCAGGGACAGGCCATCTGAAAAGACAACACAATTTTTACTACCAAGATTATAAGACATTTGCTTATCAAAAAGATTTTTGATTCCTGTATCTTTTGCTCCCAGTTCCCAAGGAAACTAATCTTTGAACACTAAATACTACATGTGCTGGTTGGAAAAGTAATGCAATGACACTGCAGACTCCTTTAACCGCATAATCCCATGCCTTTTTGGAAGATAAACACAGAAGCAGAACAACTACTGTTGCCAGGCTTGTCAAGAGCTAACATCCTGCCAGCAAATAACTCCCCAAGCTTCCCTTCCATGAAACCACAGGAGCTGAATTTCCAGGGCTGATGAGGTGCTGGTGAGTTACAGGGACCCAAGCCTGAAAAAGCCCTTTAATGGGATCTGACAGTGCTCTGCAATTTACAGGACTGGGTGCAATGTGAATGCAAGTCAGGTGCTACCAAAATATTCCCTTATCCTTCAAATAAATGCTGGTGAGAGAGGAAAAGGGCCCTCTCTGAACTGACCCTCCAGGACTCCCCATGTTTCCCTGGTCTTCATTATGATGTTTAGGAGTCTTCTGACTCACTTCCATTCTTCAGTGACCTGCCACTAAAACACCGAACTCTAACCCTGCCCTAATCTGCCTCCTCCTAACATGGCTACGTGCTGATGAGCCAAACAGTACAGGTTTTGTGTTCACGGGGGACCTAAGGAAGCAACAAAATCATGCTGTTCTCCTGCCCCTTTACGGAAGAAGTGCAGTCCCAATCCACAGCCAGTCCCTGAACAGAAATCACAGCTGGAGCATGGCAGTGATTATAAAGTGGAACAGAGAGAGATTTCGTTGTTTGTTGGGGTTTGTTTGTAAATAATGTCTAAGTAAAACTACTCAAGGCTTGGGATGAGAAAAGGAGATTTATATGGAATAATTAATTTAATTACAAGGCAAATCAGGAAAATAATCAAATCAGCAAGCAGATGTCTTCTCCACCCCCTGCAGAAGTTTACATTGAGCTCAGAGCGATACACGATACAACGACTTCTTCCATCACTTCCTTCTGACTCTTGTGCAGTGCTTGGTTTCCTGGAACTTTAAATCCTACAGCAGAGTTTTGCAATCACTTACAAGCCAGCATAAATCACTGTTGTTGCCAAAAGAGGAAGTCCCCCACCTCTGCCTGCTCATTACTCAATCTGGTATGTGGGCTACATTTGGTGTTCGTTTTAACTAGGATCAGTTCACCAAGTTGCCAATCAGACTTTGTGTGTGTGTCTGTTACTTTGTCTTTGAGTGACAGCATTGATTTATGCCATTTTAATGGGATTGTGAAATTAAATGTTTAATCATTTTGACCAACACAGTAGAAGTGGAAAAGTAAGACTCCACAGCTTAGTCACCAAATCCACAGACTCTACTCAGTCTAAGGTCATTAAAAGCAACAGAAATCTCACTTCTCAAAGCATGTGTAAGTTAAAGTTATCTACCGAAAAAAACTTCCCTGCTTTCCTACCTTGTTCCACCAGTGCTTTTATTCTTCCAGGAGTTCCCACTCCAATGTGGAAGACGCCTTTTTCCAGCATAGTCATCTGCTCTTTTATCTAATTTAAAGAGACAAAGACAAATCACAGCAAAATCACAACTGTTTAAAATTTCTTCTCAGAGGGTATTTCCAGGATGGAAATAAATCCAAGATGATACAGCTCTCTCCTAAATTACCATCAAGTAGCAAATGTAACTCATCTTTCAAACTGATGAATCTGGGAAAGAGTGCTGCCAATCTGGCTCAAGACCAAGACAGTGGAAAAGGGTGAATTAAAGCATGTGGCATTTGTGTGTTTGACTGTGTTTGCATCAAAGGCCACGACCACTATCTGTAATATTGCCATCCCCTGTGCTCACCAGCAGGTATGACTATTGGGCATCCAGGCATCTCACTACCTTATGCATCCGTGGACAGTGGTAGAGTTTGCTTCTTGTGTGTAAGCATGCAAAGGCCATCTGAAAGAGCACCTTACAAGAATGGGGAACCCCTCTATCACACAGTCTGTAGGCATCTGCACTGCGCATGGGATTGCACCGAAGCTACGGGAGAGCTTGGAGACGGCACTTGGCCAGATGCAACTGCAACATGGGCTCCAAGAGGAACACTAAATGAAGGACATTATTATCCCCACTTCAAAGGTACCGTGAGACTACTTAAGAAGCAATTTAGTTTAAAAAAATAGTTTTATATCCCAGTAGCTTTCTTACCTTTATGTGCTTTGCAAACAATTTGAGAACTCTGCAGTCTCCTTTAAATGCTGTCATTGACCTAGCAATAAAACAATTGAAAAAGGAAATGTGGGCATCAGGGTTAGTACTAAGACCACACAGGAGGAAAGCAAAACTAGCTGGCATTTCTCAGCATGCTTGAGACACACAGCTCCCCAGTGACCCTTATTTGAGCTTTGAAAGCTACGTTCATTCTTGTTTGCTGCTTGGGGGAACCAACAACTGGAAAAAACAAACAGCAGATATAATTAAGAAGCAATGTTGTTTAGATAGGGTGTCAGATAATATTTAATAGTCATTGGCTGTACTTTCACAGCTAGCTAACTACTACGTGGACTAATTGCTAAATTCAAAAATATCTCTGTTACTGATATGCAAACATGACTGAGTATGTGTGCAGGCAGAGAAAGAAAAGAGGGGGGAATCTACTATTTACAGGCTCTTCAGGCAGTGCTGCGACTGGGAACACCTAGGCTGCCACAGTCTTTACTACAGAAGAAATTCAGCTGACCAGAACTCATTTGCCTGAAAACCTGACTTGCTGTTAGACTCTACACTTCGGCACATAACCAAAAGCCTCATGATCCTTACTAACTGAGCAGGAGACAACACACATGTTCTGTTATTTCCTGCATGTCATTTAAGACAGACTTTTTTCTGAATACTTTTTGCAGCAAGCTAAGTTTTCAAATTCCTCTTTTGCCAAGCTAAACATTTATATACAAATACCAAATATACACGTAAACCACCTGATGGTATTATCTGCATGCAGGTGCTAAGCACTACAGGCACATCTGTCATTTCTACACTTTTATCTTTGGTATAAACTTCCTAACTCATGATCTCATTTTGTGCTAATAATAATGGAATAATCACGGGAAACAGGGTCAAGGCATAGAAGACCACCATGAAATCTGAGAGATACATAATAATTTAACAAAGACATCAAGATTTCCTGGAACGAGGTGAAGAAAGTGAGAGTAAAGAAAGAGAAGGTAAAAAGGAGGACGTGGCACATGGAAAGCCGCCCAGAGCCACCTGTGAACAATGACACAGATCTCGAGCCACTGAGGCCAGAAACCGGCCTCGTCACTGGAGGTCCTGGAACGCCAGGTCCTCATTACTGTTGCTGCCAGCAGCATCATGACCCTACAGTCACAACTGCTAGTGGTGGGTCACGATGCTTTATGGGCTTATTGTGTTCCCAAGTGGAACATGTTGCATGTTTCCCTGAAGTTGGCTACCCTTTAGTTTTGCTTTTTAACAAAAATAGCACTTCCATGCAACTGAACTCCTACGGGTTACATTTTAGTCTGAAATTACCCACTCCACCCACACAGTTTAAAGCAAAAAGGGACAGTCAGTTTGAGGCAGTAACTTTGTTGGCTAGGAGAGGACAGTGTCCCAGTTTTGCCTTTACATACGCGGCTCCAAGACAAAACCTGTGAACAACAGCCAACCTCAACGTTTGCTATCAACATACTTGATGAGTTCCAAGGACCGAAGGGCAGAACTGCAGATAACCAGGATCACCACTGACTTTGTCTCCTTGTGGTTTTTACGAAGTTTTGCCCATTTAGGACAGACTGCAATGAAAAAGCCCATATAACACGTTGAGAAAGTACTACTTATATCCATACCACGACTTTAAATTACAAAAGTACATGATGAATGGTAGCCAACAGCAAGAACACACACGGTGTCTCCTATGAGGTCTGGATCTGTGGCAAAACTTCTAAATTTAGTCTTTGGCCACTGGAAAATGTAAAGCCCAATATAAATAAAACAGGCACATCATATAACTGAACAAACTAGATAAGCATTAAAATTCAGCATTTTGAATGGTGACAAGCCCAGTGCCTTCATTTGCCACACACAGTAATTTGAATGAGAGGAAAATAATTGAAAAGAAATGTTTACTAGATCAGAATTTCTACACAAATACGTAAGAGAATAAAAATGCTCTTTCTTAGTTCCAGTAGACAGTTCCAGCAGTATTATTGTAAGATAATACATGCACTTTCTTATGAAGCAACCATAAATTACTTAGAAAGAATCTCAGGCAATTAAAAGAAACCCCAAACATTTTGATGCAAAGATGCGATATAGAGTAAAAAAGAACGAGGAACACAAAACCTCATGCAAAAAACATGCAAAAAAAACTAAACAAACTACTTCTAAAGAGTTATTAATGTTTCATAATTAAAGGTATCTGGGGCTGCAGATAAAAAGCTGTAATAATAATGTTTTTGTCATACAACTCTTCTCATCTTGACCAATATTTCAACTTACTTTCCTTCAGGTATGAAGAAAAACTGTGGGTGAGATCATTGGCTGGCAAAAAGCAGGAATCTGAAAGCAGAAGAAAATATAGTTGTTGATGTATTTTTAACATCAGAAAGAACTTATTTTTGTGGGATAACCACTGGTTATGTTGATTAAATCACACATCCATATTAAAATCCTTCTTCTATAAACTAACATTTGCTAAACCCTGTTCAGGTCTACCTCTAGAGAACAAGCAGCTTTAAACTGGGTAAGTCAATTAAGACAGCATCTCTCAACCCAGCTGCATCTCCTTTCTCTTCTCCCACCACAAAACCCTGCATACAGAACTGTACAAATACAACCAAACACTTCAAGGCAAGTTTTCCCATGTCTTTGCCACAATCAAGCAGAGGCTTTAAGCCAAAAGCTGTGCAATCAACTTGCCAGACCATTACTCCAGTCTAGCATGTGTCTAGCATCTAGACATCTGTGGGTCACTTGGACAATCTGTACTCTGCAGAACATGCCTGTAAGAGAGACATTGGCCAGCCTCTGCTACCTAGCTTTAGGCTCCGTATACAGCCAATAAAGAAAGACAAGGTCCTAAAGCAGGTACTTTGGATGGTCCTGGCCTGAAAACATGCCTTATTTTTTAATGGTCCTTCACCTGCTGGAACAATATACTCTACGGGAGCACTGACAACTCTTTCTCCAGGCTGCAGCATATCTATCTATCTGTTGTATTTCTTCATGAAGCACTGCCCCTGAGGGCACATCTCTGAAACGGGATGTTTGCTGAAACATCTACTAATGACACAGGTTAAATATTTCCTATTTTACAATACCCAGTTATTTAAGAATACACTCCTGAGATAACATGCAGTAACTAACTAAATTAAGGAAGTTTCTCAACCACGTTATTCATGTTCATATGGAGATGGCACACTGTGTTGATTCATGATTCCCTCTGGAACAGACAGCGTGACAAATTTATTTTATGGATGTAGTCTGCCTGTGTAGTTTCCTGAGAATAGCTGTTCTCTGTCACTCTATCTTCCATTTCATGGGTGTTATCTGCCTAAAAACTTGTGTTTTCCCCTGATCACTTTTATTAAAAACAGTGGGACCTGGGCTCCAAAGGAAGTCTGAATGTGTTCAGATGAAGGATTAGCAGCTGATTTATACATATCTGAAAGATACCCTTGATGTTAGTGGGAAAGCATAGGGGACTGATGCGACACTCTTAAATGTTTGGTAGTACTAAAAATCTTTACAACCACCCTAGTTCTTTCCTTCCAGTGCCAATCATTCTTAGCTCTTATTTTGCTGATCTGAAAACATGAAGTGTCATTAATGACTGAACAATTCAAAATATTCTTTTCAAGGGACACAGGTTTCAGTCACTGATTTTTCAGCAACACAGGAGAACTGGAGTATTAACAACAGCTTTAAATAAAAGTCCTAGAAAGGGTGGAAAACAACATAGCTGCAGCCTCTAGCAAGGGACCCTGCCGCCTACAGACCAGAGCTTCTGCATTAACACACAGCTCCAAATTAATAGTTACTTGTTACTTTGCTCAGTGCTTTGCCATGAGTAACATGACAGCTGTAAGCTTACTGACAGTCCTAAGCACCCTGGTTCCTTGAGCTTCCACCTCCTGGCACAGAAAGAAAGGAAAAAAATGGATCACGTCACTAGTCTGAAGCCCTCTTTTATTAGAAAGAAACCAAAGCAGTGCATTCTTTGCACACAGCTCTGAAGATCTACAAATATTTAACGTAAGAATTTCAAAGTTATCCAAGCAGGGCTCTTCCAGGTTTTTCTGATTCAAGAAGAAAGCTGAACTGGGCTTAAAGAAATAAAGGTCAACCTAGAATCATGGATGTCTGAAAGAAGCTATAAGAAAGAGCACACTTATCTAGAAGGACAAACATTGAAAAAGAGGGAGCACCGCTGGGCTGAAAGGCTGCTGCCTTGGCCACAGGTCACTAAGAGTGCAGGCGGAATACGCAGGCAGTTGGGTCTTCACATAGATGGTGCCTAGAAAATTAATTCCTCTATCTGTAGAATAAGAGGCACAGCAGTTCAATGCTGCCTCCATCTCTAATACACCCCGAAAGAGAGAAGCTAACCCCACTCTGCCCTGCTTTACCTTGGCTATCACTAACTTGTAACTGGAGACAAACTGCATGAATCCCATAGGATCCCAATCATGGCTAATTGTTCACTTTACACTTGGACCAAAGCTACCACCTTATTTCATGCTACCTGCTGAAAAATATTGCCTTCAACTTCTCATAACCAAGCCAGAATGACGTCTCATTATTCCCCTGTCTACACCTCTCAGTCCTTCTATTAACACACCAGAATCAGGTTATCTCATTAATAAGATTTTTTTTTGCAGTCTTTCTCAACATCTTGGAAACTAATGCTTAGGGAATGCAAACTCCTGTAACTAATATTTAAAACAAAAGCACACATTTAGACAATGGTTCTTTTTGTTTCTACAGCTACAAAAAAAAGCCCAAACACATATTTGTCCCAATGAAACTAACATCTCCACTTAAGTAGCAAAATAAAATACAATATAAGACTATATTTCCTTAAATAAGTTCAAGTCATGAGACTTGTCCTAAAAAAATCTTTCTTCTACAGCAAAAGAACTCTCTAGTATCATGAAAAAAAAAACATTCTTTATCTATTTAGGATATGATAAGTTACCTGACAGTTTTAGTTCCTCGATTTCAATCACTGAACGTCTTGCGGAAAAATGCTGACTGAGCAGATCCTGCAGATCTTTAGGGACACCAGGTTTTGGAGCAGACTTTTCCAGAATATCAGAAATCTTCTTCTAAAAATAAGTAAGGGGGATATACAAGGCATTTCTATCATTTTTTACTGTTCGACTAGTTAAAGACACTATAAATACACGATCATCCGCAATTTGATACAGAAGGTGCTTAACTGGAAAAAAAGACCTTAGAATGGGACAAGATTCCCAATGCCTTTAGTGGGAATGCAGACTTCACAAGTGAGTGCAGAGTCCTTCACAAGAAGACCTGTCAACTTGAAGACAAAAAAACTCCTAGGCACTCAACTGAAATGTGGCCAAAGTGAAATGTAATGGAAAGGTGTTTTTTGTGGTATTTGCTGTCGTTGCACTTAAGTATTACTTTGAAAATTCATGTTTTCCCAACATCCATTTTAGTTTAGTAATGGCAATCAAAATATTATGTATGATAGCCATATTTTGATTAGAAGACAGTAAAAAATATTACCCACTTTGGAAGGAAAGATGATAAACTAAATTCACAGAATAAATGCAATGGAAACGAGTAAAAAGTTCACAAAAACAGAGGGAAAGCAAAAACAGTGCAGCAGCTACTTTGATCTTTTAAGATATATAGCATTTTGAACCAAACTAATAGTTTTGGGCCTGGAATATGACCTTCTGATAATCTTTTACACCTGTTGAAAATCATCGCAGAAATAGGTGAGAAAATTTTTCGCTTCTTTTTTACTTCTAATGCTATTAAATATGGAGAAAATGATATTTTTAAAATGAAAACATCTTGACATCATTGAAATGAAAAGTATTGTTGTATTTTTCACATAATTACACAAATCATGGGAGTAGAACAGCCTAGGATTCCCTCCATCTGAAAAATACAGGATTGTTTCAGAATATGGGAGATTTTCAAGGAGAAAGACCTCCTGGAGTGAAAGGCGTCGAAGCAAAGCCCTTCTTGCTCTCACTGATAAAAACATTCGCTTGTAAAAAGCCAGATGAAGATTTCTCAGCAGCATAGGCTGAGCTGAGTTTGCTGTCATGGGCACATGCACCACGAGGACAGCATCATCCCAGAAGTGCAAGCCCCATCTGTACACCCACCCTCTTCCGTGACTCGTGCTTGGGGACCTCTGATTTAGCAGATAATAACCCAGAATGATCAGGTTCATTTTTTCCTTGGTAACGCAGCGTAACCTGCCATTGCACAGGAGCATTACATCATTCCCTGGGCCACTTGATTCCTTCAGGAAAATTATGGTCCTCTTGAGGGGAGAAGTCTGATACTAGTGAAAAATTCCATGCGAGTAAGAGCAAGGACACCTGAGCAAACTCTCTTCCTTCAAGGAGAGCTGTGGGGAAATGTCCCACATGCAGGAAGTTTTATTATTTTTCTTCCAATTCATTCCAGATGCTTAAAAGAAAAGATCTTTTTTTTTCTTTTCTTTTTCTTCTTCCTTTTTTTTTTTTTCCGGAGAAAGCAGTTTGTTTGGGACCTATAGATTAGCCTGATAAGTATTTCCTGATGGATTTTTTGACAGGCTATATATGTCAGCTTAAGTGCATATCCCCACTGAAACTAAAGGTGTAACTAAGCACCTATTGTTTGCCTGGGAATCGGGTGTTCTTCTTAGGTTTGGTTCACCAGTTCCTATTGTGGGATTCTTGAGCCCTGGCTGAGGTGGAAGCAGCACCAAGGTCATTTCTGCCAGGGCTGCTTTGAAAGCTAAATCCCACTCTTCCCTATATTCATTCCATGGATGATTCAGAGGCCTGACATAACATAAACAATCCACCTCTCTGCCCGGCGAGCAAGCCAAGTATTTACAGTTCGTGCCGAAAACTAATTTGCTTGGTGCCATACAATCTCCATCGAGTCTGCAGCGTGGGTTTGTTGTTGAGGGGGAGGAGGGAGTAAGGCCAGAGGGCCAATACAGAGCATTTATTTATATACCTATGCCATGGTGAGAAGAGGAAATAAAGGCAGTTCTTGGCTCCGGAAACATAACAGCAGCTGGAAATAGGGAAGATTCTGCAGCAACTGAAAATCCATCTTTCTCTAATACACTGGTTTTCCCACTGAGCAACATTTGCAAGCTGGGTACAGACACAGACAGCCCTTGACTAAGGTGTAGGCAAGTGCCGCAGTTCTGTTTACGTGGGGAGGGAGTATGCAGAGGGCAGTCAAAAAAGTGGGAATTTCCATTCTTCTCTGAAATAGGCTGCAGTATCTTTGACCATGTTACTCCACATTGTCACAGGGTTGTGAATCTTATAATAGCATAAGCGCCCAGTGCCCCATATATATTCTAGGACATTCATACCTTCTTTCTCTTCTTTGCTTTTTCAGTGCTCTCCTGTTTTCCTTCAGGCTGAGTTAAAAAACACTCTGTAGGCTGCACAGCACATAAAAAGAAAAAAAAAAGAAAGACTTAACATTAGATATATCATCCAAAAAAAAAAAAAAAGCAAAAGGTAAAAGAGTGATATATAAATTGTGATACTGGGTTAAGGAAAAACAACAAAAAAAACCCATCAAGCCTCCCATTTGCAGAGGGGATCAATCTAGTGCAACTTCAGAATAAAGACTTCTGTTATTGTAACTAGAGCAGAATAAAAAAGGGCAAAGCAAAAATTTACTTTTGACCATCAAGTGGGCAAAAGCAGGTTTGGATAAATTAAAAAAAAGAAAGAGAGAAAAAACATGAAGAGAACTTTCAAAAATTATATACATTTAATCCCTGCTATTGTGTATGATCATTTTTCTAAACTTTGCCAATAGGACTCTAAAATAACTGGGACTAATACGCACATCCAGATGGCGAAAGATACCATGGAACTGGGAGAGAATAATTGGAAATAATCGTGCTCTGGATTTCTTTCCATGCTTGTAATGTAAAATTCAGGGAAAGATGTTTCAAATTTGCTCTGCTCCATTCTTGCTTTGTCTGCTCATAGCAGGCAGGGTCAAGTAAACATAAGAAAAATACATGTTGCAGAATAGCCTTTATCCAACACATGTGTCACTATTATTAACTCTCTCCTGTTCCCAGGTGAGCAGGCTGAATTGGTCTGTTAGCTAGAGTCCCTGTTCACAGAACACAGGATAAGGATTTGTCTGAAAGCCCCTAAAATTGCTCAACACAGAGGAAGTGAGGCACAGTTTTCCTTGTTTTAGGCACAGCAATTCTCTTTCTTTGGCCTTCTGTATATTACCAATGCAAACTGAGCTACAAATTTGGGTTTTAGAGCTTAACAGGTGATCAATGAAGAAATTTTCACAGGGAAAAGGGCTGAGTTGCAGGAAAAAAAGTTCCTTGCCACTAAAATGCACATGGCTGGAAAAATCTACTCTTGTGAGCAACTGTGGAGAAAGATCATCATTTGGGACATCAAAAACTCAGTCCTGCATTAGCCCCTTGGGAAGGCCCGGAGGGGAAACAGCAGTAGTCAACGGAGTCTGGTGGGGACGTAGAGAAATGCTCCTCTGCTCCCCAATTAGGACAGAAGCGACAGGACCAGGAGGGTTACGTCCTCCTCAACTTAGCCATAAAAAACAGGTTACCACCACATTCACCATAAAGAAACGACCTTTGCTTGTTTTACGTGTTGCAATGCAAACACAGTGAACAAAGTAAGCCAGAACAGTAATGCTGCACAGAAGTGGCTGAGGTTGGAAGTGAGATGTAGGATTCCCATTCAGATGGAAACAGAGCTACCCTCTGCCTTCCGCTCCTGCTCTTCCCTTACACATCCCAGCTGTGACAATGAAAGTCCACTTTCCAAATATTATCATCCCAATTTCCATATTGAACATCATGCTTTAGGCAGGAAACAAGTCTTGGTAGTGATTTAGTCAAGGGACACTACCAAGCCACCAAAGAGCCAGAAATGGATGACCTGAATCTTTTTCTTTCTGCACAATACATCGGTTCCTTAACTTAGGAAACTTCACCACTCTGTTTACGAATCTTCAGAATACAGAAAAACGACACTCAGTCGTGTTGGGCCCATTTCTCCCTTCACAAACATTGTGAAGGGTATATGACCTGCTTCATATGAACTGAAAAACACCTCGTGCCCTCAACTGGGATCTGTGTGAGACAAGAATAAAACCTACAGAGCTGAAAAATTTCTCACTGATAGCTCTTCATTCAAATGCTTAAAATACCATCAAATGCCATGGCTTCTTTTCTGAACACAGTATGAAGCCCTTTCTTTCAATGGCAACAGAAGTACTCAGCAGGCTTGCAGGCAAAGCCTTGCTGCCTCACAGCACTACAATAAGCAGACTCACTAAACTCCTTTACAGCAGCACATACATACATATATGCATATATATACATACATAAACATATATACACACATACATATGCATGGTATATTGTTGGACCAGTCCACTATATCTAGACATTAATAATAAAGCCATAAAGCTAAGAGGAACCAAATGATGGTGAACGGCTGTAGATCTACATGCATTTACATGCCTTTTGATGATGTCCAATCCTAAAATATTTAGGCACCTGATCTAGACTGAACTTCTGACCCTTTCATAAGTGCTAGCTGTCTACCTACTGATTTGATAGCTCTTTGCATGCCACCCTTAAGGAAAGGTCATTCACGTGTTTTTCTTATGCAAGATACAGAACAGACAACCTACTGGCTTTTGACATGGCTCCCTTGTGCTCTGTGTTCTTAGGCTGTTTTTACAAGGAAGTTCTTTAAATGCAGAAAACAGGAAATTTGTGCTGAGACCACTGATTTATGAACTAAAATGTCATAAATTCCTTGTTTATTAATCATTGACAGAACATAAAATATTTCCTGTATTATATTTCTAACACAACTCTTTTCTTTACATGTTGCCAAGTTACTGGAAATTCAAATGTAAAGTGAAAACATTCTTCTGCTTGTGTGAAAGTTTACCTTCTAGGTCAGCCATATACTCTGACTTTGGGAGTTAGTGACAAAGTAAACACATCTATGCTCCATTCAGATCAGAGACAAATTATTCATGTCATTGTGAGCCTGAGGACAGTCTGCAGACTGGAAACATAATTCTATTTAGTTGTCTTCTGACTGGTTTTAAGATGTCAAGTCCCCTGAAGAATAGCTTCCAGACTGTGAACGAGGCAGGGATGAGAGAACAAAATACATTGCGTTAAACACAAGAAAACAAAACTATTACTGTTGTGCAAGCCTTTTTGCTATAAAAGACCTGCAACAACACTATGACAATGAGCTCCTCACTATGACAATGAAAGGAATCAGCCATGAAACTCTGTAAGGCAGTGACTTAACATCAAATACCTGTCCAAAATACAAACTGGTATTTCTAATTGTACAGGCAGGACACAGGCAGGTGCTCCAGGGAAAAGGTGAGCAGCACCAGCTCCCATTCAGCAGGATAATCTGCGCTGGTTTATCCTTTCTAGCATTCCCATACAAGGAACAAAGTACCTCCTCCAGACACACCAGCTTATTTTGTTCCAAATGTGTAAATGAACTTTGTGCTCATAGAAAGTAGCTCTATAAACAACGCGGCTGAGTTGAACTCCTCCGTATCTGCCACAAGGTACAGAGCGTGGAAAGGCAATGCAACTTTCTACATTGCTTGGTTGTCTCCTTCCCAGTGAAAATGGGGAAGCATTTTTAGCTCACTTAGGTCTTGGATGCTTGAAAAAGACAACCCAAAGGACATTAACTAGTACTACATTTACTGTGTTGCTTCTAAATCTGTTACAAGCTCCTTCGCATTCAGTCCTTTCTCCTGTATGACACTAGAAAGACACAAACCTTCAAACAACAGACTTCTTAAAAACAGCTGAGATTTAGAGGATTATTTTCTGCTAAGGTTTGGGGGAAGCCTGTCTGTCAAAGATACCTTTTCCAGGGTGTTCTCCATGTAGTTCTGAGAATCACAGCTGCTACAGATCCTAGAGGAAGTTTTCAGCAGTGCAAGGCTATGAAAACGTCCATGGGGACCTATATTCTTCTTCACTTGGACACTTCAGTGGAGTTATATTTGGGTGGAGATGCTGTAAAACATTTTAAATACAGCTCCCAAGGTCTCAGGTGTACAAGGAAAGGAATCCAGGGACAACCACTCAGGATATATCACTAGAAATCATGATACGGGAGGCAGGCTCAACAATCTCATTTTAATCAAAACAAGAAAGAAGTTATTATTGAAATGCCCTGGAACTCAACCACTTCCAAATAAATCCAAATCACAAAGGATTTTATTACACAAAAAAGATCTGAAAACACAAAAAGAAAACTGCCTCCTTACTGAAGGAAAAGAGACTACATTTCCTTATGCACTACCACCTCTGTGCTCCACACAATCACTCAACTTCTTACAAACCTTCTTTCTTTTCTTTGTCACAGCAGGTTTGGAGTCCGATTCCTGATGCATTGCTTTCCACTCCTCACTTGTTTTCTCACTAGCTTCATCACCTGAGGAATCTGATGAGAAAAAAAGAGTTTTGTTTAAAAGAGTTTTGTTTTTTTAAAACCACCTTCTACCTTCACATACAGAAATAGAGATATGTTCCGCTGAAGGTTTGTCACAATAATACAATCCTAAGATTGGCAATAAACACAGCTGTAACAGAAATTAGTATCATTTTACTGGTATTTGATATTTACCCAAAAAAGAGGTACAGTTTCCCCTGTTCTTCACAGTATATCATCTAGAAATAATCTCTATTTAGCTTTCCAGATTTCTGCAAAGCTGGTACTATTTGCAGAATCACCAGATACACCAAATACAACTACAGATCTATCTCAGCAAATCTTCAGACCAAAAAACAAGCAACAGCATTGCTACTGGAGACTAAAAAAAGCAACGGCTCTTCGAACCAGAGCTTCACGTACTTAGAAAGCTTTCCTGCTAAGCTTACTGACACTTCTCATGGAATGAGTCATCTCCTCCTACAAAAAACAAGTCTTGCAGATGAAGAAGGGGAAAAAAAAAACCCAAACCCAACACACCCTCATGCATGACCTCCCAAAAAACTTTACTGAAAGTCCAAAATGCCTTACTAATTACCTACAAGAGTAAAAAATCTAACAATGGTGTAATGTCCGACTGTATACAAATAATTTTTGTGATCCCATTTCTAGTTATGTGCCTCTCATCAGTAATAATTAGGCAAAGGCACTATGCACCTATTTCAAGCAGAGTGACCACAAGATTAAAAGCTGCTGATGTTTTTCCAGAAAACTCTTTAGATCAAGGTGTTCACTCATCTGTCACGTCTCTTTCATTAACAGAGAGACTTGGGGGGAAAAAAGTACCCACAGGCTTCCTCACAGGGCATCTTTATTCCTCCATGGTTGTGCCATTGCACATTGCATAGTAGTAAGCCTGTGGTTTGGAAAATCCTAATGCAAAAAAATGACTAACAAGTTTTATAGGTATTTACACCTGGAAAGGGTTCTCTTCTAATTTCCACGTCTTTCCATGACTTGAAAAATCTGCATAAAAGTCAGTATCCCAAAATCAGCTTGAAACAGCTGTTAAAGAGTTTTAAAGAGTCTGGGAGCTTCAGAGCTAGCAAACGAAGAAACTCAGTGAAACTGAGAAACTTTCAGCAGATTGGATGTCATCTGTCACGCAATCTTATTTAGTATAGATTAAATTTCTGGCAAACTACAGAAAGCAGAGCAGGGGCTGAAAAGAGGACCTGTTTTCTGTCCAATGCATCTCACAGCTGCTAAACGAAAATTAGCTGCAACACGGGGCTGAGCCCACCCTGCACAACAACTAAGTCAGCATCATCAGAAGAGGCCACGTAGTCGTTTGGGGATCTCTCCTCAAATGAGGTGGACAAAGCAGGTGTCAGGTCTAAATCCCAGGCAGTGTGCACACACACTAGGATCATGAGCTGGAAGAACAGCCTGCGTTGTCTAGCACTACTACTACTTTTATTAGTACAGTGTCTATCAGATAGTGGCTGAGGACGTAAGATTTTCTGGGAAAGTTTTCTGACCACTAAAAGTGGCCAGGAGATACTATTCCAAAGCTCACTTGTTTTGTTTTGTTTCTTGATATCTTCAGTGGCGCCGTGGTTTTATTTTATTAGAAATTTTTATATCAATGCTCACAAAATTCTATCTAGTCCTGCATAGCCTAACACAGGGCAGCAGGTAAAGAGGGGAAGATACAAATGTGAAGATTTAGGAGACTAAGAACGCTGGAGCTTCAATATTCTCTCAAAAGTGTCTGAGTGGTCCTGCTCCAAATGCTTCCCTCTACACACCACTACCAACAGCTCCTTCCTGCTGCTATTCCTCTCCAAAGTCACTGGCCAGTTATGCTTTCCATACTTATATAACTTATATCTTCCACTCACTTTGGACTCTGAGAGACGTTGCTTCATTAAATGAAGCTGGAAAATTACATTGTCCATATTCTCAAAAGTCTAAGTGTGCATTGATATTATCACTGAGCTCTACCATGGCCTTGCTTCCCCCAATATGACTGTGCATACAACACATTTCCTACATGGCATTTTGGAGAAGCAGTTTCTGAGTCTCAGTGACCGATATTTACTTTGGTATATCACCCTCTTACATCTTCTGTCCTGATTCCAGACATGCTGGATACATCAGCACCACAGCCCTGGGTGCCCTGCACCCAAGCAGGCCTGGGGTGGATTACACAAATGAAGTACACCCAACAGTTCAGAACAAGTGCCCTCTTCATTCCTCTCGCTCAGCTTCTGCATAGCCCCAAAGTACCCATACCTAAATAGATTCGTGCATATGTCATGGAACTTAATTACTGGGCCAGCTCCTTCTCAAGGCACCTCACACTGTAAGTAAATGAAAGGAGAGAGATGCAGGAGAAAACCAAGTGTGATCTGTGAGCATGCCTTTTTAAATCCCACTTGGCGTGTTTTGAAAGACAAATAAGAATATCTAATGCCCAGGGAAGCCTGTTCTCTCTCTCATAACTAAAAGATATCCTAGTAGTAATAGCAAGCTAAAACTGGACAAATGGTTTCCATGATATCACCTGATAAACAATGTGCCACCTGCTCCCTGCCCGTCTGCGCCCTGGACGGCACGTCGCGATGCAAGGCCCTTCTCCTCTTTCAGCTAGGAACGGAAGAAGAGGGAAAGAAAAGCCTCGCCCCAGACTCAACAAACATCTCCGAAAACACCTTTACTCTGAGCCCCTTTTTTCATGCATTAGTCGGACTTTTCATCTGTGGTGCAAACAGTCAATATCCCGGTGAGACAGCAGCTAGCATCAAAGTTGTGATTGCTTGTGATGCCACGTCAGCTCCAGGGGCGTTAGGAGGATTTTACTAGGATGTCCAAGTACCTGAGGCCAGGCTCTGCCACCCGTGCAGATGCACATTGGAGAGCTCTTCATGTTCTTTGGTATTACATGAGANAGGCTCTGCCACCCGTGCAGATGCACATGTTCTTTGGTATTACATGAGCCTGCAGGCTTCTTCAGGCATTAGAGATTTATATTTGAATTTATTTTGGACTGCACTGAAAATTTATGCTTAATACACACAAAAATAGATTTTCTCATTTTCTCATTCCCATTATTGCAATCATTCAATACAATGGCTTCAAACCTCTTTCAAATACACATATACATACACCTAAGTGCATCAATAGGTTTAATGAATACATACACACACACACATAGGTATATTAACACACATACATACACCTGTGTGTGTGTGTTTATACACAAAGGCACACATAGTCAAACACATATGTATATAATTTAACAAGTTTCCTTTAATCATCATGTTTATTAACTATTATAGTCATGAAGAAGTTTTATTTGGCTAGGCATTTATTGTGGTATTGTGGTATTTTTACAGGTAGACAAGACACTGATGACACCTGAGGCCACAACACATGCTGAGATTTGACTACAATTTTGCTCATATTACCTCCTACATACAAATTTGTGTTTGCCTGGTTGATTCATCATTATTGAGTCTTTTGACCTTTACATGACACTGTCCTACTCTAATATGATTATTAAGGGAGTTAAAGTGACCACAATATAAATAATTCTTTTAACAACTCAACTAGACTGATTGACAAAGTGAAAATCTTCAGGATGCCACAAAACAAACAAAATGTTATGACCGAAAAAGAACAGAAAATAATCTTACAAGTCTTTGGAAAATGTGTCTTATGGGTTGGTCATTCTATCACTGAAATAAACAAAGCAACCAAACAGAAGCAGTCAACAAAAAAGATTCAAGACATGATAAGTTCTTCATCGAGAGGATGAAGAAAACATTTTTTCCCCTTTTCCTTGCAGTTTTCTTTTTCTTTTTTTTTTGAGACAGAGAAGAGGCATGTTGCTTACCACGTTTCAAAATAAAGAACCAGGAACACGTAAATTAAAAAGGCAGTTACTGAAGTTTGGATTAGAGCAATATTCTTTTGCTTAAGGACCAAGAGGCACCTAAGGAAATTATTTCCATCAGGTTTTTGATTTGGAAGCTTAGTGAGAATGGACATTAATGTGATATCCACAAGACCCTCAAATGATAAAGGGCAGTAAAAGAAAAGTTCACTTCTTGCAGTTAAACTAATCATCGCAGTGGAATTTGGAAGGAACCTGCCTTCCGTGCCCACGAGGAAAATCCTTTCAACTTTTATTTGAAGTATCTGGCAGAGCTCACAGTCAGAGACATACTCTGGGTCAGAAGACTCCATAGGTCTGAAGTGCTACGGAAAGTCCTACATTCCCCTTATGCTCCCATCTGTCCTATTTATCAGTACTCACCTAAACATACTTGCCCCAAAACAACCTTTGTATGTGATTTATTCTTGCAAACTTGGCCTCTCCCCTTCTTTTTCCCCTGACTTTAGGACCGCTCACTGTCCTAAAATTGCCTCATATCAAAAATCTGAACATAAGAAACATAGGGTCTGTGCTTTCCACTTTTTAAGAGAAAGCTCTGGATTTTTTATTTGCTATGCTAACCTACTAGTTTAAGAAACACTGCAGGAAAAATGCATGTGCTATTCATTACTCTGTAGGTGAATAAGGTTCAGGCACACTGTGCTGGATTATCTTCGGGCAGCCTTGAATGTGATGCTTTGATTCATTGATTGATTAAACAGTACTGATTTACTCTGTATTCATTAATTTCAGGGAAAACTATTTTTCAGGGCTCCAGTTTTACATTCAGCAGAATGAGAATTATTTGATTCTGGGTAAAATGAGAAGTGTGTTGGATAGATCTTCATTGTTTTCCTCATCTGTCATTGTAGATTCCTTCTCTTTGGAAGGAAGGAAGAGAGGGGGAAACAGGGAAGGCAGAAAAAAAAAGGGAATTAAAATCTCAGTATTTTTATACTTTTGGCATTAAAAACTTGCCTAAACCTTCAATGCATCAAATTAATTAACCTACATCTCAATGCATTTCTTTGAACTCATTTCAACTCCCTTGGGGGTCACACTGGTATAAAGTGCAACCTCCGTCCATTTTCTTCTCAATGTAACATCTGCCAGCAAAGCCAGCTCCTGGGACCCTGCTTATCCTAATCCACTCCAAAGGCATCCTCTTGCACTACCACCGCACGGCTGATCATAGCGACTGGCCTAAAAGCAGTGACGACATCATTATTTTAACATCATTCTGGTATCATTCCTCAAGGTAGCAGCAAACGTGAAGCTCCTTGGCCCAGCCAGGAGGTCCACCAGCATACAAGGAACAGATAAGGTCTTTTAAGTGAAATAGACCTGCTGGGACGCTCATCAAGCAGGAATAAAGATTTAAATACTCTAAAGTACTCCAAACCTGCCTTGCAAAGGGAAGGGGATGGACAGAGCCAATCAGAAGGAAGGATGAGGTTTCACTTAGCAGGGGAACAAGAAGGCACTGAAGTCAATGGTAATAGGGGAATAGCAGTTTAAACTGCCTCCTGGACAGAAGCCAAATTACCCATAGATATGTCATAGGCACTGCCAATACCAAAAGGAAGATTTCTCTCATGTCGAGGTCCCCAAGTTCCTTCTGTGGGGGCAATGAAAAGTTTGGATTTTTCCTATAGCGGAGCCTACTAAGAGGTCAAATTCTGTGTAGCCCATGGCTTCAAAGCAATAGAGCAAGAAATAGCTATGAAACCTTTCTGTGCCCCCCTGCCTAGCCCACAGAACTATCGAGAATACGCATTTTATTTATTCATTTATTGTTCTTTGGACCAGGGACATAAACCCTTTTCCTGGCTATCTCTGAAGATATATCTACCATGACCCAACTGCCAGACTAATCTGGTGGAAGGATATTTGGTTTCAGACCCTCTTTTGCACACCGAATGGCAATTTAAACTCAAAATGTGGTCTGTTCCAGCAAAAAGAGAACTGATCTTCATGGGAACATTTCAAAGCAATTTTAGATAGGCTCTGACATGATAGGAAATGTTTAGTGTATACACATGCCTAGCTGAGACTGTGCCATGCAGTGAAGCTCCTGTAGAACATTTCTAAAAAGAAACATTTCTCCCTTCACACCTATTTTTCAGTGCCTCTCTTTTCTATATTTAAACTTCGCGCTTCCAAAACCATTTTTGCTACATCTTGTTGTACTGACTGGGATTGAACCAGAGGAAAAGAAAATGGTCATACCCGCGTTGAAAGACCAGAGGAAATTCTCAGGTACACATGCATGTAAAATATCCAGTATAGGAGAACCAACTCTTACAACACAAATCAGGGTTAGAACTAGCTTGTAGTATAGCTACAGTCCAGATTATTTGTAATTTGACATTTTCATTTTCATATGCTTCTTTTTAAAACAGAAATGCATGAGAAAATGATAGTAAAAGACTGATGAGACATAAAAGTAGTAGGCTGCCCTCCTCCTAATAAAATTATCTCTTCTCCTAGAGAAAAGAGAATGGTTGAGTATGATTTTCTGTTGCTGTTTCATAAGGATTTATGGCATCACTAAGGAAAGAATTCAATATTAATTTATTCACTGTAATTTACAACCTTCTCTTGCAGGTAAAGGACAAACACAAATATTCAACGTTTGGAGTATGACAGGTCATTTCAGGGTATGCCATCCAACTTAATTTCTTCATGACAGGCTTGCCAAACAAGAGCAACCGTAGCCTGAAGATACAGTTATACTTCAGCACAGAGTGAAAATCAGTTGTGCCATTCGCTCCAGTACTCTGAAGTCACTGACACCACGAGTGAAGTTTCAGGTGACATCTGCAACCTATGTGGAACTCTTCATTACACTTGGTTTTGTTCTCCCGAAAACTGCCTTTATTCTGAAACTTCAGATAAATTAAACACTTAACATCATAAATGGGACTTACCCTCCTGACAGATGTCAAGTGTATATACCCTACAATCACTTCACAAATTGCTCAAAAGGATGCCAGCATGCTGCATGCATACAATGATTTAGAATAGCAGGAGGTCACCGTATCCAAGTCCAAAGAGCAAGGCAATGGGGAAAGTCAGAATACAGATGACCATGTTGGAAACTGTCCGAGACACTGTGGTTTACATATCTTGCCTCATAAAATGTTCCACGGGATCTTTAGACAACCACAAATGCCTAGGAATTTGGGCCAAATCAAAGAAAAAACAGCTAACAAACAGAGGTTACAGAACGCGTGATCCTACGTGGGGGAACTTCAAGAAGCCGGCTTGAAATAGCTATCAATCTGAGAAGAGGCATTAGAAAGAAGAAATAGCCTGGGATCTAGAGAAGTCAGACCTAAATTGCTCTAAAGCAAACGCTACCCAAGCAGGCTGTATTATCAAAGGAAGAAAAAAAGGTCTGCAAGGAAGCAGAATGACCAGCTGGCATTGTAAGAAAAAAAAACACAAGTTCTTGAGTGTGGGAAAAGCAACGCACAGCTTAGGGCCTGGCTCCCTTCTGCACTTCTCACTTTGTCTTATAGATTGGAAACCTGTGCAAAACTAGTCTTAAAAATAAACTGAGTACATACTGCTGACAAATGAAATATAGCTCTGTTCATCTCGAGGAGCACAGGTTCTCCTTATTATCAACATATTCAATATTCAGGACCCAAGAAACCAAAAACACCATGTGATGCTCTCCTACAGACTAAACCCTTTCTTTCCTTACAAGTTCTGCTACCTCCTGGTACAAGAACATGAAATCATGCTTTAGTGTGCTGCAGATGTATCAAGCAACCATCTGCTTACCTCGAGAATTCCCAGAGCAGCTCTCTGCACTGGTGACACGTGATGCCATGAATCCTTCACAACGCAGTTACCAATGGGAAGTATTGCAGTGCCACTAAAGGTCACGTTATTCCTACCACATACAAAGGAGCAGGCTGCTCTTTTCAGGGCCCTCAGGCAGACCTGATGAATCTCCCTCAACATCAGTTGCTTTCCAGCCAATCTGGTGAGGTGGGTGGCAGCCAGCACCCAGGGACGCTGTACCCAATGGAAGGTGATGGACAAGATGGCACTGTGATTTCAATATCCCAGCACGGACAAGCGAAGCAGATGTGGCAGTGGCACTGCGCAGTTGGAAGCTATCAGTTGCAGTATCAGTATCAGGATGCTACCAGTGTTTACTGAAGCTGGTACCATATGCTTTCAGAACCGCAGTACTTCTATGGTCCTAGTGTGTCACCCCACATTTCTCTAGCTGGAGACAGACTCATTCCCTTTTCAGGTGCTCTCTCCAAAGTCATATAGACTCATAGAATCATTATGGTTGGAAAAGATCTTCAAGATCATGGAGTCCAACTGTAAACCCATGCCCATCCTGCCTGCTAAACCATGTCCCGAAGCGCCTCATCTACACGTTTCTTGAACACTGCCAGGGACGGGGACTCCACCACTTCCCTAGGCAGCCTGTTCCAGTGCTTCACCATTTTTTCCATGCAGAATTTTTTCCTAATGTCTAACTTGAATCTCCCCTGGCACAACTTGAGGCCATTTCCTCTTGTCCTATCAGTAGTTATTTTAGAGAAGAGATCAACCCCACTTCACTGCAACCTCCTTTCAGGTAGTTGTAGAGAGCGCTAAGGTCTCCCCTGAGCCTCCTCCCCTCCACACTAAACAACCCCGGCTCCCTCAGCCGCTCCTCATAAGCTCTGTGCTCCAGTCCCTTCCCCAGCTTCATTGCCCTTCCCTGGACACGCTCCAGCACCTCCATCTCCTTCTTGCAACGAGGGGCCCAAAATCAAACACAGGATTCAAGGTGCCGCCTCACCAGTGCTAAGCACAGAGGGACGATCCCTTCCCCGGCCCTGCTGGCTGCACTGTTGCCGGTACTTGGGCCACCAGGGTTCTTGGCCACCTGGGCACCCCACTGGCTTGTGTTCAGCCCGCTGTCGACCAGCACCCCCAGACACTTTTATTCATGACTGTTATAATAATTCACTCCTAAAAATTGCTCTTTTTTGTTAATTGGGGCAAAAATGGGTAGTTACTTTTGATAAAACCACAAAACGACTCAAATGGTGGACTCCAGTCTGGACCTAACTATAGGTAAGTTTTCCCCAGGAGTGTGGTATGGTTGCAGATGTGACATCTACCATAATAATCCAGTAGACCCACATTGTCTACTATTGTCTCATTTATTTTGGGAAGTAGCTGTGGCTCATACCTGCAATATTTGTTGGGAAGGTAACACGCAGGTCTGGCTAACCCTATAAACATGACGCCAGTATATTGTGATAAAATTACACAGTGGAACTTGCCAGATTTAGTACACTTTAATAAAAATATACAACACACTTTGCAAAAAATGAACAAATTGCCTTGCTGTTCATATCTATGCATTGATATTTTATTGACAATTTATTAGCATTCAAGTCTTTCCAGCTCATGGATATTTTGCAGACATATACAGCTACAGGAAAAAGGTTATCATATTCTCATGGTTCCAACATTTGCTCTTTTTTCCCCTCAACATTAAAAATTGCATACGTGCATATAATATGGTATCCACTTGGTGTAGTGTCACCAACAATCACATCACAACAAGGAATAATACCGCAAACAAGTTTGTATTTCAAATCCCCACCACGTCTTAACATAAAACACGAAAGAAAAGTTTGAGTTGTTTAAGTTTCCTTTTCCTTTTTTTTTTTTTTTAATTCAGATTTCTTTATACGGCATAGCAGTATCAGGTCTCTGCTTGACAGAGTATTGGGTTGATCTGTATCAGGCCAAACTCTGCTTCAGGTTAAGAACAAAGTACCCTGCCAGGTTGGGACACAGACTGGCAAATTTCCTGGATTATAAAACATCTGTTGAAATGCAGTTCCCTATGCAAGTCCCCAGGGATTATATTTCTACATTATTCCTTTGCCCATGCTACACATTTCTCTGCAGTTTGGTGTCAGACATTGCAGGTGGCACTGCCCTCCCAAGCTATCCCAGCATCTCAAATTCATACAGTACTTGCACATATACTTGTCGATTTAACACATATTCTTCCAAAAATCTCACCATAAAAGCGTGTGAAAGGAAGGATAGCTTTTTATAGAGAGAGGCCCTGCACATGTGAATGAACATTAATGGGAAATACTGCATACTCTGCTGAGTTAATATTTTTGAAAGGAGAACAGGTGACCCCCTTTCATCTGTGTCAGGGATCTCTATTTAGGGCTAGAAATTACCAAGTGATCTCCCATCTGTAGAGATTTTTTGTGACCTGTCATGCAGCGCCTTTGCCTAAATGATCAAATAAAGCACATTACAATTCGATCGGGTGCAACAGCCATAAAGATACGTTCGTTCACTTGCTGCAAGCAGATGGCTGACTGCTTTTCTGTCCTCTCGCAGCGCAGGGCTGCTCCCCGAGATCCTCTCTTCGCAGAGAGTGACAGGCTGCGAGGTCGGTTTCCTGACAAGGTCACCTGCTCGCAGCGCATGAAGAGGAGTGCGCGGAAAGTGGGCCGAGTTATATTTAGAGTTCGGTCCAGCTTGGTGCCAAGGTCCCCGCCGCCGCCTCTGCCTCGCAGCCCTGTCTCAGGTCTGCTCTCACCCATCGGCAGCCCACGGACACCCGGAGAGAGGGGAGTCGCTCGCAGCTACTGCTGGGTCTAGGTGCCTGCGGCTCGCTAAAGCACACGCAAGGCGAGCTCTGAGGAGGAGTCCTCAAACCCTCCGCTCTTCCCTTATTTAAAGATTCTTTTTTTTAAAAAAAATTCAAGTGGATTTTCCCTTTTCTGCTGAATAAAAGTGGGGGAACTGACTGGAATACAGCACACAGTCTCCAAAGCTAAGGTAAGAGTGCTTCATTTTGGTATTACTATTAAAATCAGTGAATGATTTTTGATGACTTGAGCTAAATATGATTTTTCTACTCATTTGTTTTTCTATGCCAGCATTAAGGGAATATATTTTTGAGGGGGAAAGGAGGACAGGAAGGGACATAAAGAAATTCTCAAGTTCAAAACAACAACTGTCATCATAAGAGTCTAAAGAAAATGGGAAAATGAGAATATATCTGCAGGTACAATAGAATAGCCATTCCCTGAATTTACCTGTTTAATGTAAAAAGCAAATGCCAAGCAAATAAACTGTTTCATTGTGAAGGTAAGTAAAGGATACATGTGTGACTGTGTGCATGATAATTACATGAATAGGTTTGCATTTAGATGGGTGATGATTTATCTGCATTATTTTACACAGTACCTGAAAACACAGCCTCATGGTTATGAACCTGCAAAAACAGGGCTTGTTGCAACTAATGACAAAAAAAGAGTTGCTGTTTAAAATGTATGGCTTCTCCTTCTAATGGAAAAATGGCTAAGGTTTTCCTCATTCCTGTTTTACACTGTTAAAATTCTTAGGAGAAAAAAAAGTAGATAGAGTACAGCATAGCATGTGTGCTTGTAAGCAGATCCTAATACACTTGAGGTCATAGGGACATCCTGATACTGTGTTACTGTGCACTCAAACATGAGGAGACTGTCGTTGTGTGAAGATATTCCGGAGCCATATATATAGCACTGGCGCCAACAAACACACACACACTCGAATGCAGCATCACTGTAGCTTCCTGCAGACAGACACACAGGGGTGTGGGAACCTGAAGAAATAGTGCAGAAAGGTCCATTTCACTGAAAGGACCAAATACCAATGTGACAGCATCAAAAACTTCCTTCACGACAGACACACTGTGCAAAGGTGTCAGCAGAGGGGTTCCAGATTAACAGCAAGGAGAGGGCCAGAGGGGTCACTAAGTGACACAGTGAGTTCATCTAAGCCACGACAACTGGGATTCCTGCACTTTGTTCGGATCTTCATTTGCTTAAATACCAACCAACTAAGCATCATAAGCTACAAACATACAAATATTACATGATGGTCACTAATGAAAGTTTTGATGCTGCTTATTCCCAACTCCTCTTTTTCTGATGTTTTGGTAACATATGCCCAGAGTGTCAAGCATTAGCCTATTTGGAGTATATAATTAACACCACTTATTTCACAAAAAGATATATTCCTAGTAGTTCTAAGACTCTTTAACAAATAATAATTGGGGGATCATGTTGGAATAGCAACGTGGGTTGTCAACATGTAATAAAACAGATCCGTTCAGAAGGCTTTTGTTGTAAGAACTTGGAGAAGAGGCTCTTATATGAGGGTTATTAGTGAAAACACATTCATGAAGTTCAGCAGTAAGTAAAGGACTTTACTGTATAAAGCAATTAGTGCAGTCCAAAACTTTTTGTGAACAAATATTTTACATTTAAGAAAAGTGGAGAAATACTTTTTGTATATTTTTAAATGGCCAGGTTTTGCCTGAGGTTATTAGTTAGTGAGTCAGCTTGGTTTTTGTGACACTCTGTGATACCTGTTCTCTGTTAATGCATGGGAAACTGTAAGTTACTCCAAGTAGTTTGAGTAGTTTAAAAGAAAAGTGATGCAGGTCTGAATTTAGCCTACAAATACAGTGTTTGCAAAGAAATTCTTCCCCAAAATGGGCTGGAGCAGAGCTGAACTGCAGGAGAAGCAGGAGTCTAACTTGCTTTGAAGGCAGGATTCTGATTTCTGTGAGAAGGTCACCACATTTTCCTTGCAGGAACTGAGTCTTTATCATACACACTAGCAGGAGATTTGATGGCTCAAGACTGATGATGGCGATGGAAAATGCCAGTATTATTATTAGGATAAATTTGAGCATGCCATTTGAGTAAGAAGTTAAAGAGAAGTAGAGTTGATTGGCTGAACAGTCTTCATGTTCTAGCACAGCAAAAACTAGCCCAAACTAGCATTTAGGTGTACAAATATCCAAGAGGAACACAGCCTTCACCACAACTGTCATCTACAGCTCTTTTCCACTAGGACCCGTCCTGCTTGGTAGGCTCCTTCTCCTCTTAATTCTCTTCCCTCAAAATCTAGCACCAAAGGAGCTGTCTTCTTCATCCTGAAGTGTGACCTCCAGGGTTGGAGATCCTCATCGAAAGAGAAAAAGAAAAACAAAGAGAAAGAAAAAAGAGGGGTGAACCCTGGTGAACTTTATTTTGTCCTCCGGTGGATGAAAGGCCTATGGCTGATACCTGTCTTCACCAGTCTGACAGCAAAGAGCGCAATGCGTGGGGCTGGGACCGGCTTTCCTCGCGGAGGCGGGAAGGCAGTACGTGATGACACGACCTCCCGTCCCAGGCTGCGGAGGAGCAGGCTTGGCTCTTGATATGTGCTGCCAGCTGGCCCGGCGCGGCGCCAAGGGCACATTCACAAGCTCTTGGCACTGCTACCGTCACCCGCCGGGGACACGTGAATGCAGAGCCCGAGGGCTCAATCCAAAGAGCAATCCCAAGCAGCAGTTGGATCTCCACTACTGCTTACAGTATTTCGCTGCCTGCCTGGTGCCTCTCCTCTGGAGCCAGTAAACAGTGAGTGGAGCTGGGATTTTCTGCCCTGCCTGCCCTCAGTAACCGAACTGCACTGGGAGCAGCAAGCTTCGGTTTTGAGCAGTGTCTGCAGGCAGGGCCCGGGCAGAGACACCCCATGGGGATGCAAGGGGCTGTGAGGAAGGGGGCACTGAGAGTTGTGGGAAGTGCAGGTAGGGCAGGAAAGAGCTGTGGCTGTGGCCAGAATGGTCAGGAGAGGTTCTCTCCTGAGCAGAGGAGGGTATACGGCACGTGCTGTGAAAATAGGTTGCCACAGCTGCTGAAGAAGCCATATCCAGACATCTGCACAGGAATTCACTTTCTAATGCATCTCATGATCACACTTTCCAGGAAGGAAAACACAGAGGACGACGCACAAATACATGCTGGATGAGAAAGAGAGAAGCTTCATTGCAGAGAAAAATTATGAAGCTAGAGTTGTAAGCGAAGAGCACATTAAATTACTTAAATTGTACTGCTAAAGAGTAGTTTCCCTGAGATCTATTGGTATCAGGGGAAGAGGAGGAGGCAATCTAAGTTCCTGCTTACAATGCACCACATCATAGCCCCAAGCTTGGTCTGACCTGCTCTCACAAATCCATCTCACCCAAAGAGGGGAAAGAAAAAAACAACAAGCTTGTCCATAGGGTCCTTGACTATCATTTGGTCTCTGTACACCAGAGACACACTAGCATTTTGTTGCAGACAAGACAGTCTGCTTTGAGGTGAGTAACAGTCGCAGCAGACCGCAGGCTCTCGCAGGGTTGGAACTAATGGGGAGGTCTCTGACACTGGTTTTCAAAATCTGCATAGGAAAATATTTTTATTCAGGCAGGCAAACTCACTCTTCTGAACCTAAAGCACGACATGGCCTCATGCTCACATCCAAGCAGAGTAAAAGACAGAACAAAATCCACTTGAAGCCCTGGGTAGGCTGCTGGCCTGCAGTACTGNATGCATCTCATGATCACACTTTCCAGGAAGGAAAACACAGAGGACGACGCACAAATACATGCTGGATGAGAAAGAGAGAAGCTTCATTGCAGAGAAAAATTATGAAGTTAGAGTTGTAAGCGAAGAGCACATTAAATCACTTAAATCGTACTGCTAAAGAGTAGTGGCAGTGCAGTACTGCAGGCCAGCAGCAGCAGCTCCCAAAAGAGAGGCTGCATCAGGTCTATACACATTAACGTATGGACACAGCTGCCTGCAGGTGAAAGACAAAGTGGAGACCCACTTGCTATCCATTAGCACACAAAGTATTTTGGGCTAACATAAAGAATCTCCTTCAGTAAATGAATTTATTTTACATAGACTTCCTTTCTGGCAGGATGAAGCAGAGAGCACTGACAATAACTTATTTAGAAAATAACAACATGAGAAGAAAAGCAAACAATTGACTGCCATTTATCCAAAATACTAAAACAGACAGACAAAAACGAAGGATTAGAGATATCCAGAGCCCCAGTGCTTATCTATCCTTGAAAAGCATGTATCCTTTGAACTGAGTACGCAAAACTGGTCATATGCATGGATTTAATTTTTTAAAATTCCATATAGCTGTTCCCAGCTCTCAGTATACTCACAGCTACAAAAGTAAACTCAGAAATGAACACTACAGTGATGGACCTATTTCTTACAGTGGTAGGAGACACGCAGCATGTTCAAAGAAAGATGTTTGCCCTTTCAGGGAGGTCACTGCGTGCTGCACAGCCTGGGAAAGCACCACGTGGGTTGGCTTTGCTGGAGACACCTGTCTAAGGAAGGTGCCTGAATCCTTCTGCTGCTCGGTGACATCTGCCCTGAGAATGTATTGCTTGCACTGCTGGGTTGCATCAGAACGCTGCATTTTAGGATGAATAGGGTTGAATTTATGCAATTTCCAATAAAAATCCCATCCACAGAAAGTGGCATTGCTATGCAGGAAGTAATATTTAAAATTGGTAGTATACGCATTTCTAACACAAAGTTCAATCTAACCTCAGCAAATTTCCAGTGATCATCACTGGGCCTGAAAAGGTACTGAGAGCAGCCCAACACCACTGAGTTCTTTTGTCTCAAACATCACAGAGAGAAAAATATGCACAGCTTATAAGCACATTTTCCATTTTATATAGAATGAAACCTGCATTAAACACAGTCCTGTTTGTTAAAAGTAAATTTTTAAAGCAAAAGTAAACTTTTTCATTTTTAACCCAAAACTATCTACTTAGTGTAACATTTTTCCCCATTTATTCACTTAAACAAGAGAAGAACAGTGTCCAGTCTCTGGCACACAAATATATTTTTAAAAAACATCAGTATTTATAGCCCAATTTTATTTGCCACAGCACTCATGAATGTCCTTAACCACTAGCAATGTTGCAAATGAATATAGATATGAAGATATGATGTATAATACTTCCCAAGCTGCAAAAGAACATCAAATGTTTTAAGATAGTCTCTCCTAAGGAAACAATTTTTTAAAAAGTATGTAAGATACAATGAAAAAATAGGCATTTTAGGTCAAGTCTCACTTGCCTAAAATACAAGTAAGAGTGGCAAACATTGTTCCTGCTCCTATGTTCTACCACTGTTAAACTACTGTTAAAATAATGGCTAAAGATGTTATCCCATATGGTTAGAGATGCCATCCCACTCCTACCCTATCTCCCCAAAGTAATGGGGAGATGAGGAAGCAAATCCCACTTGGGAAGAGGGTGGGAAAATTCCAGGATAATATGTTAGAAAATAAAGCAAAGGAAAGGTGGAGATCACACATCAAGGCATGTGCCACTGCTTTGCTGTTTTCCTCCTGTATGCAAGTGAAGACCCTGCACAGTCTCCACTGTAAGTTCACATGTTGTCCAGCATGAGCCCACTCAGAAGGCCACACAGTGACTGAGCTTTCTGATACAGATCAGTAGACATCTAAAGACTGAAACGATACGACCTCTCTCAACCCTTTTCAAGAGGAAGCTTGAGAATCCTGAAGGGGAAAAACAGAGCGTTCACTCCCCCTCCCACGGTCTTTCATGCCACCGCCAGTTGTCTGCGGAGGACGACGTCTGCTCTAATTGTAAGTTCCTTGATTCTTCCTAAAGACCACCCCCTTATGTGGGCAAAGAATCTGATGAATCTCTTCTCCTTCCATTTTCAAACCTCCCTTCTCCAATAACACAAACCCATAAAGCAGGTTCCCCCATCCTGTTTGTTCCCAAATAGTGGAGCATCAAGCAACTGGATGACTAGAGAAGGCATGGATAGCCCCTTCTCTCTGCACGTGCCTCTGACGTGTCTTTTAAAGAAAGAGAGCTGTCAACACTGGAGACATTTTTTACTACAAAAAGTGCAAAAGTACATTATGTATCTGGCAATTTCCTATTTTACAACTGTTGAGGATATATAAACCACGCATATTAGTTGACACGCTCTGTTTTCTTTGCACTTTGTGCATGTAACCATTATATGTGGTCAGAGGAAGAACCTCTGGAGGATTTCATTGGAATGAAGTCAGGCACATGTATGTGCTTGGTTATGTGAAGGAGGTAAGCACTGGTTATATGAAAGTGTTTGGGAGTAAGCATTTCTAGAGCTGATAGGGACTACCTAGCCTTGAGCACATCACTAGCACTTCTGTCTCAGTTTGTCTTACTGGAGAAAAAAAAAAGAAAAAAAAAAAGGAAAAAAAAAAAAAGGAGGAAACGAAAACTAATGCAGAAATATCTCTGACCTGAATGGGATGTTCTTGAACTTAAATGGTCAAGTGCTATGGGATGCTTGGAGAAAGTGCTCTAGAAGAATAAAATACTAATAAAGTTTTATATACATATATAGCCATTGAAAGAGTAGCAACATTCTTTAAAATACTCCAAAGGACCCAAACCAGTTGCAATCAAATGAAGATGAAGAGCAAACGCGAGGCCCCCTGTGTCAGAGAGGCTCGGTGCTGATAGACACGCTCAGAGGCTTGTCGCAGCTGCAGCATCTGGCGAGAATGCCTCAACACGCAGCAGAAGCACGATATGAAGGTAGGCCCCAGCCTCAGGGCTTCACCCTGCACCCAGCTCATGGAAAAAGCTGCTGAGAGACTGTGGAAAGTGGGGTCAGCACACAGGGTATGGGAGAGACAGGGGCAGCGCTTTATCTAGCTCCTGAAAGTCTCGGCTCTGGAGACAGTCTCTTAAGGCAGATGTCCTCCAAGATCCTATATGGTTTCACACACTATGAATTCTTCATTCTGGACCCTGCTGGGAAACGTAGTCTCCTCCTGCTTGATTTACTGCGAAACTGCTTATAAGAAAACAACAGCATTACCCCCGGAGACCTCGAAGATGAGATAGGCAGTCCTTCTGCAGAGGGGAGATCACCGTCCTAGCCAAAGTTACAGAAAACAGAAATCTTAAAATAATCCAAGTCTTGCAATGTAGAAAACAGCACATCCCCTCAAGTCAGGGATATTTTGTGTCTCAGCTTGCTTTTGGCTGCAGAAAAAATAAAAATGTCTCTATATAATTAATGCCATCAGAGATCAGCATAGAAAGAAAAAAGAAATTAATCCGTTGTTATTATAATGGTAGATTATATCCTCTTGTTTATTTTTCTGATTGAACTGATTACTTAGTTCGGCAATGGTAGGGACTGGGAGGCTGCACCAGGACTGAAGTGAAGGGAAAACCTCAGGGAACAATTTTGATTACAGTGGAGATTTCAGCTGACTATATTTTAATTAATTGGAGTAATGCAGCACTCTGAATTCCCAGGTACCCCATTTCAAATTGCATACTAACATGGCTAGTTTTAGGGCATATTTTAACAGTGTTTTAATAAATTCTTTAATGTTTCTTTTAAGTCTCAGAGGTAATCTAATTTCTTTTTGATTTTTATTATGGAAGCTTTCATTAGGCACTTGGACTATAACCCTCTAAAATGATGTAGCTGTAAAACCAAAAATAGACTCAGAAATAAATTCTTCTTATATATATATATTAATCAAAAGCACAGTGAATTTTCTAATTAGAGTGTCTTCATATCTATAAAACATTTAAATTTAAAAATACAGTAGGACTATTTTAAAGACAAACCACAGTTACATACAGTACTTGCACAGCAGTGAGCCTGAGTAATAATAATGGTAGTTAATTAATGCTATAGGATCTACAGAGATATAGTCAATGACAACAGAAAAGCAGGACACACAGAGTTCACCATACAGAGCAGTGTCTACCCTAACTCCATAATTCAGGCTTAAAAGCGCCATACTTCGGGGCTGACAAAACATGTGTAGTCTGAGAAATATGCAGCAAATGAGAAACTGGGTCCCAAAATATGCAAGTTTTGGACCAATAAATCACAAGACCTAGCAGAATGGATGTAATTTATATTTTAAAAGCACACGTTTGCTTTGCATTCTCCTCTGCATCCACCAGTGTTTTGCTACTGGATGAGAACCTGATCACTGAGCTGCCCTGGAGTCTCCCGGTTTCTATCCAGATGCTCCCTAATGTGATCTCAGTGATTTGCAGAGGTGGCCATGTGCTCCCCAGGCTTTGCAGGGGAAGAACATAGAGAATTTTCCTCCAAAAGAGATATTTAGAAAATAGAAAAAGCTCCTAACATTACAAAAGAAGCAGGTGAAAAACTGAGGGAATTTAGTTCTCTTGCAAGAAAAGGGCAAAAAAAAAAACGTTAAGATGGTGATGTTGGGAAAATAGGTGAGGACACAGACGAGAGACTCTGCTCGAGAGTCAGTAAGCTTTTCCATATCTAGTCTAGAGAAAACACCTAGTTTTCTGTATAGAGAGGTGACTTGCTTGCACTTCCAAGACATTCTCATGCTGTTGTTGTGGACATACATACTCCCTCCTGGCAGGACCTACCCCTCCTCAGGTACCTTGAGCCCCATTTACTAAAAAAAATGGTACCTTACTTCTGCATACAAGCATCAAAGCAAAAACATGATTTAAGATTATAATAATGGATTTCTTTTGACAACAGTACATATCTAATTTCATGTCCCTCACAAGGCACCTATTTCAGCAACAATGTATTTTTTTTTCTGTGAGTTTCTGCTAACTTGACAGCAGAAATTCTGTTTTGCAGATGTCATTACCATTAAGTATTACAGCAATAATCACAGACTATGCAAAAGTAACGACCTTCTCAGGTGCATGTAAAATCATTCCAGACTGAGAACCAACCACTCATGCCCAGCAGTAATTGCTTGTGACACCAACGCATTGAGACTTTAGAATGGAAATCTTAAAGAGTGAAAAGCATTGGATTACTGCCTTAGAAGCAGGCTTAAGGCCCAACTTTTTGATTTGGAGAGACAGGTTCCGCACAGATTTGCAAGCCTGAAGCAGATTTTTTCACACTGAGCCATCAGCCAACTGAGTATTCAGCTCAGGCTTCCGAAGATCTCAAGTGATGCATTTCACACCTGCTGTGAACACTGCAGGTTCGTGCTGTGATCAAACCAGGATAAAATGAACAGATGCCATTGATGTCCCTGCCTCAAGGGAAGCGGTGAAGGTGGGAAATCCCCCGCTGAGAGCATGTGAAAACACCAGCACTCAAACAACATAGCCTCAAGGGATCTAGAATTTCCCTCATAATTTTCTCTTCTTTATTCATATCATGTCTTTTAACTGTGTCCAGGGATGAGCAAAGCTAAATAATGCAGCATGTTTTACCTGAGGCTGACAGTACAAGCCACTTCAAAACTGCAAGCTTGGGCAGATCTAGCACTAAAGAGGGCTCTGAAGAGCTTGAACCCATAAAGAACAGCTCTGAATTCTCCTTGGGCTGCTACCCTAACTCCCCAGCAATAGCAAGGGACAGTCATGTGCCAAGTCTTTCCCCATGCGATAATCAAGAAAGTGAAGAAAGATAAATTTAAGAAAGGTGGGATGCCCAAGTATGTTGCCCTCTAGCCAGATGGTCTTTGACAGAAGTAATGTATTCTCAGCTCCCTTTAAGCTCAGACCTCCGAGAAATGTACCTTGGCAGCAGTTCAACCATATCAACCATGTTACCAGGAATTCTACGGCTTTAAAAATCCCCCCGATAGGTGATAGCAGTGGAGTCACTGAATGCAGACGGAAAGCTCTTTCTGAAGCAGACAAGGAGAGTTCCTTCGCATTAGAGAATTACACTCTCTTGCCTTTTGCATCAAACCCACGCGATATTGGGTTGGTGCTTTATGATACCACGTAAATATCCTGCTGACTCCAAAATACTTCTAGGACGAGAACTCCCACTCAAAAAGGAAATGGGCAGAGAAAATGCTTCCTGAGTGGAAATATTGCATTTATTTACTACTTTATTTTAAATTAGAGAACCTGTACATCTTCTCTTCCTTAAATGTCCTCATGCACATGTTGTGAGTCTTTGTCCTCTCAAAATGGTTGAATCACTACCATGCCTACAAAGCAAGCCTTGCAGGGACGAAGGGGAAACTATAGGCACAAACCTCTTCAAATTGTCTGTGCAGCCCAGCCACCTGCCTGGAAAACGCCATTCTGCCACTCAGATCATTTTTAGGAGCAAAGAAAACACAGAGAAAGATACAGGGCATTTGGGAGAAAACACATCTCAGAAAAGCAAACTTCTCAGCCATCAACTCAGCCATCTTCTGGATGAGTTTGGGCAGTTTCTGATCTACTTTAGCAGCACGTAAGACTAGGAGCACTTTACAGAGGATCATTTTTATCTCCACCATCGAGGAAGGCAAAGATTGTAGCTTTATTGCCCAGGGCAGCTTCAGTAGGAGCGTCATGCATATGTTGAGACCTAGGTCTAAAGTCTCCAAGCTTGTGCTCAACACAGAGAGATCAGGCACTTTTCTTTTTAAGCTGCAAATTCAAAATGGCAAGCAGAAGCAACTGCTGAGTATTTCCATGCAAAACCAGCCACCGGTCTGGTTTATCTGTCAAGACTCCTACTAGGACAAGTTTCAGGAAGCTTATAGGAACTGTGTGTTCTGCTGTATGAGCAGCAAACAGTTCCTTCGGCTGCGCTCCTGGGATGAATTATGGGGTCATTTTTCAAAGGGAGTTTTAAATTGTGTGGAGCCAGGACTTGGACACAGCCAGTAGTCCATAGATCTGGCTGCTGCTTTCAACACAGTCCATTGCAAGGTGCGAGGGACTCGCCTGCAGAAGCAAACAGGAGTCAGTGTGAAACAGTGTCAGACGGTTTGTCTCATTCCTATCAAGAGGCCCAGAACAGGCAGCTGCTCCTCCTCATGAGGAGCGCTTGCCATGGCATCCCAAGCGACTAGGCTCTGTTCCCCACGAAGCTATACATTATTAATCTTATCTGAAGCAGACAGCGCTGACGCCCAGCTTCCTCAGTGTCTGGAAGAATACCAGCTGTCTCAAACTCAGCCCAAGGAAATGGAGGGAATGCATCCCCATGCATCACGGGAAACACACCCTAAAACTTCTCAGGATCTAGAATCACTCTCCTCTTTTTCCCTATGCACTATCAAAGCAAGTGTCCAGATTCATACTCTGCTCCATGTCTCTGCATCCTCAGGAATGAGAGACACCACGTATGACAGAACTCTTCCTCTCAGGCAAAGACATGGATCCAATGCTCCATCCATCCGTTTAGCAGAAAGGGTTAACTGCAAGGCTGTCTTTCTCAGATCAAGAGGAGAAGGCCAGATGACAAGGCAGCAGACCTCTCAAAGCACTGGGATGCACTCTGTGAAGAAAATTACATGAAATAATTCCTTTGCTTCCACCTCTTTAAAACCTTTCATGGGCTGGTTCTAGGACTCGGCAGTCTCTATGCCTCTCTTCCTTTTTCATGATCAGACTTGGACCATTACAATGAGTAAGTATGACATAGTTGCTAGCATCATGAGAAAAAGTTCATTTCCAGGGAAAGGCAAGTATGGTGAGGAAGAATTTGCTACCTGAATTTATGATTTAGTCTTTGAAGCTAGGTAAGACTTGTGTTCATCAGCCCCTTCTCAGAAGTGGTCATAATCCAGTGGATGGCAAACTAAACAAACAACAAGAAGAGATGAGTCTTCACTGACTTGCAGATCTTCCAGGGCTTCAAGCAGCCTCAAATAAGAGTTAATAATCACACAGACATAGCATACACTGGTGTAATACAAATACATGGTTGGAAAGATGGATTAAGCCCTTGAATATCAAAGAACATTTAGCACTGTAGCTAATTTTGCTGCAGAAATTGGTTTCTGGGCCCACTTTGCATTTCAGGATGTAGCCCAATATTCAGCATTGAGTGGCATTTATGAATGCTCATAAGCAAGCATCCTGCACATGCTACCTTCCACCCATCAAGAAAAACAGAGATTTCTGTTCTGGCAACATTACACATGTGGATGAACTGTTTTTAAAAAGAGTGAAAACAAAGCCTGTTTTTACTCCAGAGGGGGAAAAAAATTCCAAACAATTTTTGATCTACTCCATCAAGTCAGATCAAGGAATTTGCTAATAAGTGGAAAAGTGCTCTACAATTTGAAACATTACAGTCAAGCTGACACAAAGTAATTAAAACAACCTGAATGCCTAATATGCAGTGATTTTTACCGTAAAACACCATGCTCAGATCAAACGAAAACACGTTGTTCACTATTATGGAATATATACTAATTTTACTCACTATTTCCCACAAGTTTACAACACTAATGAATCCAGATTTGTGTCATTAATCTCCAGAATTATTGACTGACTACCAGTAACAGTGCAGTAGGTAGTGATTAAAACACTAGAAAGGGCCCCTAACACACACGCTATTGCCTTTGTGTGACTTGAAAGATACATCTCATTTTACAATGCTGGATTCTCCCATAAATGCTGGTTTTCGAACATGTTAATGTAATAACATGCTCCCAATGAATTCTTTTTTTTAAAAAAATTGGTAATTATAATGAAATACTATTGCTGAATAGTATCACCCTCACCCACTTACATCATCAAAGCAAGGTTACATCATTAGTTTTACTTTCTACAGCTCATCTTTGGCAAAGCAAGTCATCTTTTCCCTCAGGTACTGTTTAGGAAGCGAGATCAGCAGATTGAGCCATTTATTTAAAGTATTCTGTCCTCTGGAAGTGGAGTTCCAGTTATGTTGCATGAAGCCTCATGCTAAATCACAGTATATAATTACTTGTTCAAGTCATGATTTCCAGGTACATAGCTGAAAAATGTTACATTTCCATGCTCAAATTCCACAATGCAAACTTATTCATATGCATGTACCTAGCAAGCAGGTGGGGAGGGTATTTGGCCTGCTGAAAGATAATCATCTTCATCCTCACGCCAAAGGAAGGCTACATAAACATGCATATGCCATCTAGTTAGATAAGAGTCTAAAGGCATTCCCATGCTTGTATCTAGGTTTGACCCTCAGAGTTATTAGTAAAATACTATTATCAAGCTACATCCACCATGTTTTCTTCACAAAGCTTATATTCCTGCTCTACTCCATTTCCAATTAACCCATGGCCTCAAGAGTCTAATGTCTCACACACCAACTAACAGAGTCAGAGGCAATATATGTCCATGTATACAGGACAGAAAGCGGTTCAGACATGCATTGAATAGAGAGTTTGATTTTGCTTACATTGGACACAGTATTTATTCAAGCAAAAGCACAAGGGGAGTATATTAAAAAACAACACACACACAACTTGGCACATGGAACGAAAATTACAGTCATGTCTCTCATGTTAGAAATGTTGACAAAAGAGTTCAGAGTCGCTGCCAAGCTTATTGTCATCCTGAATATATATGGGCTGTTCAGACACCAGGCACAAGATTTAAAGAATAAAACAACATTTAGTTTTGTATAGAAATGTTAATACATCTAAAATTAAACAAGTTGTTTGTTGCCCCCCTCCCCTTTTTCAAAACCAACCACCATTCAGCACATGCTTGCTGTAATATGCATCTTTCAGGAGCCTTTTAATCAATCACAGCAATTTGTAAACCATTTCAAAAATAAATATTTAGAGGTCATGTAAGCAATGAACTCAAAGAATGGCTTAGATCCAGGCATTGTGTAGACTGAATGATGTGATCCTCCAGACATTTTTCTGCCCATGCAGTGCCATCAAAGAATTTTATTGTTTTAAACAACATGACCAAAATTAAGGGAAAAAAAAGAGAGATAGGAGGAATTGAGAACCATGAAGGGAGACAGGGGAATGAGAGAACGGTCATACCACACTACTCAAACATAAGCAGCAGCAGATTAGGAATGAGATAAGCAAGGTCAGAGTAGCAGTGGCTGCCACATCTTTTCTTGGAAAGAGCTTAAGAACTACATGAACACAAAAAATAACCCCATGCTTATCATGAGAGATCAGCTACATTCTGCCCTGTTTTCTCCTCACTAGGCTGAGTAGGATCTTTAACAAGACAACTTTTCTAAATTACCTATTTGGGCATTGAAGTGCTTGAGGAAAGAGCTGTAGGCTCAGCTGCTCCCCCAAGATGAAGTGTGGCTGGCAAAACACTCAACTCCATTAATTACCTTTCCTTGACCAAAAGCCTTTCTTGAGGGTAAGGAAACGGCAAGAGGAGAAGCATCTCACCTCACAGGATTATCTGTGAAATCGTTCAGGATGCAGCAAATGCACCCTGAGCCTTTTCCCTCAACCAACACTCCTCCTTTGGGAAGTCTTTCATTTTAGACTCCATTTCATACTTCATTTTAGACTGTTTTGAACTCCAACTGACTTGGGAAAATGCTCTCTCTCATGTAATTTGGCAAGAACACCCTGGATTCCTTCTTTGGACTTTGAAAATCATGCAGAAGCCCTTCTTCTCCTGTCTCATCACCAACCATGTTCAGGTCTCCGTACCACTTTGCAGCAATATACTTCAGTGTACGCCTCTTCTAAATTAGTTGCAGACACTTCTGCAGTAAATCTTTCCTTAGCTGGGTGCTTTATAAAATGAAGTGGAAAAGTCTACTTCACAGGCTCCACAGCAGGCACAAGAAACGGCATGAAGTCACCCAGTCCAAGACCATGTCCCCTGCAGAGTTCTGAGGCACTGCTCTGTCACATCCCAGTTTTCAAACTTCATCCACTCGGCTGAAGGGATGCTTAAAATCAAGTTGTCTGGGACAATGAAAATCTTATTTCATTCTTTTCTCATTATTCAACCATGGCTGAAGCCTTCTCTTCTCTGAATAGCTCCCCCTCCCACAAATGCTATGTGTGGGGAAATTTAAGCCTCAAAAGGGGAACTTCTCACAAAAATGTTTGTGTAAGAGAAGGGAAGGGACACTGTTACTGCTCTCAGATAGTGCTGCTGCTGACAAAATTGTGTCTGCTCCTTTAAAGTCCACTTGCACATGGGGAGGTTACTGTATCAGTAAATAGAGCAGTACTTTATCACCAAAACTAGAAACCTCTTCTTAGATGAGGCAAACATATGAACATCACGTGTCAAAGCAGAATCCCTGCTCTGAGTGAATGGTGTCTAAGCCCTGCTGTAGCCAGAGGACAGATCCAGTTTTGGGACAGAGTGACTTGGGCCAGCGTGCTGGAACTCAGTAAATGTCATTCCAAAACCTCACCTGTACATTTGGTGCTCCCCACTTTTCTCAGGTTTATCTTCATAGCTGCAAAGCCTGTTTGCCATTCCTGCTTACGAGTACTGTGAGTTAAAATGGAAGACATTAAAACCTTAATACTTCACGCTGGGTTTAAGCCTGAGATTCAGAAAACTCACGAAAGCCAGAATGCTCACGTTCTGGTTTAGTACTACCGATAAGGTTATTTTCGTGGCGCCTTCTGTAGCTGCATTAAAAAGATACTCTGAAATATATCAAAAAGAAAAATGCTATAAAAGCAGAGTGAGTTTTCAGAGGATATTTATTATTTCTATTGCAAAATGGATAAGCTGAAGCACAGGAAGTTAAGATTTGCCTTGGATCACATACCCAGTTGATGGCAACACCAGGAACAGAATGCAACATTTATAATGTCATTTATATGGTACAGCAGCAGTAAGATTGCATGTGGCTTTTGTGCACATTAACTGTATGCTTCTAAGTCTGCTTACTTTTCACACACGGATTATGCAGGGCTGAAGTAGGCTTCTGCAACTCTTGGAAAGCGTTACCCGTTACCGCTCGTTATTGCCCCGTACCGCAAATCAAACCTTGGAATAGCCAGACTGAGCTCCATTACCATCCCAACCCTTCACGCTTGCAACTGGCTCGCATCTCCTATGCACTGAAAACATCTTGTGGTTAAATAAGGCAACCCCGTGCCCGAGCACTGCTCCTGAGCAGTGCCCCGATAGCACCTGCTGCACTAGGCTGAGCAAGGTTAAGCTGGGTGACAGGCTAAAGCCACAAGAATATATAGCCACCGAGCGTTCCCCTGGCACGCTAGCAGCTCACAGCTAGTGAAGCTCAAACCGGCAGGGAACTGTGAGCCACTGTGCTTTTACTCCATGCTTCCTACGCACAAGACTATTTTTCAGCATGTTGTAAGCAGCTGCTTCACCCACAGAGAGCCCAAGGACACAGTCACAGCAATATGTTGTCTCCTGACATCCCACGGCTTGTCCTTTTAAAGCTTTGCTTCCTAGGAAATGGGGGCTTATAATGATCACAGGAGCTACATGGGTATATCCTGTGAATCCCATGATTTTTTTATAAAGGCTCCAAGTAATTCCAACAAAATTTGATAGAAGGCTGGAGGAACAAAATTCTTGCAAGTTCTCCCAAGTTTTATGGAAAAAAATGCAGCAGAGGGAAGAGATCCTCTAATCATACTCACTGAAGGAGAGGCCGACATGTGAGATCACATTCTCTCAGATCCCAGAGAGAGGGGAGAATCCCAACAAATTCCTCAGCCATGGGAAAAAATTCAGTTGGGACTTGCAGTCAACCACTGGACACAAATTTATAGGAAAATAGGCATGCTCAGCCCCAGCATACAGACAACTACTCATCTGGCTAAGCAATCTTTGTAAGACCTACTCATTTGAATAATTTATTTCCTTCTTTCTTCTAAGAAACTTTTCCCAGCGCTGGAACAGGAGGGAGCAAACCCATGAGTAACCCATATATTTGCTAGCACAGAAAGTACATTTATGAAAGCAGTTTTCGTATGTCCCAAACTAAAAAAAAAAAAAAAAAAGGGGGACAATGATGGGGGACTGATTCTCATGACAGCCCTTTTCCAAGATCTGCCCCTTAGCTGAAACAAGCCTGTTTTGCCCATTTTACCCCAATGAACAGCTCTGGCAGGAACTCATGCCTTGTACTGCTAAGCTTGCTCACGGCGACCCAGCTAGAGCTCAAGCCGTTCACCTGGCAAAGCTACAGGCAGCCGTGGGAAGCAGGCAGTGACCTCTGCAGCCAGCAAAGCGGCAGCAGGAAAACAGTGCTTGAGCAAACCTTATCATGCAATGGAAAACTTCCCTGCTGGCCTAACGACGAAAGGGGAGGCTATTTCCCACCAGTAGTTTACTATATGAGGATGTATCTTGAGTACGAAACTCAGATAAGGGAACTTGGGCTTCCAGGCTATACCAGTTGTCACAGCATCCTGCAAAGCCTCGCATTTAGTCCCCTGAAGAGCTCAGACCTGGCCAAGCACGTACGGAGTTGCCTTCTGCAACACTGCTCCTCTTAGGGTTAGGCATTTAGCCACCTAGGCAGTACTTGGGACATGGAAAACACGTGGCAGAGGGTAGGAGACTCAGATGTATCAATACTCTGTGCAGACCATCTCATAGGCTGAGAGAAGAGTTTTGCTGCACTCTCTCTCCCTCTTGAGCCTTCATCTTTCAAGAAGCAAACAGTCAGGAGGCAGGAGCTCTGTGGGCTCCATGCAGCATCTGCCCCTCAGCTACCACCCCTGCCTCAAATGCAGGTACCTAATATTCCTCTTTTGGTGTTTTTAAACAGGACTCTTTTCCCTCTCACAAATCTCTGAATATTGGTTTTTCAAAAGCAGAAGTTACCGATTTTGATATAATTCCATTTACACTACTTAAGTACACACATACACACACCACCTCCCCGCCTTTCTCACAGTGCTCTTCTCCATTTTTTTGCCAGCAATGAAATACCTCAACACTAAAAACATCCTCATACACTTCAGCTCTCCATGAACCAATCAATATCAGTAATTAAAATCAGTAATTAATAATCAATAATATCAGTAAGACGGGACTTATCCCATGTATTTTCTAGTTTCCCAGGTGGTGATCTGACAGAACTTCAAGCTCATCTTGTGCAACGAGCATAGGAGAGGTCACAGAATTGGCAATAACAAAGTGTTTGCGAGCCAGCAATAGGGAGAGGAAGTTCAGAGCCTTGATGGCAATACACTATTACAAATGCATGCTTCCCTCCTCAAAAGGTCCAGCGTATGAGACAGGCGTAGAAGCAGATCATTCACAACACGTTCTCCCAGACCCTGCTTGATCTGGTGNAGGGAGAGGAAGTTCCGAGCCTTGATGGCAATACACTATTACAAATGCATGCTTCCCTCCTCAAAAAGTCCAGCATATGAGACGGGCTTAAAGCAGATCATTCACAACACGATCTCCCAGACCCAGATCTGGTGACTTTAAAACTGGGTGGATTGCCTCTGTTGCTCTGCAATTGGTATCTGCTATTTAGAGAAGGGAACAACTCCTTGCCCTGTTTTTCATTTGCCATCACACTCCCAAGTCAATAACCATGGGGTGAACATTTACAAATTCCCTCTTGTACAAGGCTTTGGGCATCCCTTCTACCCCGAGAGCACTGCAATGTGCAGGCCATTCAAGTGAAGTTTTCCTACCAGGTCTGGGGCATGATGGATTTATGCTCCAGTGGGGCTACCCAACAGTCTGTGTCCTTGACGTGGGAAGGAGTGGGCCAGCAGGACTCCCCTGCACGCAATGGCATTGGGGCAAGAACGCTTTTGCCTACCAGTATGAAGAGCTTGAAAGGATGGAGCTTAACATAGAAAAAGGCATGGGATACAACAGATTTTTCTATGGAAAGTTTTCATTCATGCTCTCCTGCATGGCAAAGCGAGAACCTTGTGTAGGAAGGTCCACAAAAAAATTCTCTTTGCCAAGGAAAGCTTGGTTAGCAGAACATGGAAAAAACATGGGAAAAAAGAGCAGAAAAATAGTTTTTAAATGTCAGCTTAAATGCAGACTGGTTCTTCCTTCTCAGTAATACATTTTGTGCTGCTTCTCTTAGTGAGGTCCTGAAGATATTACAGGCCTGTGCTTCAGCGTTTCTCCAAAACCCTTGGCTATTGAGCAAGCCTGCCAATCAGGCACCTTTCCCTGCTTGCACACAAGCCCGAGTCAAGTAACCTGAGGAGACATTAGCAACTCAGCACTCACCGCAATTTCATGTCGTGGTCTGACCAAGTGGCACAAGCCCTTAACCGCTGCCTTTAACAGCAGCATGCTGCGCACATCAATCCCTCATTGATATTTCATGTCAGCTCCCGTTGTGAACCGGCACAGACAGCAATGGATTTTGGCTTTGCACCCCAACTCGGTTGCACTTTTTGGAGAGGGGAAGGTTATTGTTCCTGCCTAAATTACATAATGCTCCAGCCTGTAGCCTGCCAACCTCCTCAGAATTGGGCCTTCCCACTACTAGAAATGCGCAGCCAGGACTGACTGAAACACCCACAAGTTCCCTTCAGAAACACCGTAGAAGCTTTTTGATTTGGAAGGTTACCTGGCTGCGATGAGCAAACTTGCTAGCAGCCAAACACAATACAACAGCGCAGCTTTAGAAGTGCTCAGGGCATGGTTTTCCATACTTGGGTTAATGCAAACACACCATAGCCACCACTGTATCCTGCGGTACAGGAGACATTACCCAAGGAAAGCGATTGCAACACTCAGATGATGGAAACACTCTTTCAGCAAACTGTTCTGTGCTGAAAACTGTGTGGGAATGTCAACTTCGATATTTCCACTACTTTGAAGTGTTTTTTCATGACATTGAAGATTCTGTGATTATCTTTTTAAAATTAATTAACCCTCTTTTTTTTTGTAACTAGGTAGAGCTTAAGAGGTATAAAAACTAGTGTGAATAAAGTTTTGTTGGGGGAGAGATGGAGGGAAGAGCCAAGAACTATCCAAAGATCATCTTTTCCCCCCAAAACAAGAATGCATTTTTTTCCTAGTATCTCTCTCTCTCCACATCCTTCTTGCTCTAAAAATATGACTGCAGAAAGGGACAAGTTAACAAATCAGAACTTCACTAATGACACTCCACAAAGAACTTACTCTATTAGGTACTGATATCATGGGTTGACAACACTAACTCTAGGCAGAATAACTCAGCCATCTGAGTTAGTAACAAGAGTGTTCAACCATACCATTGAAAGAAAAATTATTACAGAGACAACTGCTCTTGGTGGGTATGTGAACAAACTAACACCAAAACTGAATAACACAGTCATCTGAAGACAAGACATTGCACAGTGCTACTTGTTAAAGAAAAAGACAGTTGTTTCCTTCCAGCTGGTACCTGAAAGTTGCAGATAGCAACAATAATATTCAAGAGAAAAAGAATATTCAAAACAAGAAAGAAAATTAGACAGTGAAGTTATTACTATTACTATTTTTTAATTGGAAATGGAGTCAGAACACATTCTCTTAGTGACATGTGTTTTAAGCAGTCTTATTATTCAGTATCATGGCAAATTAACCTTCTGCAAAACATTAACTCCCACCTCAGGTTCATCCTGCTATCCCACCCTCCAGATATTCTTTCCAAAAACCCACTGTATTTAATCCCTGTGTTTAGAAACCAGATAATAAACCTTAGGGAACTATATAGTATTTTTAAAATCTCTAAGGAACTCTGGCTGGGATAATATTTTAGACTTTAGTCCCTAAAGCAACATTTCTCAAGTGACCTCAGGATTGAAGTTACCTGTTTAACTGTGTAAGAGCTGCTCAAACCTATTGTTGCTGGCATCTTCTCAAGTTCTTTTACAATATAGTTAAATTTGCAGTGAGGAGAGAACAACGAGCCCCGCAAAAGAATAAGATTTTAAAAGGTTACTCCTGGAAAAAAAGGGGGATTCTGCATAAAAGCACGAACAACAATTTTAAAGAGTATCTAAATGTCCTCTTTTCTCACAAATTGCTCAGTGTGTTTCCCAGCCCTTACGCTTCTCAAAGTACTGCTTGTCTTTCCAGCTGTGTCAAAACGTCATTGATCAAGGCCCAAAATACACATTAGCATGCAACCTGCCAAAGGTGTTCCCAGTTCTGCCTGATCCGCAAGGAAAAGGTTCCTCGCCACTATCACAAAAGTCACCCAGTGCCCAGAGGCAGTGGGAAGGCAGCTTCTCTGCATTACTGCCTTTCTCCCACCACAGAACCATGAGCTCCAGGTGAACAACACGGGTCTCTGCACTGCCTCCCTCTTTCAATACTGGCTTTGAACCAAGAATGTTACCATTGAAGAACAAGTGCGGAAGGGCTGAATCCCAAGATAAGTAAGAAGCAGGGCTGACCTCATAGCTGTTCCCTAGGGCAAACCATTGGGATTGCATTAGGTTCCTGGAAACATTATATGAAAAACAGACATTGAGGTTTTACCATTCAGAGGCAGGATGTAAACAATGTTTAGTAGCAATTAAATATGCTTATTATTCAAAGAAATTTAAAACACAAAACCCTTGCACATATCACATTGGGGTTAAAAGGATACTTAGATCTAACAAGGAAACAGCAGGAAAAGGTCATGGCAAAAGTGAAACTTGCAGCTTACATGGATGTGCATGCCTGCAAACATGTGCAGAGAACTACACGTTTTTCGAATGCTTTTCAAGACACGTGGCTGCTATATTATAACAAGAAGGTTACAGAAGCACTTAGATTGGTTCAGATCCACTCCAAGATTAAACCAGGAGAAAAAATAACGACAAGAAATCTCCAAAACAAAATAATCTAATATCAGCAGGAAGAGAATCCAGTGACTGATGAGTACTTTGGAAACTCCTCCCATCCTATTAAAACGCTCTGATGAGGAGAAGCTATGCGAGCTGCCAGGCATGTCAGCTTTTGTCCACTTCGAGGTCACATGCTGATGACCCCCCAGTCCTGGTTTCATTCCTTTATACAGGGAAGAAATTTGTGCTGTATTTAAAGTATATGCTTTAACATTCTGTAATACTGAAGATTATCTTTCTAGTTTAACATGCCACACACTTTCACAGCAAATTCACTGGAAAAAGGAAGATTGGAAAAACATAAACAGTGAAACAAGCAGACAAAATACATGGTGGGCCTATCCCTGTAGGAAGCAGTCTTTTACTCTAATGATCTTTTACTCTAATTTCTTCACCTTTTCTCCTGCGGTGACGGATCTCAAGGACGAGCACCTTAGAACACGGCCTAAGCTGAAGTGTTGAGCCCCACTCTGTACACTCCAATAGGAGCTCATGTACAGCAAACTGACAATTCGTAACACATGCAATGAGAGCCCCGTATAGGTCCCCAGACCAATCTGATAATCTGATCGCTGAGGAGCCCACTAATTTCAGACTAAATAATAGTTCATCAATTTTAAAATGAAGTAAAATCAGAATAGTGCTACTGAACTACTAGAACATCACAGAGTGGGTATTTGAGGAAATACTTCAGTGGTTTTTATTTTTTTCTTTTCTGTTGGGATAAACACGCTTAGAGTGACATCCTAAATAATTCTTATTCTCATTCAGTTATAGTTGCTCAGACTCAGTTCAGGAGTTGAGGATACTCGTTCAATACTCTGAGATCAATATGTTTTCCCCTCCTAGAGGTCAATTAATTACTAAGGAAGAAACAATTGTAAAAGCACTATATTTAATGCCTTCCGAGTGCCTTTTACCGGCAGATCTCAAAGAGCTGCAAGTACTTTTAAACACACTTGCTCATCCTCCCAAACACAAACCTGAAATTCAGAAAACGGGACCTGCCACTACTCAAAATCTTTCACAAAAAAGTGTCAGCTTTTTGAAAAAAAAACCCTTTTTGTTTTCCAAGATCAACAAAAATCAGTAATTTCCAGGATCACAGCATGAAAGTGAAAATCAGCTTTTGACTATTCCACGTAGCCAAAGTCTCATCCACTCCCAACTACTAAGGAAAAATCTTGATGTAGCCAAGCTGCACTACAAGCTGTGCATTACCCCAGTGCCTGAATAACTGGATTCATAAAAATGTGAAATTCTGAGAAAGGGACTGCAAAAACTCTCAAATGACACCTATACCACCGGGGAGCTGAGAATCTTGCAGGTCTGAGTCCAAATTTTACAAAATCAAAGCATCCACATTCAGTTCTATAAGAGGACAGGCAACAAACCCCAAAGTATCCTAAGGTTAGTCCGTAGTCCTGTCTCCCTGGCTTTGTAAGTCTAAATAGAATTGCAATAAATCCAGACTAAAGGGGGGTTTCTGAATATTTAGGATACTAAAAACTTGTATTAATCTTATGTTCCAATATCCTAAGAGCCATATATAAAACACGACAAAAATATTAGCAATAAAGGTTTAGGGATTGTGATCTCACATCAGAATGAATAAAGAACAACTTCAATTGTAGTCTACAAAATTATATTCACTGACATGAGATCACAATACAGCACTCACAAAATACCTTAAATCTTAAAATCCCCAGATGCAATGGCTGTGGCCAAGGTCTATATTAGCCACATGTGTATTGCCCTGAAAGTAGGTTTCAATTATTTTTATAGTGAGATAATGTTCCCCTGACTATCTTAAAGTCTTAGTAGCACATAACAATTAAATTTCATTCTTGAAAAGACATAAGCAAACATCTGCAGCTTTGAATATATACAAAAATTAGCCATTTTTCCATCTTCTTTATGAGAACAGTGACATCTCCCTGACTTTTTCACAATACTGACATACAAGAATTTGAAGAGAGAGCAGAGGGAAGTCTTCTCTGAGGCCAAGTACAAACTGCAAGTTTTACACTTTGCCAGCTGCAAGAAAAATGGGAAACAAAACACTTCATTCTGTAATAAAGTATCAGCTAACATACTTAGCAGAAGGAAAGCCACTCTTCACCAGCCAAATCTGACGTTCATTCTGTGAACTAAAAATATATTTGCAGAGGTTTGTTAATACGGTTGACCTCAAAATTTGGAACTTTCTTCCTTCCAGATGCAAAATAGCTCAAAATTATGTGTTTTCAGGGAAGGATCCAAAGGCCCCTCTACCTTCTATTCTCCATAGAATTTAATCGCCCAAGCATTACTGAACATATCCAATCCTACAAACTAAAGAAACACTGTTATTCCTACTTTTGGATATAAAAGTCAAGCAGATTGTTCAGTGATTTCCAGGCTATACTTTACAGCAACACTATGCAAGGTTTATCACACTGCACAATGCCAAAATTGGTCTTACCCAGTACTTACTCCCAGTACTATTTGATCTTAATCTAATTAGAAGAAAGAAAACAGAACAGTGATCAGGGCTGCAAACAAATACAGATTTTTCTTTTGTCCTGCCCTCTTTTCTTAAGATGAGGTAAAAGAAGAAGAAAAGAGATTACACATATTTAGCAATAAGGAGGAGCGCAGAAAAGATAGCAGTAAGGTGGCTATAGGAAAAAGCTACTGAAAGCTTGTTTTGTCACTAGAAAACACAGGGACCCGACATATGTTAACCAGCTACATTACCAGAAATCAAGCCAACTGCTTACCTCAACTAGCTAATCCAAACTACAGTTTGATTTGTTTGTGCTAGAAGTTGAAGAAGAGTTGCTTCATACTTTTTTTTAGTTATTAGCTTAAAAAAAAAAGAAAAAAGGTTATTGTCCAGTAACAAAGGATTCCTTGGATCCTTGGAACATGTCATCTCAATGTTTATTATGCCACGGCTGTATGTAGGAGCAGTCATTGAAAACAGATTCTTTTTAAGTTTAACAGTATCATGGACAGTATCTTAATGTCTGCCCTATCCTTCACTGTGTCATCCATTTACTCCAGAGTAACACCAGTTACTTTAAATTTTAGAATCCCCTAATTTTCCTAGCATGACCCTATGGCAAGCAGAGAGGAAGGTTAGTTCCTCTAGTTAGTTATGGAGAATAACCTCCAGTTACTGGAGAATTACGTTAGCCTCTCCTCTCAATGGCTGCTCACCTGCATGGTGACACTCCGGGGAACCTCATTAGCACGTCCTTCCCTTACGTGGAAGATAGGATTTCCAGCTATCCAGCACTACAGGGATGGGAGTACCACCCCGCAGCAACAACTGAATTCCACCTTGTGCCCTTTCCACCGGTGCTCAGCAGTGATGGGGAAGTCATTGGCTGCTCTGCAGACCTCGGGACTGGCAATATTCATTTTAAGAGGCTACTGAAGGTCGTGTGTCCCAGTCACCACCAGCAGCTCTACCTGGTGCACTAATCACAATGTGTAAAGTCTGCTAGTGTGACTGCCCCTGAGCTAAGACAGCTAAGCCACCAGGGCCCTTTGAACATGGAAACGCAGAGCAATATGTTCATCTACAGCTTGCACTGCCAGCGAAGGGGAAAGTGCCACCAGAGATGGGGACATGCCTCCGGCAAGGATGCCAGAGGCCGAGGAAAGAGAAGGGGAGAAACCAGCACAGCTCCACTTCCCAACCTGATGTGGGACTCTGAGTGCCTCAAGACACTGCTTTCCCTGCTTAACAGAGACACTTGTATTGGAAGACAAGCCTCCAAGTAGTGGCTGGGCTCTCTTGAAAGACAAGGAATAGTCACAGTGAAAAAAGGCCCTGCCTGACTGGTGCCCACTGAGTATAAGGTGGATCTGAGCAAGGTTAAGCGAGATACAGTTGTGTGGAATGATCCTATAGGGAATACAATGTCTGCTCCAAAAACCCTGCCCTAATCCAGTGAATCACTAGAGTGGAAAACAAACAAATAAAACAAAACAGCAGCACTGCCCTCTTCTTTCTGAGATGGGAGCCACTGCCTGGCTCTCACTGGCCTCGTTGGGGATCCCCTCATTAGTCATCGTGGTCCATGGTGAAACAGAGGTGCTTCCTGAGAACACCACAGTGTTGCAACAGATTTCTTCAAAATGAAGAGCTGTGTAGCCATCTCCTGCCAGAACAAAGATAAAATTAGCTGGTGCCACCATCCAGAATTTCCATTTGTACCTGGAGATGCTCAGTCAACACCAGTCTGATCACTTGTGGTCCCACGGGAAATGGCTCCAATAACCTCGAGCAGAGAGCGACAGATTCCCAAAGCACCCTGCCTTGCCAAGACAGACGAGCAGAGCTGCCTACAGGAGAGCAGAGGAAGGGGAAGGAGGTACGTGGGGTCTGCCTTTGCTGGCACTGCTGGCTCCCAGCCTAGCTCAAATAGCAGCATGCACACACACTGAGGAAGACCTTGCACACAAGCAACTGCATCAGAGAGCAGATTTTTTCCCTAGAAGATGTAGTTTAGCACTGAAGCTGTTTGATTGCTACCAAATTTAAAAGACTAGCTAGCTTGTTAGGCCAAATTCCCATGACACAGTGATCTTACACTAGCAAAGACCGAAAGTACCAGCAGGATTCTCCATGCGCAGGGATATAAAGGGATGAATCTTCTGTAGCTTTTTTTCACCCTTGACATTAATCCAATACATACTATCTTTAAAATCACAATAGTCCGACGTACATATGTGTAATAATCTGGCAGATTTTCTATGTGATGGTTCATTTTTTCCCCTTGAGGAGTTAAAGTTTGGGAGATTTCTCTAAGTTGGGTTTCACTAGCTCACAAGCCCTGAGCTATGGTTTGCATTCCAGGCAAAGAATCCCCTGGAAAGCCGGCATACATTTTTAATTTAAAAGGAAATTCAAGATGTCCTCGCCTTGACTCTCTAAATAATTCTCTGGCTTTCTCGATGTATGGGTGTATACACAAAATCATTAGGAAGCAATAGCTTTATCCTAGACCTGAAACTACCCTTCGGGATGGGGGTGGCAGGGGAGAGGGGAAATGGGGAGAGTTACAAATCATGCAGTCATTAGGAACATGAGACAGTTGAAAGGCAAAATGAAAACAGGTGGACTAAACTTTTCTATCGCTACCAATGAAAGAAACACGCGCCGTTACACAGAAGTGAAGCACCAAGACAGCCGTTACCTCTTAGCACATCGGCGCTGTGCGACTCAGTTGCATTAAGTTATGTGTAATTCAGAGGAGTAAGGCAGTCTCTGGAGCTGAAGACTTTAATCCAAAAGGAGATTAACAAATCAATGCAACAAACAGTTGAATGGACAGTCTAAAAGGATGTTTGCTTCATACAAGGCAAAGATTTGTAGTCAGACAGTTTAATTACCAAGCCTTGTTTGCACATTGGTTTCATTCAAAGCACAAATCAGGGAATCTTGCAAATGAGCCGCAATCTTGGCTATAACCAAGATTGTTTTATTTGTAACAAAGCTGTTCAGTCTACTTTTGACTTGTCTTTGAACTCTAATTACTTATCCGCCTTTGCAATAAAAAAAGATGTCAGAGTTTGCAGACTGACTTGAGTCCAGTTCCACCAAGCGTGTGAATAGGAGCTGTTTGGAGTTGGCTCCGAAGAAAACCTTCTGTTCACTCCCCAGTGGCAGCTATAGAAACCTACCACGGCTTTAAGCCCCGAACGAACTAGACTTGGGGAGGAAAAGCCTACTGGCTCAGTGCTTTTTCATTCTGCATTCAAGGATGAGAAGGGGATACAGTCCATTACGCAAAAGCCAAGATGCACATCTCAACTGTTTGAGTGCGTTCGAAGTTTGTGTTATGTTACGTTGACACAACTGCAGGAAAAGTAAACACAGAAAGCAATGTATTACAGCCCTAAGCAGGAGTGGCCACAAGAAGAGCAAGTCTGCTGGCAACATCCTGTACTGCCATGCCAGGGGTTTTAGGTCATGAACGCAAGCAAGTGGGAACAGAGTTGGGTAAGCAAATGTCTTGTTTATAGGCTCAAAGTATGTGGTATTTCACAACCTTTGTCCTACCATGACATTTTAACTGGTTTATCCAGTTGTAAGTGAAGCTGACGGGATGGGACTAAGGGCACTAAGCTGATACCAGCTTCCCAAGGATGTTATGGGGACAGGAGGAACAGCCAGAGGGCAAATAGTGCTCTGTCCTTAGGATTGTTCTTGTAACTCTCTGCATCTTTGTACAACCTGTTTGAATATCTATCGGTTCTTACTTTTTCCTGGACCTCTCATCCTGGATCTGCCCATTTTTCATATCCTTTAGCTGAGTGTGCACTCACACATATCCCTCACAACTCAACCCTATAAGCCCTGTTGGCCTTTCAAAGGTCTTTGCTGTGCCTTGGATTTAGGCAGGAATTTTTGTCTTACCACAAAGAAAGTCTAAATAGAGCTTTCAAAGAAGGCCAAGACATATGCTTACAGCTAATTAAAATAAATCAGAAAATTGAACCAATACAGCAGTTAGATCATCAATTATATCTCCTTACAGTGATTAATAGTTTGTTTTGTTTTGTTTTCTAAAATCAAATGAATAACAAGACTTACATTCAACTGAACCATGGAAAAACATTTAATGTGCGTTTTCAAAGTATAGCATTTCTGATACTCTGCCAGTAATGTCATGGATAAAATAAGGCAGACCGTACTAATTATTCTCATGTGTAACTACAGTGACATTATAATACAGATTATTTAAAGCCTTGAGAGTTTCATTTACAATTCTAGGTAAAGCACTTTCTCAAAAACATTTCACTGGCCACTGTCTGAAGCTGTGTTCCAAAACTGAAGTGCAAATTTCACAGCCTCGAGCACTGGCAATTTATGTCCTGTAAATTAATTACAAACTTTCACCTTGCACAGAATAGCTGGCATACCAAGCCCTTGCAGACAGTTCCTATATTTTGCTCCCTAAACTATAAAAATGTCACAAGAACTGCTAGTAGGTTAGGAGGAGGTTAACAAAACTAGCATCGAGGGCTTTTTATTTCCTTTTTCCCAGTTCCCTGGGGAGTCTAGTGATCAAAACTTAGCAAAGTATACAAGCATGTTGCAAAAGAGGTTTGTTAGATCTGTTGGCTTCGTATTAAAAAGACTATAAAACAAATTCCTATTATGGATATTTCTTGATGCTTAGTCGTATGTCATGCATTCCCAGTACAGATAGTCATTTTCATTCTCTTGCTATAAGATGTCTGATTAAAGATTATTACTGCAATACTTCCATGAAATTACTGTAACTTCAGAATTTTTCTTTTGGAAAAAATGTAACAGAGTAATTAATGTGTCTATCAATTTGGCTGCTGTTAATTAATGCCAAAACACTGGGAAGGGCTGCATTTCTAGCCTCTTGCTTGGTCTGGATATAACACTTACAGACTGTCCGAGTAGTCTAAAATTTGTGCAATATAAGATGCCAGAGTCTGACTTTTATTCTCTCCACAAAGATCTGCTCAGATGACCAGTAAAGATGAGCAAGAATACCTGAGATACAGATTTATTTGAGGGAAGAAACCAGCTCAACAGACATAAATACAAGCAAAATTTTAGTCACAGAGAGTTAAGCATCACACTGCCTAGGTAGAGACCAGAGTTTAGTTTCTAGGTACAGAAGTTTAGCCATTAAAGAACAGAAAAGGAACCTGATATTCAACTTAATATATACAGTAGCGCAAGGTATTTATTTGGCTACATTTTTACAAGTGTTTAACATTGAAAAAGCCTTTCAAAAATCAAATTTTCACATCCCTTATGACTATGAAGTGATATACCTTCCTGCTCTCCTGGGACTCTACAAAAAAACAGCTCTTCAGACCTACAGATATCATTTGAATGAACACTCTTCATTTAAAAACAAAGAAAATTTCTTTTATATGTGTTTGCATAAAGAAAGGAGAAAGTATTCTCCAAAAAGAAAGAAAGAAAGAAAGAAAGAAAGAAAGAAAGAAAGAAAGAAAGAAAGAAAGAAAGAAAGAAAGAAAGAAAGAAAGAAAGAAAGAAAGAAAGAAAGAAAGAAAGAAAGAAAGAAAGAAAGAAAAGCTACAGCTGAAGTAAAGAAATTAAGTGAATCAAGTGCTTACACATCTGCTGGATTTAGGAGTATCTCAGTCACTGAACTACAGTCTCCAGTTTCTGACATGTCTCCATGAATGTGTGTCTGCCTCCAGTAAGAAAGGCTAGAGATGTTTTAAAAGTCTCTGAGGGCAGTTTAAATGATTCAAAAACATAAAATTGCGAATAAACAAAAATCCTGGATACACACAGATGATCTGGGTTTAATCTCATGAAAGACCGATTTTTAAGCACATTCGGTAACTTATTGACTACGGAAATGTTAATAAATTTATCAGCTGACATTACTCAAGGACTCCTTCCCTACTAAGGAGATATCCTACCAAATGTTCCACTTCTTTAAAAAGCAGCAACTTGTGCTTTCCACTGAAGGCAGAGCAGTAGAAACCCCCCGTTTTCAAGACTTCTGGGGCACATCCACCACATGTACATGTGTACCCATGCACGCTGAAGCTGGTGCCCTAAATAACACAGCAGAAGCACTGCACAGAGCGAGTTTACCCTAACAGAGCTGCAGTAACAAGGATAGGGGGAATAAGTCAGAGATACAGACTGCTTTGAGTCTGGTTCACTTTCCAAGCCCCTGGCGGTTTCCCTCTGCTCAGGTGACTGCCTCCTCCTGCCTGCTGCTGTTCAGGTAAAGGGAAAAGGCTGGTCAAAGGAGATGATGGAAAAACAGGCTACAAGGAAAAGACAGGCAGCCCTTCCTCAAAGAGAGGAAGGGCTGCCTCTGCCAGTAGCTGTTTCTTGCTCGCTGTATGAACTCCACAAGGTTCATTCCACTGATCTTCCAGGTCAAACATTGAAGAGAGCAGGGCTGAATGAAGACACGTGTTGCATTTTTTTTTAAAAAAAGACCAAGAAAACAGTGGATCCTGGAAGATCGGAAAGGCACAGGATGGAGGAAACTAGAAACAGGTTTATGAACACAGTAGTTTTTCAGACTGAAATCACCACACAGCAGCTCGGAGTTAAGAGGATGCCCAGCCACCTAGTCAGTCTACCAACATACCCCATGGCATACCCAGCTCTTAAGTCTTCTTTCCCTTGCCAAGTCAGAGCCTCAGTCCCTCTGGTAAGAGTAATGGAGACCAGGAAAGCAGATGGTAACCAAAACTCCCAAAAGAATTGATTTGCCTTCTATATGACCTAGCTGTATTGTGCAAAGCCCAAACATATTTTTTTGCTTTGAAGTCTAGATCAAAATAAAATTGGAAATTAAAAAAAAAAAAAACTGCTGCACTTGCATCAATCTCAATAAAACTGAGTGCAATGTGATTTCCTATAATTGCTGTTCACAAGCTTTATATCAGGCTATCCTTCATCCTAAAGTCTTACTGATCTAAACTGCTGTGAGCAGGGCTCATCCTCCCTTGCTGCCTAGCCTGCTTACTACATGCATGGCCATAGGTTGTAGGATATTCAATATGTTCATATGCCTTCTGCTAACCCAACTATCTTTGAGATATTTGCCTTTGACCAAAGTTAAAAGGGAGAGTGAAAGGTGCACTAAGGAGAAGGGAATAAGCCAGAGGCTTGCAAATCACCAGCTGAAGAAGTGGTTCACAGGAGAAGTCACAAGTCTTTCAGCATCTAGGGAAAATGCTATGTAAGATAGGAGATAGGAGATATGCGTTGTTGTGACATGTGTCTGTGAAACATGCTTAGTCCGTACATCAGGTAAGGGCTTCTACAAACTCGAAGGATTTGAGAACTATCAAGTTCAATGAGCAGTTTTACTCATCACTGCCACAATCCTGTTGACTTCAAGGGAACATAGAAACTTAAGATGTCCCCAGTGTCCAAATCTGACCCTTAGTAATTAATAGTGCTCGTGTTACAGCAATCAGACAAGCTCTTCTTACCAACATACTGCTGGGTTGGTGAGAATAAAGAGCAAGGACTCAACAAACTAAGCAAATTTGAAACCAGAAGGAAAATGAAGCAATATCAAGTAAAATGCTGTGAGGTCTGCAAGGTTTCTTTTTGAATTACAACCCTACTTAAATGTTTTTTAATTATTATTTTTCAAGGGCTAAACACTTTTAAAATGGCTCTCTAGAAGTATAAACAATAAATATAAACAATATAAACAATCCATAAATATTGTTATCTAAATATATTTATAAATATATAAACAATAAATAATCCTGTAATTCTAATTCCAGATTGTATGAATGTGATTCTGTAACAAGTTTTGAGCTGCTTTATTTGCTTTTTTAAAAAGACTAACACTTGAATTGATGTTCCTTTCTATGATTTTCCCAGAAGAAAATAAATTGTTTACTGGCCCTGAAAACTAAATTCTTACACTTCAGAGTTAACTTGCCTCTCTTTTGGGGACAGAAAACTAATGTCAAATAAGCAATTAAAAAAAATCACAGAAATCATAAACTCACACAGTGGGTTTATAATTTTACAGTTTTAACAGTGAAGCCAGAAGAGTTTGGTCAGAATAATAAGAAATCAAATAGTAGAGGTCTTGGTCCACTCATATGCATAATGTAGTTTAATTTTGATACTAGCCTGAGTTCATGAAAACCCCATGCTGTCTTCTTTATAAGCCAACACTTAATTCTGCAGGCAAAATGGAGAAGATAATCAGACAAAGCTAACATTACAAATCAAACAAAGCATCTGTAAAATTAGGCAAAAGGACACGCACAGCATATTAGCCTTTGAGGAAGAAAAAAAAAAGTAAAAAAAAAAAAGGTGCCTAGACTTCTGCAGGAAGCGGAGGCAGGTACTGCTTGGTGTAACGAGCGCAGCCCATGCTCCAGCACTGTACTTGTTGCAGTACTTTGATGCGGCGCATGTTGTTGGGAGAAAACCTGGTCCTGTTACTTCAAACACAGAGACACATCAAAGTTAAATGAGAGCTGGCTATAACACAGCAAGGAATTAACCCCTTGCAGGAGCTATTATACAGCTCCTTCCTGAGAGGTCTCTCAGTTGCAAAAAAACCCTGTCTTCCAAATTTGGTCTCCATTGCTAGACTGACAGCAAAGGCTACAAAGGGTACAAGCAGATGGAGGCCTTCACACAGTCACTGAGTCTAACGAGGGGATTCTACGTGTTGCTTCAGTAAGTGTATTTAACATTCTTCCATAAATCACAGCTCAAAGGTTTCAGGCCATCCATCATCTCTTCAGAGGTAACAACCACATTTAACATCAGGTCCCGATGGGATATTGTGGAACATGGGTAGCTGCATGGCTCAAGTGTTCTCACACAGGGGCTTACACAAAGCTCTCAGAAATACCCATTATCGTAAAATATACTTAACCACTTCACCTGACCTCAGCAAACACACAGGGTGGATCCATCTAATATGGCATTAGCATCACTGCTGAAGAGTCAATATTTTAGAAGGAACACAAATCTTGCCTAAGGACAAAAGCCTTCCCTCCTCCATAACATTCTTCGGGATGTTTTCCTCCCAAAGAAATAAAACTTCAGTCTTGGTCACTTTTTACACTCATTGAAGATACAAATTTGTCCATTCTACCTCACTCCTGGCCTGGCTAAATTCCAGTCTTAATTATTTCATGGCACCTTTCTAGTCTTCCCCTGTGGAGACAACTGAGTAAGTTGCAATGTTTTCGTCACAAAATTCTTCTGCCTCTTTTTTAATTGAACTGAAAACATTTTTTTTTTCAAATGAAAGAAGAATCAAGATAGAGACGTGGTGATTTGGAAGTCTCTGTTTTTAATAAAGGGGAAAAAGGAATGACACAGGCAAAGAAACTGCTGCTTCTTTTAACTTTTTGAAATGAGCAGTATAGGGGTTATCCAATCTAGCAAGACTGTAAAATCTGAAGGATAGCAACTACAATGAACAGATGCATTTACAACAGCAGTGGTGAATGAAAACTAACCACCAGGCAAATTCTGACAAGCCAAATTGGCTAAGGATCAAGGAAAGAGGTGGTTCCATGCAGCTGCAAAATAAGCAGCTGAATTTCTTTTAACCGTCTTCAGAAATCATGGGCAGATTTTACTTGCATTTTTTGTAATGTGTTCTTATAACCATGTCCATCAAGAAATGGATGTTATATTTTAATATTATTAATGCTGTTAACAATGTATTTTAGACACTGATTAGAGCTTTGAATGGAAAAGCCAAAATGCAAAGGCATAGAAGAACTGGAAAGGATGCTGGGGCTTAAGGACACAGGATGCTGTTGCTTAATTGGCAGGGCTCAAGAAAGTCAGTTTGATCTCATCACTTCTTTCACTGCATTTGCATCGATATTACTGGCTCAAGCTCCAACCATCACCAGACTCTGCACAAAACTCTCTAAGGTCTTTCTACGTACATAGTTTAAAGGTATGGTTTTACAGTTGGACTTGATGATCTTGAAGGTATTTTTCAACCATAATGACTCTATGATTCTATGTTTGATTTACATGATTTCAGGTGGACCTTCTCTATGTGATAGTGACCAGGCAATCAAAATGCTGCCTCCTAGCTTTCCTTTCCTTTCCAATTTATTTATTTTTATAATTTACAAACATCTGCTTTCCCCAATGAGCATTTGGTAAAATTTACAGGAAGAATGAAAAGCATTTATATTAGAAACACAAACAGAGCACTGAGATCAGATCAAACAACCCTCACAGAAAACATTAAAATGAATTCCAGCTAAATGTGAGGGTGAATTTTTCAAATTCTCATACTCTTCTTTTTAAAAGGGAATGAATTAAGCAATAGTCTGTGGTCACCCACTTATTAATAGTTCAGTAATTCAAAAATTTTAATTTAATGTTCAGCATCCTGACCCTGCATATCTTTAGCATGGCCTTACCAATATGGTTAATGGGCTGGATTTGATAAGCCAGATACTTCCAGCCGCTCAGGCACATCAGGTTTGGAGAAGATGAGGAACAGCAGTTGGTGCCACAATGTCATTCATCTCTGGCCTGCGTTACACAGATTTCACATGACTCGGTCAGTGCAAACGAGGCTGGCTAACCTCACTCCTGTGAAAAGTTATTTTTACTTTTGAATATTGTACACAACAGCCCGGTGCAGTTACGGGGAATTCTAAAATTTTCCAACCAATTCTTTCCAAGCGTGGGGAAAAACACTTCTGTTTTTATGCAATCTTTCTTTTGCCAAACATGAATTTGGGAGCTGAGCTGAGCTGACATGAGTATTTCTTTAAAGGGCCAACACATTTCAGTATGATGCTCTTCTGACTTTCACAGCTTACTGCAGATTCTGCAGAAAGTTATACCACGGATCAAAACACCATGAGAACTCTTGCATTATAATCATAGAATCATAATAGTTGGAATAATAGTTCAAGATCATTGAGTCCAACTGTAAACCCATCCCCACCATGCCTGCTAAATTATGTCCCTAAACACCTCGTCTACACATTTCCTGAACACTGTCAGGGACAGAGACTACACCTCTTCCCTGGGAGTCTGTTCCAGTGCTTCACCACTCTTTCATAGCATCTTCAAGGTTGGGAGGGACCTCAACCCANTCCCTGGGAAGCCTGTTCCAGTGCTTCAACACTCTTTCATAGAATCTTCAAGGTTGGGAGGGACCTCGACCTGCTGGAGACGCTCCTCTTGATGCACCCCAGGACCCCACTGGCCTTCTTGGCCACGAGGGCACACTGCTGCCTCATGGTCAACCTGTCGTCCACCATGATGCCCAGGTCCTTCTCAGCAGAGCTGCTCTCCAGCAGGTCGGTCCCCAGCCTGTACTGGTGTCTGGGGTTGTTTCTCCCCAGGTGCTGGACCGTGCACTTGGCCTTGTTGAATTTCATGAGGTTTCTCACCGCCCAGTTGTCCAGTTTGTCCTGGTCCCTCTAGATGGCAGCGCCGCCCTCTGGGGTATCCACTACTCCCCCCAGCTTTGTTATCATCGGCAAACTTGCTGAGGGAGCACTCTGTGCCTTCATCCAGGTCGTTGATGAATAAATTGAAGAGGACTGGACCAAGGACTGACCCCTGGGGGACACCGCTAGCTACAGGCCTCCAACTAGACTCTTGCGCCAGTGATCACCACTCTACACCCTTCTACATTTCTGTGTAGCAATTCTTCCTAATGTGTAACCTGAACCTTCCCTGGCACAACTTGAGGCCATTTCCTCTGTGGTTATTCTGGAGAAGAGACCGACCCCCACTTCACTGCAACCTCCTTTCAGGTAGCTGTAGAGAGCGCTAAGGTCTCCCCTGAGCCTCCTCCACACTAAATAACCTTGGCTCCCTCCGCTGCTCCTTACAAGGTCTGTGCTCCAGCCCCTTCACCAGCTTCACTGCTCTTCCCTGGACACGCTCCAGTATCTCCATGTCCTTCTTGCAGTGAGGGGCCCAAAACTGAACACAGTATTTGAAGCATCAAGCAACATATTTTGTTTAAGGTACAGTTCAGATGACCAGATGTGGCAATACAGGTATGCTGAGTGTTCTGCATAAGGAAACAAACTGCAGCAGCATTCGAGCATATCCCTTGAAAAAGTGAATTAAGTAGAAAATTCTCAATTCTCTACCTTGCTTAGTATCATTATAGATTGCTCAAAAAGTGTTACAAAAGACATACAGGCCAGAAAGTAAAAGGCAAATAAGGACTGCTCTTTTAACAAAAATAATATACTCATTATTTTAAAGCCCATTTGACATTTTTTCAGGAAATGACAATGACACTGATAAATTTCTACATAATAAGCCTTAAATAAACACAGAAAGACAACTCAAGGAAAGGCTGTTATGCAAGTCTTTTACAGCAGCAATAAAGTGAGAATCCTGAAAGACTTAAAGAGGGTCCAGGAACACTTATTTTTACCAAATACAAGAACTGTCATATAGGTTGCAGAAAAATTAAGAGCAAACCCACAGCATTAGTGTTCAGATCACATCTGCAATGAGAAGTGACCCTTTGAAGGAAAAGATGTCAACCCACCTACCTCAATTGTAACTCTGCAATATTAGGGCAGATCTTGCTCTCTCACTCAGTTCAAGTATCTGTTAACTTAAATGATGCTGGATCCTAATAACAGTCAGAAAACTAGGACCTTAAGCATAAAAATAGTGATAAATATATTTATGAGGAAATTCTGTCTTCCATGAATATTCTCCCTCTTCTTTAAATATCTCACTGGGCAGAGCATAAAGGTTGCTCAGTCGGTGACACTAGTACAGAGCGATGACTTCCAGTTAGGCAGCTTAAAGAAGCAGCTGAGAACAGTACTTCCATTTTTAACTGTTTTTCATTCATAGACCCCACAACACCTTCCAGGGGAGGAGCATGCTCCTTTTGAGAAAATGTAAACATTTTGGGGGGTCCCTGTCCTTTTCTTTGAAGCTTTTTTTTTTTTTTTTGACACAGCCTGTGCTGGAGAAAGGACAAGACGTTGCTGTCACCTGCAGTGCAACCTCTGGATCTCACAGTGCTCTAACAGAAAGGGACTGTTGAGTTTTCTTTCCTTTTCACCTCTTTCTCCAAAGCTGATCCATATTTCCACTGTTCTCAGTGAATTTAGTGACCACAAAACCCAGCTTCTCCATCTAGGGATGCTGCCTTAAAAAGCAGAAAAGCAAAATGCAGAAAAACAAAATGCAAATAAACAAACAAAAAGGTCTGAAAGCGACAGAACCTTCCTTTACTTGATCTGGCAACATAAAAAATCTCACTTTAAACAAAATGTTATGAAAATGCTACTTCCTCAAAGACTGTATTACCACTCGATTCACACTGGAGCTAACTAGAGGGGTCAATGAAGCAACCAGAAGCCCAGCAGGACATGGGGAGGGGGCCGAGTATTGGCATTAGTGTGTCCTTACCCACCTTACCCTTGACTCATTTTCAGAAATTTCAACACATTTCCAGTTGTGCAAAGGCCTTGGAAAGCCTGTGAGTCTTTCCCAGTTATTTTTGTCATAGTGAAAAGTTAAAGCTAAGTATGGAGATACTTGTAATTCAATCAGCACAATGTGAATCTCTTCATAGAAGAAAAAGAAGAGACGCTTGGTTTGGCTGTGGTTGTTGCTGCTGTTGTTTTGCTCTGGTTTGTTTTAATGGTACATTTTTTAGCAGCGACAGGGCTCAGCAACAAGCAATTAGCTGTAACTTGTATTGTTAAGCTATGTTAGCTACTCCATCATCTTTAAACCAATATTTGGCACCTCCTTAGAAGATAAGATGTAGCTCAGCCAAGTTTATTGAGTTGTATAAAACAATAACAAAAAAAACCCACATTAGATTAGGTTCTATGAATTATGCTTATATAAGATTGCAATTGTTACATGTCTTTGCCTGAAGAAGAGAAGGCTGAGAGGGGACCTGATCAGTGTATATACCTTAAGGGAGGGAGTGAGGAGGATGGGGACAGCCTCTTTTCAGTGGTGACCAGTGACAGGACAAGAGGAAAATGGCCACAGACTGAAGCACCAGAAGTTACACAGGAACTTAAGGAAAACTTTCTTAACAGTGAGGGTGACAGAGCACTGGAATAGGTTGCCAAGAGAAGTTGTGGAATCTCCTCTCTGGAGATATTCAAAATCTGCTTGGATGCAGCCCTGTGTAACATTCTCTAGGTGACGCTGCATGTGTAGGGGGGCTGGACTAGATGAGCTCTAAAGGTCCCTTCCAACCTTAATGAGAAATTCTATGAATCTAGTATTATATAAAATACCGTAAATATGAAGGTTCTGGGAGCCACTGATTCCAAAGAATGCAAACGTGGATGCATAAAACAGATTGATGCATGAGAAACTTACAACCAAATGCAGAAGCACTGAGAGGGGCGACTTAAGTGAGGTATGGAAAAAAGAGTGCAAGCACTGCCATGCTACACACACAGCACTGGAAATAAAAACTCTTGCCTTGTAAGAGCGCAAACACATCTAGAGAACATATCTGTCTCACCAGTGCCATGGCAACTGAAGAGAAAACACACACACACTGACCTGAAATAGTAGCAGCATCGTTCAATTAAGAACATTGCTTATAAAAGGAGTAAAGCAAGAGCCGGATGACCATGTAGCCATAAAAGCTGGGAATGTTTTCTGCTTCCAGAGAGAGTTTTAATGCCTTTGCTATTTTTACAAAAAGTGGTGGGTTTGTCCCCAGTTTTACAGCCTCTGGTGCACGAAGTCAACAAGCTGAACCAATGCATGGATCAAGGGCTTCTCCTTGGCCAGTCTGTCACATTCGCATCTCCCCAGAAGCCCAGAAGCCCAGGCTGACCCAGCCTCATATAAAACNATAAAAGGAGTAAAGCAAGAGCCGGATGACCATGTAGCCATAAAAGCTGGGAATGTTTTCTGTTTCCAGAGAGAGTTTTAATGCCTTTGCTATTTTTACAAAAAGTGGTGGGTTTGTCCCCAGTTTTACAGCCTCTGGTGCACGAAGTCAACAAGCTGAACCAATGCATGGATCAAGGGCTTCTCCTTGCCCAGTCTGTCACATTCGCATCTCCCCAGAAGCCCTCTGATCGCCCAGGCTGACCCAGCCTTATATAAAACAGGCAGCTATAGAGCTGCTTGGTCAGCAGCTACTGCCAGCCAGTTTCAACAGAAAGAGAGAAGTCTCGAAGGCACAAAATTCTCCAAAATCTGGAAATCAGATGGGAAATAACAACAACAAAAAAATCATTAGACTGCATATACAGTATATGTATGTCATATATATCACATTTGCTCAGTGATACAGACTCAGCACATGGTGTCTCTTGCCTGGTTGAGGTTCTACCTGGGAGCATGGTGTGAAGCTGAGGTCATTACAGATTTCGAGATATCCAAGTAGAGAAGGACACAAATCTGTAGGAGACTAGTTTTTGTTGCCTCCTCAGTGGACAAACAGCGAGGGTTTCTTTGGTTATCCATAGCATATTTGCTACTGGTAAATGACATGTACATTTGCAAGATCTCCGTGTCTAAGCAAAAACACAAACCAAAAAACCTCTAGAATTACATATTATTTATTGTCTCCTACAATAAATCTAACTCTAACAGAAGTAATCTTACTAGCATACTGCATCAGATATTTAAATATGGTAAAAAATAAAAGCTGACTAGAGATTTTTCCACTTCTCAAAATAACTCATACAACTGCAAATTCTGTAGAAGCTGCTATTCTCTTCCTGGAGCAGTAACTTTTAAAATGCTATCTTTTAGATATCAGGAATATCTTATATGTCACTACAACCTGATCTGCAGTTCTCTGCTCTTGAAGTCCTAACAGCCTGAGCATTACTTGTATATTTTTTGGTTTTGTCTTTCTTTTTTAAAGAAGCACTTGCTAGTAGGAGCAAAGCTTTTAAAGTCTTGGGGGGGAAATAGCCCCAGGAACTTCCCCTTTTGAGAGCTTAAAGTTTTATGAGTGAACCTAAAGGACTGCCAGACTTCTAAAATGACAGCACACTAGGAAAAAATTTCCTATGTGTTTTGCAAATTTGAAGTCAGCCACATTTCACAACTGACATCAGAGTTTTTAATATCAGCTCTAATGAAATATAATTCTCCAATGACATAGCTGTGAAGTGCAGCATTTTCATTTCACTAGTTGGCAGAGAGGTTCTGGCCTTATTATTAACTATGTAGAGCCAAAAGTCTTCCAGGTCCCGCGCAGACATGTCTGAAGACAAGACCTCTTCCTCGTGGCTGCTGCAAGCCGAGACACCACAGGGTATTCGGCCCAGCCAAAGAGATCAGGTTCATTTTTCATGTGACCGCTATGGCCAAGTTGCATGCTGTGACACAAGGATACAGCGTATTTTGTCTCCCTCTTCTCTATGATTTCAGTTTCACTAATCTCTCTGGGTGGGATAGAACAAATTTCAGCTTTTGGTATGAGAGACTTTCATTGGGTTCTTTAAACAGCTAGAGCAAGCAGGGTGACTCCAGCCATCAGGAGAGGCTGGGGAGGAGGAAGTGACAAGCTGGGGATTAAAAATGGTAATGTTGATTTTAAATTTGTATCTTGCTTGGGTCACATTTCTTCTGCCAGCTGAGGGAATGAGAGGTTTATTTGAATGTCAGGATAATCTCTTAGGCTTCGCAGTGCTGTTCCTAACCAAGCGCAGCTTCTCCAAATGGTGAGAATGAGCAGTAAACAGCAAGGAATAGCATGTTGGCCATGGGGCTGATGAACACACACTCACTTGGGCAAGAGGAAGGCATGAGATACAGCATTTGGCATACACTTTTCCAAAGAGCAGACAGAAAACCTCCAAACAGCACAAAATGCCTGGTAAGAAGTAACATCCCGCTTCCTTTGGCCACCTGTGTGACTGTTGTATTAACCTGACTTGATTCAGGAATGTAAAAGGCAACTACATCAGTAGCAATTTCTCCTCTGGGCCGGTCTCTGATCTCATGGCATACCTCAAGAACCATACCTACTTTCCCTAGCTTTCTGCAGTTCCCAAGGGTTTTTTAATATGGGTCTGCTGTATATGAAAGGCAGTCCAAATAGATTTTGAATTCTTGCAGAATGACGACTGCATAGCAGCTACAGCAAATGCGGAAAAGAAATTGTTTTAACTGCTTCAAATTGTGTTGGTCGGGGAAGAGTTTGCGTAGCCGCACACTGCTCCAAAACATGTTATCTCTTTCGGCGCTGCGGTTCATTTCCAGAAGAGAGATGTGGAGGATGAAGTAAGTGCGAGCCTGCAGTTTCTCTAGCTTGCTGACAAATGCTAGACTCAGGCTCCAAATGAGGTAGAGAATAAATGGGCACTGGCAGTCTTCTCCTACTCCGTGTAACTTACCCAGGCATAAATGAGCCTGTGCCTCAGGGAGAGGGAGCACAGCAGGGGAAAATTCACCCTTCATGGCTGCCCTGCAGAGCTTGCGGTCAGCATGCAGTAACACAGTTGCTGGAGGGTTTGCTTCAGTAAGGAGAGACGCAAACTCATGTAAGGATGCTGAGGTTTAGCTCATCACGGACGCTGGTATTTCCAACAGAGAGCAGAGCGTCACTGGATGCCTCTTGCAGACACTTCTGGGTTGTGTTTCCATAATTTCATAAAGTGATACTTTTTACTGAGATTTTATATAATGGTTCCTTAATTTAAGAAATCGCTATTTGTGGCAGTGAGAAACTGTCTGCATTGACCATACCCAGTGAGCTATTGTTTCACCAATAATTTTTCCATAATCTTTTACCACTATTTGTTTTAAGGCACTGTGATTTTATGACAGTGCTCTTGCCTCTGTTAGAGGACAATGTAAGCCTGAAACCAGCAAAATACTTGTCTCCAAAGACCACATCCCTTCCATGGGGTGTTGAAACAGTCAACGGTTTAAAAATGGGAAAAAACACAGGGATGGTAAAGAGGATCAGAAACATGGCTTATTCAGCAAAGTTGTTTTTATTTCTTTTAACGCTTGCTAAAACTATCACAAGCTCCTGCCTGTGAACACAGAAAGCCACTATTTCTCACATAGCTCTAGAGTCTTAATATGCAAAGCTAGACTGAAATGGTCTTTTAAACTTTTACATCTTCCACCCACACAAATGGAGCAGTCCCCTCCTACCCGTCCACAGCTCCCAGCCTCAAATATCCTGGCATAAAATGATCAGACAAAATAGGTGACTTATGTTTTTATTGGTTCCTCCAGACTATGACGACATTTCCTAAAACACTGCGCCAGGAAACTATTAATGTCTCTGAAAAAGTGGAAAGGGTCAGGCTATTTCAAAGGGTATGTGTTTGCTAAGAAGCCTTTGTTGTTGATGTATAGGCCACTTAAGATGCAATTAATAACAATAATAGTTAGCATTCACATAATATTTCTAGCTTTAAAGTATATTATGAATATATTTCTAACACCTCTGTGTGGTATGGTAATGCCTGTGTGTGCCCCCTTTTACTTTTTGGAGAATTAAAGTTGGCAGGTTAAAAGGTTTTATAAAGTACATGCATTTCAAGATTAGAACTCCCTTCACGTTTGTACAAACTCCTGATCTTAGACTGTTTTTGGAAGCAGAAATGGAAATGGCTGCAACTTATCAGTATTAAAAAAAGGAAGGCCAGGAAGATTTTCTAGATTTATCTCAGCTGTGTTGGCCTGCATTTGACAGTGCAAGTCAGCTCAGGCATTTCCAGGGGATATAGAGATTTGTGAAGAAAGATCTATATGCTTTATACACAAGTACTAAACTAAACCATTGCCCCTTTAGCAAGCACACAGCACAAGAAGTGCAGGAGAGAAAGAAGGCTCCAAAACCCAGCACCTTCCGATTTTCAAGCACATACTATATATTTGTTTGGGCTCCACTGTCAGTAAGTTTGGGAAGCATCAGAACTTTGCTGGGGCAAGTTGCACCTGCAAACTCAGTTCTGATCCTGGTTATACTGGAGTACACATGAAGGACAGCTCCCCAACACAGCAGTGCAAAGAAGATTTAAAACCAGTCTCCCTACAGCGTATAAAGCAGAGTACACAGAAAAGCATGTCATGGCCTCCTAAAACAAGCAGAGGTCAAGACTTCCTCCCCAGGAACTCCATTTTGCTGTTACGGACTCAAAAACCTCACTAGTTTGTCCTGTCTCAAATGATCATGATCTTGCCACCCCACACATGCTGCAGGTAAAATCCCACTATTGCACAGTGCCATCTCCTGGGCAAGCGTGAATGAAAAAACCCTCACAACTCCCTGTCTTCCCACAGCATCCAATGTTTTAATATCTCCTTTCAGGGCTGGCAGGCCCAGCATTACCTCTGTTCTCTGAATATGAATTCATGGAAAGAAGAGCAGATTGTTTACAGCTCCCGTTACAAAGCATGAGACTCGGCAGCCTGCTCCTGAGTGAAGCAATATGTGCGTAAGGGCAGTACCATGCAGACCTGCAGGATTAGGTTCACTCTGTGCTGCTGGCTAATCACAAATTAGCAATTAGGGCTTCCTTTCAACATCCAAACAGGAAAGGGGAGTGGAGGAAGTGAAAGCTTAATAATTTCTTGTATGTTAACAAGTTACATGGGCCACCCTGTTAAAAAATTTTTGTTACGCGAACAAAAGCTTAGCACATTGTCTGCCACAGTGGCAAGCATTTATCGTTAAGCTCAAGCCATGCGTTTTGGCAGGAGAGGGAAGGGAGACAGAGGAAGATGCAAACATTTCACTCAGCACTGTTTAACGTACAGTATTGGATACCCAGGAGGATTAGAGTGGAGGATCCTGCCTCACTGCAATCACTGCAATTACGTGTTGAGATTATGGCCCCCAAACCAAATCAGAGTTGGTACATCTGACAGTGTCTCTATAAATATTCAGCAGAAAGAAAATATTTTAGTGGTCACAAATTGCTAAGGCTGTAACAGCCATAAAGAGTAACAAAGAGCAAAGAAAAACAGACATAATGTGTTTTATCTATTTCTTTCCACTACTTTTTAGCACTACTAGCAGCTCTGTATATTCCACACATCTACCTAGTCATGGTAGAGCTGGGGAAGAAATCCCTGTGGGACACAAGGAGACCCCTAAGAGGCCTGTAGGAGCAGGGCAGCAAGGGACGTTTCTCTGTTTTCAGAGAGTTGCTGGCAAGAGTGGGAAGTCTGGCTCCTTTACCAGCCCCTAACTTCACGCTATCTACACGAGGAACAAAAAATACTTTGTACAACTGTTCAGTAATTCTGGAGAGTTCAAGATAGACTAAAGGCCAGTCTCCCACTTGCCTGGAGATATTAAGACAGATGGCAGACAGAGCCACAAAATAAGATGACTGTTATGAGTAGACACAGGATGATATTTTGGGAGACCAAAATTACTTTGGGGAATATACAGCAGAACTCCTCATTTTTAGGGACCATTTGTGGGGTATGCCAAGCAAAAACATCTTATGAAGAAATTCTTAGGCTTAACAGTACAGAGGGATGATTTAAAAGGGCTGCATGGAAAGCAAAAGAAAGACAAGAGAATCTAGGGAAAAAAAAAAAAGTCTGTCAACACATCTGCTGCACAGTCTCATTGTCTCCCATGGATGCAAACAAGAACAGATATATAACATGGATAGTTACCATGACCCCCAACACACTGGCTGGAGCAAGCAAGGAGCCAAAGCTGTGTGGGTGCATGCTCTCCACTATGGAATTTAAGGGTAAATTTTCCCATAGATTCAGCAGTGAAGAAAGCATATTCTTGGTTCTGCAAAGCCTAAAGCAGCCCCATGCCGTAAGCTATCTCAACGTGCGTGTTACACTATGCATGAGGATGGAAATATGGAGGATCCTGAGGACTCATATTGCTATTGCTACTGTTTTACACGTGAGCTTCCACTCTTAATCCTCTAGGGTCAGATGGTTTTCATGGAGGTAAATCAGATATTTAATCAGCCTGAATTTCGGACCACCCATTAGCAAAAACACTCCATAACAAGAGTTTTGAAAGCTGAAAAACACTAACTGTACAGGATTGCTTTCTTTTTTTTTTTTTTTCTCCAGACTTAAATATATAGGTAGGGATTCCATCTTCAACCAGAAACCGTGATATTCTTTCCAAAGGATGAATATATTGTTACTTTGTACTCCAAGGCTTGCTAACTCAGCTGCATCCAAACACCTCCTTCTGTCACCACTGACTACCTTATTCACTTCTCACTTAGGATGCTTGTATTCAAGGCAGCAATGCTGCTTCCTACTACCTGAGAAAGCCCACGACACCTTGGTGGGACTGCAACCTGCTCAGTTCCCAAAACGATGATGTCTTCCAGAACGTGCAGCTTTCCTGACTGCGATGCCTCAGCAGGTTAGTTGACCTTCATTTAATTTCTCTAGTGTCAAATCAAACATTTGCAAATCTCAAAAAGAGACTTGCAAACCTCCTCCCTCTTCCTCCCAAAGAGCAAGGGAGTGCTTCTAGCCATAAGCATTGTCATGGGAAAGGTTACTTTGGTAAGGAGTGCTAGGAGAGTTCCTACTTGTTTAACAGCTATGTCTATACCTGGGATCAACTGGCAAAAATGGAGGCATAATGTGCTTGATGATTCTTAGTGAGAGACAAATATGATCCATCTTAGTGAGAGACAAATATGATCCATTTCCTCCTTGCCCTGCCTTCACACAACGTCCCAGCTCACATGTTCCATTCACTTAAGCGTCTAGAGGAATACATACTCGTGATCAGTTCCTCTGGACCAGACACCAGGTAGCCGTTAAATAATGTTAAGAATGATTTCACTATGAGATGCTTATACTGGATCTTGCCCAAGAACTTTTTATATATTACATATATTGCTGTTTTGCTGCAATTGCTGTCTCAAAGCAAGAACTATGACAGATATATGCATGACATCATTCAGACGAGGAGATTGTATGTTTGGAGAGGTGTGGTAATACTTGACAAAACAGATTATCTTTTTCTTTCTCTCTTCCAAAACAAAGATTTTCTTGGATGATTATAAACTCATGGGTTCCTGTAGTTTTGTTCAAGGAGGGTAATTGGGTATTGGGAGGAACATCAGGCTAGGGGCTGCATAACAAAAATCAAATTGCACTACAGCACAGGACAACCACACCTGGAAAGTTCCTCCAAGGGTCATAGTTAGAAGCTATGAGCTTCTAACTCAACCTTCAGGAACCCCCAACTTAGATGCTGAATGGGAATTGCTGAATTTTTTGTGGAAAACATAACAGATCTTTGTGAGGTTTTTTTTTCCTTCAAGCATATTTCTGAAGGTTTTCCTTTAAATCTGCTGGGCTCTGTGTCACGTAAGGAGGAGGTTGACCAGGCAAGAGCAGACACGCTGACCTTTCCATTTATAATGTACTTGTAAACATGTATAAACTCAAAACAAAACAGGCAAGAGTCTATATTGAGGACACAAGCATTCCTCATGGAAGCAGCTCTTATATTGAAGGGAGGAGAAGCAGCTCGTATTGTTTAAGTCTTCAGTAGATCTTGTATTTTCAAGGTATGAAGTTTGGGGGATGTAATGATATTCTCTAGAAGAACACTCTCACTGTGGTCTTGTTGAGATACTTGCACGACATGGTTTCTTGGTGTCACACAAATACATATAGAGGAATGATTTCTGCTTTGCACTGCGTTTTCCTGGTGGTGATGGAGAGACAGTTGCTGAAACAAAGGATATCAGCCTCCCATTCCCATCTCCTAAAAGTGAAGGCCACAAGTGTGAACCATCAAGGGATGCTCTCAGAAGTGAGGAGCATACACCTAAAGCAGGTCAGACAAAAGCTCAGTCACAGCAGAATAAGCTAAGGAAGATGTGAGGCACTATTGGTATTGCGGACTTTGCCTTCCAACCCCACATACACGCTGTGTACATTTTCAAAGGCCACTCACTCCCAGTTGCACTTATATTCACAAAGTGAGAGATTTTAGCCTTTTGTTCCCTAGTTTGAAGGGCTGGACAGAAACCTTCCTCAGTTGGTATGCCCACGCTTGCTGTCACCACCCTACATTAGGGCTGCAGCTCACTTAGCTTTAGATAAATTAATGGGGAACACCTAGTTTAATCCTTAAGTACAACTGATTCTCAACAAAGAATTCCTATTTTACCTACAGAAACCATCTGAAGAATGAATCTTTTTTTTCAGCAAACCCTTTTTTCCGACTTTTAGTTCAAATGTTTTGTGAGGAAAAGCCTCCAGTGAAATGAAGCAGCAGACAGATAAAAATCTTTGGAATGTCCTCCAAGAGCTGTGCTACAAAGGGAGACCTGGCGTCAGCCCCACACTATCCGAAGACATGGGGGATTCCCACGGAGAGCCAAGCTCAGGCCCTGAGAAAAAAATCCTCTTGTGTCTCCATTAGTTTGGCAGCCTTGCCAACAGCCATCTCAAGTTCTGGGCAGGAAGAGACACACTGGGTCATCTGCTCCTGTTAGGGTCACAGGATAGGGCCGGTATTTGGAAGACTGGGTACCAAGCAGCACAATGATCCACTATAAGAGTGTGTCTCTTTCTTTTCCTTTCCTTTTCCTTTCCTTTCCTTTTCCTTAAAAAAAAAAAAAAAGGTCTCCTTTTATTAGTAGGTATAGTGAGATGGCAAAGACTTGATATGTTGTGAAGAAACCTCCTTTTTGCTCTCAGGTCCCTTCCTCACATGTAGCTGGTCAAGAAATCATGGCTCACGCTGCCCAGTATAGCTAAGGTGCCTGTGCACTGAAGGGAGAAAAAGCGGCTGCCTTTTGCAGCAAAATGCAAGAGATGTAGGGCAAACTGTGGGGGAGAAATGAGGCCAAAGCCTCATGTGACTGTCTCATGTTTAATATATGCAGTTTGACGGGTTTGGCAGCATGGTCAGAGCGCCCAACCAGGCAGCTGGTACATATGAAATAGGCCCTAGAAATATCACTTGCCTTCGCTGAAAGCTGAAGATGAGGCGGTGAGATGCACTGTAAAAGCATTGAAACAACTCAAACGCAGCAGGTTATCTACGCTGCAACTAGCCAAGGAGGCTACATTTGTTGTGTGGTCTGTATAAGAAACACAGGCCAACTGTTGTGCGTGTTTTATCTCGTTCGGATCGAGCTAAACAATGCAGCCGGGCTATTGTTCTTGCCACATGGTAAGTTACTGGCTGCACGTAAACACGGCTATTAAGCTCCAGAAGTAACTGCTTGCCATTCGAAAGATTGAGTGCCAAGCTAGAACTTGCTAAAACTGACCTAAAAGTTAAAATTTCTTCCTGGAATCTAACTATGGTAAATTAGCTGGCATTAGCCAGTAGCTAATTACTGGCATTAGCCAGTAAATTAGCTACGACAACGAAGGCTTTACCTGCTGAACAGATAGGTAAGCATAAGATCCAGGGCAAACTGGAAAAATCACCTTTCTTCCTCTTCGCCACCACCAGTGACCACTTCAAGCTAGTTCTCTCTTGCTGAGTATCTATCACCTTAGTGTAACACATCCAAGGTAACTGGCACGATGGGGATGAACTCCATACGCTGGCACAGCTGGCTCCAAAACTCTCCCCCTTCCACTGCAAGAGCACCACACTCTGTGGCTGCTCCGAAAGCAAAAGTCTGAGCTGTTAACCTCTTGTGACATTCAACATTTGCACAACTCATTAGTGGAGATCTCGATGCGCAAACACAAGTCCTTATTTTATTTCCTGATTAGCTGTATTCCTGCTGCATCAGAAAGCCCTAATCAAAACCAGGCAGTCAGTCAGCTTCCATGAAGGAAGACAGAATTCCCACCCAACCATGGGCACCATTAAAAACCTCTATCCTACAAAACCATCTCTGCCTTGATACCAACAACTCCTCACAGCTACACTCAGTGGAAGGATCTTTGCTTATATAGGGTATAAAAGAATATAAGAGAACAAAACATTGTTAAATCATTTTATGAGAGGTGTTCGAAGGCACCCAGGCATCTGGAACATTTGGGACTCACCCCATGACAAGTTCAAACTCAAGCAGAGCAGTCAGAAGTTGTGAGGGGCTGCACCCCAAGGGGAGTGGAATTGGGACAGACTATAATACAGAAGCTGGCTCCTAGGCTCAGTGACACTAGTATCTAAAGGTCTTGCCCCTCTTGCAGCCAACACAGGGAGAACAGATGTGGTCTTCCATGCAAACACTCTATAACGGGATGTTTGCAATATTAGGAATAATGACTGTGAAGCACTTGAGATTGCAAAGGAGAAGGAATTGCTACTTCCAGTCCTGTGCAAAGATGAGAGAGATGCCAAAGCTCAGCTCATCACACTGAAATTTTCACCCAATGGACAGAACTGCTTTTGGAGATCTGTGCTTGTCCTTTGCACAGTTCAATCATTCCTCCTTCTGTGTACAACATTTCAGAGAAAGCTATTGCAGGAGCTCAGGTATATGGCATCCAGTACGCACTGTCCAATACAAGTAGGAGTAAATCGGATACTGTGCTAGATTTGCCCTTTACTTTGTTTAAACACTGTATTCCTCTACTTGCTCTAACCTCTGCACTCAGTCTCTTAATCTCAGTCTCATTAACTGTACGGTTGGCCCTTTTCTGCCTTGCCTTAACTCTTCACAGCTTTCCCACTTTTCACTAAAATGAACCTTCCTTGTTTCATGTTATTTCCCTTATACCACAATAAAAATCACAGCACTAATCTGATTCTGCAGGTGTGACACAGGCAATTTTGCATTACCCCGGTCCTTTCCTTGCAGTGGCACTGTTTACAAGCCCTTTGGGACATGGCCCAGGCACCATTTGAACATCATCCAGAAGAGCTAATCTGGCACTTCTGCATATGCATTATACATGGTCTTAACACTGGTTGGATCCCAGGTTTCCTACAAACATCCTTTCTCCTATTCTATTTTACAATTTGCAGTTTGAGATCAACAGATTGATGCCGCATCCTCTCCCAGTATCAAAACTAATGCAGTTTCCATACAGTTCATTTTGCCATTGACTTTAAAGGCAGCTGAGAAATTCCATTTCAGACCCCAAGCAAGGGGCACAGCTCCTGCTGACTCCAGGGGAAACCCTAGGTACAGAGCAAAAGGCTTCCAAATCTAACACTTTAAAAGGACAGTGCAAAGTGCCTACCTAGTACTTGCCAGGGTAAGTCTCAAGTAAGCACTCGCATACCACGGTGCTGAGCATGGCAGTAAAACCTAGACAGATTGTTTAAACAGGCTAGGACGTGGGCATCCTGTTTCTCACGGCACCATCCGCATAACAGGCGACTGCTGCCAAACATTACAGTACAAATTTCCCACTGCGCCTAAGATGCAGTTGACAAATATCCAAAAAAAAGAAGAAAAATATTTATATCTTAAAACATGCTAACTGGGTAAACAAGATTGTAACTGGGTTGCTGTTATGTCTGCTTACCAACATGCAGGCTGGGGCAGACATAAATGTTTAGAGGAATCGCTGCTGTGCGTGCACGTGTACCTACTGAGTTTTCTTGGGCAGCTGGAGCAAGTCTTTCTCTATATTCAAACTTCAAGTATAGCTACTCTCTTCTTCATCATCTGCTGAAGGCTGTTTGTACCCCGACTGTGACTACAGCGTTGCCTTTGGCCGCCTTTAATAACTGTTTTAATGGACCCATTTACTTTTCCAGATAGTAATAGTTAAATAAAATCTCCAGTGGCTAAAATAGTCCAGCAGTGGTGAGATGTTAAGCACGAGTCCTCAGTTCTCCTCCTCCCCAGGTCTCCCTGCAAGCTTGTAGAAGTCCTGTTTCAAAATGCCTAACATCTGAATCCCTCTTGAAATTTGCCACCTTAAATGTATCTGCTTGGTAAGATTTTGCTAAAAAACAGAACCAGTTAAATAGACACGACTTGAAATTTCTTGATCTGCTATAAAAAGACTCAACAACAACAACACCAAGTGCCACTAATTATCTGTGCAATTCTTCCAGTTAATTCTTGTGGTTTCATCATCACCATGTATTCCTTTTTTCCTTTTTTATGGTTTTCCCCCCTTTTCTTGCTGCCTGAGAGACGCAAACAAACAATGGATTTGCCCAACTAGCCACACAAATATAGCCATGAAAGTCGATAGCTTTGAAGAATGCCAAAAGCACCATCTAAAGAAGAAAACATGGATTTATTTCCCCCAAGAAATCACAGCCATTACTTGCACCAGTGATATGTAAAAAGCATCAAGGCAGATGTACAAATTTGCCTTGCAAAAAGCTGATGATGTGCCTTAGCTTGCAATATCTGAGAAGTGTTACAGTGAACGTTAGGGGAGAGCATTTTGATATGGGGCACGGGATTGGTTGACACTCGTTTCATTGCTCAGTGTGACATATTTTTCATATTATGTAATGCTTATTGTATGTATTACAACGATACATAGCAGACAGCCATCAGGAAAGGGCTTCACAAGGCAGCGAACAAAGAAATGCGATACAATGATAAAGAGGCAGCATCTGATTGCTTTTCCTGCAGCTCTTCTTCTCTACCTTTCGGCAGCTGCTAAATGGGTGCATTCTCAGCAGACCCCCCAAATCTCACCACTGTCCAAAGGTCACTGCAAGCAGTGCGGGGGGAACGGTAGGAAAGGTCTGTGCCCACTCCCTTCCCCTCACCACGTGTGGCACGAGTACCATGTCCTGCAGGATGACTTCTCTCAGCACACGCGGATTCCAAACTGCTTAGAAAAGAGGGTAACTAGCGGAGTGATTACGGGGAAACTATCAAAATATGAAACCATATTAGGTGCCCTTTTATAGACTATGGCTAATTTAAAGTTTATATGTCATCAGGGCAGACTTGCAGAAATCCTCATGAATGGAATGTAATCAAGCTTTTATTAAAACTAGTCAGACGTTTTCATCACCAAAGCCAAGATTTCATTAGGACCTTTCTCTGGTTACTCTGTTTAACTTTCTCCATTTGCAGAACCTTGTCAAAATTACCTCTTAAAAGATTTGAGAATGAATTAACTGATACCTTCCAGGGGGCTATTTGTCACCAAGAAAAAAGTGCACAAATTTGGATAGTTTAGGTTATTCATATCTTATTTCTTCTCTTTTGAGAAACTTCAGTGTATGTAACTGCTATATTACTATGCTGGCAATGAGAAACAGATGAAACAGAGCTGCGCCCAATCTCACCTCAGATACTGTAATTGTATTAAATAATTGTTTAATTATTAAAAAGAATAAAGGGAAATGCTGATGAAAGTTCATAAAGTAAACAGCTTTATATCTTGGAATCCTTTGCACCACTCGAAGACCACAGAGGTCTAAGATTCTACACTAATGGGAATTTTAATAGACTAAACAGGTTCGATTATTAAGAATTAATATAAAATTAAATCACTGAGCACTACTTCAAAGCAACTGGATCTATGAACAAACTGATGGGGTACTGTAAACTTATTTTCTGGCCAAATCCTCTACATTTAATACAATACCGTTATGAACTGCTGAGTTGCATGTAAAAGTCTGCCTACTGCTCCTTTAAAATACCACAGTGAAGAGAGACTTATTCTAACCTCCTCGGGCAAAACATAATATTGGAACCTCTATAATTCCAAGATGAAATCATTACTACTGGTCTCAAAATATTCAATGTTAAGGCTTAATTCCTCAGATTTGGGGGGAATAAATGGCTTAAATCTTACAAAGGGAGGGAAAGAGGTGTCTCATCTATGTCTGTTCTTAAAAACAAGTATTGTCACGTAATAGAACAACAACAACAAAAAAAATCCTTCCACTGCATATCCTGAAAGCTGCCTGTTCCAGGTAATTTGAGCACATGGCCACTTTTCACAGCACAGAAGGTAGGCAAGGTAGTGAGCAAAACTGCTGCAAGCTCCGCATTGCCTCATAACTGTGGAAAAGGGGTAAAATCTACAGGAAAACTACTGGGCAAGAGCAGGTCTTATATGCACAGTGCTTTCAGATGGTTCCTCTCCTTATTTGCCTCTTCAGGGCCATAAGAAAGGCAAGTTATTTCAAGGGAATTCAGCAGGCCCTTCAACCACATTCAAAGACAACACAGAAATGAATATGAGAGGGGGGCCATGAGACAAGTCAGAACAAAGCAGACAGGGTTGAGTTCAGAAAAAAAAAATGCTGGTGTATTAATATCATGCTTAGCAGTGAAAGCAAAGATGGAAAATTGTCTTTTTCTCTCCATTAGAACAGAAAAGCAATCAAGCTCAAAGGAAGAATTTGGTGACAATGCAACTGTCATTCCAACGTTAACTCTGCAATTTAAACTTCCTCAAAACAGGCAAAATCAGTATTTAAGACATGACGTGAACAGGGAACACATGCTCTTCATCTGGCAGTCAGTATTTACAGACCAGGCAGGATAAAATCAGGGAATTCTCTCCTTGTGTGAATGCAGTGAGACAAATTGGAAAGGAGGAAAAAGTTTAAGATGTTGCAAGTAAAGGATGGGAGTAACTCTCCCATCATGTGTAGGCAACTAAAATGGGTGTCCAAAGACATGACTAAACTGAAGATACTGCAATAACGTATTAAGACACTCTATGAAGGCCAGATACAGACTGCATATATCTGCTGTGACTACAAAGCACTCCATGCAGACTTATTAATGCAAAATTTAGTCATCCTGTTAATAATGTCACTCTGACAACAGCAACTGTCTCACTGTAAGAAAAAATGCACAATAAGAGCAAAGGGAACTCTGGGGATCCACTCTGGGGGATGATGAGGGAGACCCTCCACTTTTATGTGTCAGTGAAGACAACTGACAGTGAGGCAGAATCAGAAAATTTCAGCTTCACAATTCAGTACATGAAGCTTGTCAGAAAACACCAAGGATAAAGGATACTCTGAGGCAGAATTTTGCATATCTGATCTCCACATGTAGGAGGAATAAAAATATATGCACACATATATAATATATATAGAATGTGTATATATATATTTTATATATATATATAATTAGGGAATGATGTTATATATACATATATATATATTCTAATATTCTCACTTCCCAGTCAGAAGCCAATTAGACCCCAGGACTGCACCCTGTATATCCTTCTCATAATTTCTACAATTTCTATCTTTTTACACACTAAAAAAAATAGCCACCCAGGCATAAGCAGCCATTAAAAACGCTGGAGCAACGTACTTCAGTTCCAAAGTCATTTGCTTTTTTATATTACTTGGTCCTCCTCCAAGGAACTATGGAATTCCTAACACCGTGGATTTGATGGCATGGCAAGCCACAAAGTGGGAACTCATCTCAAAACTACCAGCTTCATCTCAAATGAGACCAAATAACAGTAAATACAAATTCAGGTTAAAATTCTAACTTCAACAAGAGCATAACACACACACATATTTACATCAAGTCCCTGCTTAATATCTTACTATGCTCAACTGTTGTAATAAAGATAGGAATCAAGTATCTGGATAAGTTATGCCTGAGCCCAACACACCCTTTGCATCTCAGGTACACTGCAAACAGAAATAGCGTGGTCAGACAGTACAGATTTGTTGCAGTGCCTGCAGTGCATGTAGATTAGGTAAATCCAGTCTCAATTTACCTATCTTGTGATTGAGAACAGATCAAATACAGACAAAGTCTTTGGAAAAAAATGCTAAATATAGGCAGAAGAGCTAAGGAGCTAATACCATCACATGATATGAATGTAATTTGTGCCGTGGAAGCCTAGAAAGAATTGATTGGTCAGGCCTTTTGTGGTTTTACACAGGCTTTTATGGCATGGAAGATATTTCAATAACCATTATGTCCGTGCCTTAAGTGATGACATAGATGTTCTCAAAGTTATTAGAAGACAATACTGAGAGAAGACTGATTCATGACCCCACATGGCCAATGTGGTACAATTCCTGTTCAAGATTTACATCACAACTAGAAAAAAAAAATTGAGAGAGTATACTCGTGTTTCTTCAGTGACTTTTGTCTGTAAGGTCTTGCATCTTCTCACAGTCTCAACACTCTAAACAATTTCCATCAACTCTAAAGAAACAACTAGCATTCACAACAGCAATTTTTGGGGCCTCTAGTTATTTTTGTTTTAACATACAACTAAATGGTTGAACTGAAGTGGCTTTAAAAACAGCTAATTTATCCTGTGCATGACATGCTGCCTGGTCAAACATGAAGCATATTGGCAAGTCAGATTTTCCAATATAAATGCTTAGTCTTCACAGGAATTCAAACTCTAAGTCTAAATATTTTAGAAAGCTATTCAAATTACATATGAAAGACATGCTATACTTTTCTATTATGGGTGTTGAAAAAGTGTCAGTGAACTTCTGCAGTCTTCTGCCTTTTGAGGGCTACACATTACAGTCCTGCTAGAAATGTGGCAAGTGAATTTAGTCCTTAAAATTTAACTCCATAATGAATTAGACTGAAAGAATGCACATTTTTAACCACCAACACAGCTATCCTTAGTAGTTTCAAAAGTGGAGAAGATATCCTGATAGCTTCCTCCTGAACTGCTATAATGCAACTCAGAAACAAAGAATTTTTTAAATTTTTATGTCAATAAATAGACTTTAAAAATTGTCTCCCAATTAGAGAATAGACTATAGTGCCTTTGTGGCTTATAATGGTTTATAGTACTTTATAATACTATAATATCTTTTTACTTATGGATAGAGCATTTCCTTGTTTAAAAATAAAAATTGTCAATATAATTCCCTCTTCTTCTTGAGTCACGAAATGAAAAAGTAGCTTTACACATTATGTGCTTGCTCAAATTACACAAAATTAAAGGACCAGGTATTCTGCCTCTGACATAAATGAAAGCTCAGTTATTGTAACAGCCACTTATTCTCTAGAAGGAAGTTGTAGAAATCTCAGGTTCATATCAAAAATCCTTTCTTTGAGAGAAATCTGTAGTTTACAAGCAGGGTCAGGAATGTCAGCTCACTAACAGCAGTTTCCAGAGACAATCCGTCAACAACCAAAGGTCATACAAGTAAGAGAGAAGCCTGGCAACATTTGGGATTTAGAGGAGAGAGAAAAAAAAGTAAGAGAAGGGAAAAATATATATATTTGTGACTGAGAGACCATAACTGAAGGGAGACAGGGAGGCAGAAAGCATGTGTATAACCCTGAAATGTTGAAAGAGCGAGCCTCAGCTCCTGAAAGCCTTCATGGGATTTACTCACGAACCCTTTCACATTTGCTCCGAAAGCTTGACAGGTGTATGGGAATTGTGAATAGACAGAATGTGATTACAGCAGTTGCTTATTTAAGTAAGAGATCAGGACTGATAGCAGTGAAACACCTGCTGATGGAAGTGATATGGACAGGTTTCTGCATTAGGAAGAACATTGTACTGCAAAACAAACAAACAAAATCAACTAGAGCTAAATCACAGAGGTGCTGGACTTGGTTCTATATAACTGAGAGGGGCAAAAAGAGAGGAGGATGAGGCTATTGCAGCAGCCGGGGCTGGAAAGCAAAGCAGAGCTGTGATAGTTGGACTCCAGCTCTGGTGGTGCAGGGCACTGAGTCGACTGAAAATAGGCAGTGAAGCCTGCTGCACTCAGGAGATAAGCATCAGGTAGAGGTCTGATGGTGGCTGCCAACATTAGAACGGTTTTGAGACATTTCAGAAGATTAGGCGATTCTAGCAGACTACTTTTAACTAGTGGGTTCTTTTAATAGATGCTGAGTACAGACAGGTTTTGTTGGAGAAAGTGCTGCTTATTCCGAATTCAGCAGGATGCCAACAAAATACTTTGTCAGTTCACTGCCTCCTAACATGAGCTTTATCTAAAGAGCACTAAGCACTCGATGATTTAAGTAAATCCAACTGGAAATAAAATTAGAAGGAGCCGCTCGGGAGTAAAAGGTCTAGCTAAATGGGCATGACTCAAGTGACATTTAAAGGTGAATCGTGCCAGGTCAAAGCATTTTCTCAAAAGCTTGTACCAGGAGTCTGGGATCTCTCCAGTATAACTGAAGCCTCTAGCAAAAGTGAGGCGGGAACTACTGCTTGTCCGCACTCATCTGGGCAGGATCGTCACCACGTACAAGGGGACGACCAGAAGGACTAAGGGAGGTGATGTTTTTGGCTCAGTGGGGAACCAATATGAGCAACACCTCTTATGATAACAGTTCACGTAATAAGGAAAATGAGGAAATCACTGCATTCACTCTGCAAGTGATGACAGTTGCATGCCTTCAAGATTACGACCCAGACTGGATAACAGCACCTGGAAAACTGATATGAGATCACCACAAGATCAGTAGTACTCACGAGCTACAGAAATCATTGTTTCTTTTTGGTCCTTTTTTTTTTTTGGTTAAAAAATGAACTAGTGCATCACTGTATTCTACAAATCCTACCCACAACCCCCAAGGGTGTTTAACCACTCTCAGCCACTCTATCACCTCTCTGTTGGTTGAGAAGGCTCCATTTTTTAAAGGAAACTTGTGACTTTCATGGCATTTTCTTCTGACAGTGAAGTAAGCCATTCAAATCTCTGCACTTTTATTACATGCTCCAGTACACCAAGTGGTCTGTGAACATAGGGAAATGGATTAGATAAATAGAAATATTTTTGTTATGACCTAATTTGAGGATCTTAAAAATAATATGACTACTTCAAAAACTGCAAGGCATCAAAAGGCTTAAAAATATTACAGAGGCACAAGAGTGCAAGAGATCTGGCAAGTATCGATAGAGTAACATTTAACTTGAATGAGAAACAGGAGGCAGTCACAGACACATGGTTACCATTCACATAAATTTATGACCAGGGCAGTTTTGTTACTGTAATACTCTTTGTACCAGGAGCCATATGCAATGGCTCTTTATGTGCAATGTCCATTTATGTCATATTTGGGAAAATTAAAGAAAGGTTTGAATTTGGAATTCACTGGCTGCCAGTACGACGTAAAAGATGAAGGCAGGACTGCTTCTGCTCTTTGTAAAAAGAAATCAACAGCACTCGGTACCATGCAGCTTTTGCACCTTTCTCAAGTGATGGAAGAAATTATGAGTAGATAGAAGTACTCTTACCTCACCCAATTACCATCCGTCCAGTCCAAACTACATGAGATGTACCTTTAGAAAAGATGCCTGAAGTTTCTGTTAAATTCAGGAATGTACTACTCTGATTACCTTAAAAGTTTATGTGTGAATTTTCACTAGCACCAATGTTTCATTAGCTTTACGGTCTGTTCTAAAAGACACATCTGATAAGCCACCTCGCATCATGCATTAAATAATTTGCTATTTCCTTGAACAAAACACAGTCTGCCGAACATGCACACAATGCTTTCTGTATTGCACTCCTCTCATTAGATTTACAGTTTATATTGTCTCCCATATTACATCTCTTCTTACAGAAGTATTTAAACATCACAGGAGTCTGAGTAATAAAACCCCAAATTATAAATAGTAACAACTTCTCCTTATCAGGCAGTAAGCGTCCAGGATCCCAAATATGGTGAAGCAATCTGTAAACTGGAACAAACTGGAAAAAAATAATGAATTGTAGGAAAAAATATTCTAATTCTTATCAGCAGACCATTTTTGAGGAGGTTTCTGCCTATACCTGCATACCAGGTTCACATTACTTTGTGGTAGTTTTTCTGAGAGTTTTTACATAATGCTGCAAGTCCATAAAATAGGAACAGGCTTATAGCTTAGCTATAGTAATGCAGCACACAAGCACAGCCTACCCAAGCACTGTGCCAGCCCACCTACATTTCCAGTGTGGAAAAAAGCGTATGCAAAACCAGGTGAGTTATTTCTGCATGGTTTTGCGTTGTGCTCTGCAGTTGGCCTCTCTAAAGAGGAAATTATCTTTCTGTTGTTTGCATAAAGCGTCCGGTTTAGCATGAGGGCTCGTAAGTGAGGCTCCTGGGCATTAGAGGAATAACAATAATAAACAATAGAAACAGGTTCCTCTTGTGTATTCCTGAAAACCTCAAGTACACTTAGTTAGCAGCTGAGATAAACAGTTTCCCTTTGATAAAACATGACCGTGGTTCTCTATTACAAAACACGTAAGAGGAAGAACAAGGGAACGGCTCCACGCAAGCCCAGGAGCAGGAGGCTGAGCCCAGCTCAATAAACGGGGAACCCGGGTATCAAATCCAGGCAAGGAAAGTGCACACTCTAACAGCCTGCGCTCACTTTGATACAGCCATGCTGCCAGATCCAAAAGCAGCAAGGCCGCAGCTGAGTTTAAGCCTGGTCAAAACCCTTGTGAAAGAAAAAAGGGTTCTTCAAAGCATTATTCAAAGAATTATTGCTACAAAGGAAAAGAAATCATTTACAAGGAACATGCTTCTTCCCCCAGCTTCCCTGACCATTACTTAACTGAGATTGTCCCTTTCTCTGCATTGTTCTGTTAAAAGAATTTCGTTGGAGAACAACAGGACATTTTCCAAAAGGAACATCTTGTTTTGCTTCTTTATTTGTTAAAAAAAGCACCATTAAATCCAGAGAAAGCATTCTTAACAGGAAAAAAAAAAAAAAAAAAAAAAAAAAAAAGAAAAATCAGTATCTTATGAACCCAGCAGAAAGATTGTTGGTAGCTTCACTCTGCTGGGATGCTTTATGAGATCACTTACATATCCATATGGAATAAAATGTCGCAGCAATTCTTGATGCTCCACCTCTGTTCTGTAAGTACCTCGCTTGGGAGGTTAGGGAAATCTTGCATGCAGTTCTTTAACCTGCTTTGGTCATCAAATACTCCATTTGAGACAATTTCCAGGTAAGGGAATAAAATGGATCCCATTTAAAATTCATGGATTATCATAAAGGATAATAGAGAGGAAGGAACAAAGGTATGTGCAAAGTATGTTATTTTTCGGACAATGTTTACGTGCTGAAATTCAATGGTATTGAGAAGCCCAGTATCACCTAGCTGTCTCCCATCCAATTAGATCAAGTGCCTGGAAATATCCTGGATGCATTACCTACAGATCCTTAACCAGGGCTTTACTTTATTCAAAGAAAATACTAGGCACTGAGAATCCCTGCTCCTGTTTTGCAGTAAGCCCAAAGTGTATTGGGACGTGGCATTATCTAAGTAATTGGGTGTTACAAACATCACAAACACATGTCAGGATCTGCCTTATCCATCTTCCTCATGACTCATTATTGTAGTTTAATCCCTGGTCAGGGCCACAGAATAGGAAACAAACCACCTCTGAAGTCAATGTATTTGTAGGTTTTTAAGAGCCTATTTTTCAGTAAGAATTTAATATGATGATAGTAAGTCAAATATTAAAAGAAAAAAAAAATTACCTGGCCAGCTCTCATTGCAATGTGTAAATGTCTGCCCTATCCCTCCCACCCCAGGCATCCGCGAGGCTGACAAATCAGAACCTCAAGAACTTCCATAATGGGGCCACTTAAGACAACTCCCCAGCCCTTTAGCAGCAGCTTGGGCAGACACTATGCTGCCAGCGTGCATTACAAGGGCAGGGCATCACGCAGTCAGTGCACATTATAAGGGCAGGGCAGCATAACAACGTTACACCACTTGTAACCCAACTCCAAGGCTTGTGTTATGCCATTAATGCTAGGAACACTTCAAAAACCTAAGCAAACAGTGCTTCCCTGCTTCTACTAGAACCTGACTACCCTTCTTCTACGCTCATAATAAAGACATTTCTATTTTTAGAGATGAATAGTGGAGGGTTTACAAATTAATGACTCCTCAAAGCCATGTTTTGCAGGTTTTTAATTGGAATTCCCTAAGAGGGGCAGCAGTGCCATGCTTACAGACGTGCATATTAGGATAAAGACTTGCAGAATTTTGAGTCAGTGCCGCTCAAATACTGCATGGGAAGCTCTTACTGCGCTTATAATAGCTCATAATTTTCTCAAAAATGTAACAAACCAGAAAAATCTCAGACATAATTCAGTATGTTCATACATTTAAAATAATGCACACAGTGCTTTATAATTATTTGCTCTTCTATAAACATTGGTAGTATTTCAACATTTAAGCAAGAAGTCTGCTCTGATTTATTTGCAGATTAAGTTGTATTTTTATGCTAAATGCTCAACTACTCTTCACCCGACGGACCAAATCATGACATTTGTTCATATATGGTTATTCTGTTAGCTAGAAGCTCTCCTTCTGTCTGCAGTTTTATTAATAACTCATTGCCATGGTATCACAGCATCCTGCGGAAAATAAAACAGGCAGATAGTTGCTAGGTTCTCCAGCCATATCCTTATCTTCTTATCTGTTAAGGATAAAAGAGAACACTTCTTGAGGAAGAGTTGGAGAGTTTGGGGCTTATTTTATTGCCATACTTGAGGTCAAGGCTGAGGCTAGAGATGGAGCTCATATTATGTTCTGAAAGTTGAAAAACATTGTGGCCACCACTCAAATCTGTCACCCATGAACGTGCATGAAAAAAAGAAATCCAACTGAAGAGCAAAACTGAAGCAAAACAGAATGAAGAAATAGTTTGCTTTCTCCAAGACTCAAGTTCAGCCCTTCCTGAGAAATGTTCAGTCAGATCCCTGTTGCCCACATGGGTAATAACCTTTAGCAAGCTCTGTCCCACCATTGCTGAACCCTTTCCTACAGAAGGGGTAGGCTCTGCAATCAGTGCACAGCAGAGACCTCCCTGCACTCAAAGACTCTCATGTTGTAATGTGTCTCACAGGAACAGTGGGAGCCAGGGAGTTGTTTGAAAACAGGACGCCTACTCAGAATATTCTCAGCAGCTCCTTAGAAGTATTTCCAAAGTTACTGAGTTTTAGAGATCAAACCTCTTGCCTCTATCAGAGGTGAAAAGGGAAATCCACTCACCATCAGTACTGATGGAGGGTCTCATCTCCCCATGCCTCTACTAGATCTATGCTCTAGAAGTAATAGGCAGAGACGCAAGCACTTGGGAGCATTAACTGTTTCAGTGAGTGAAGCAAGAAACAAAACTATAGTGTTATGAAAAGAAGGATCATGCCTAAATACAGTAAAAACACACAAGGAGGACAGAACTTGTCTGCAGTCTACACGTCCTTTCAAAAAGCATATACTGCTAGGTCACTTGCGTCCCATTGTTTGTGCACTATTATTCCAGGAAAGAATGGGATGACAGAAGGAAATATACAACAATAGCATGAAGCTGGGGAACAACAAGAGTGTGCTTCCTATTTACAAAAACTTGCAACCTTGGCTAAAGCCATTCTGACACTGAAGAGTGCTGCAGCCTCACACCTCTAGCCGTTAGTTATCCTGCTGAGGTATCCAATGAGTAAGAAGCCCTTTGGGCTGGTGACAGAATGGGATGGCCATGTTTATGGATTATCCTCTCTGACATGTGAGGTGCAGTGGCTGGTTACACGATTTCCTCTCCTTCCGCCAGTTCAGATGAGAAAAGGAGGGGAGCTACAAAGAGCACATAGGATACAGCAGATTTGCCTCCTCCTGCATCGTGTCCTTAAGATGCGACTTTCTCCTCATGTAAGGAGACGGCATTTTTTACTTTCTTGCCATGTAAGTCTAAGCCAAACAATGGTGCAGCTCCAAGGGCAGAAAAGAGGGGCAGCACTTTGCCTTCCCAGTTAAAGAACAGGCACAGCATGAACCACCGCACCAGCTCCAGCCTGCAGCCCAGCCTGCAGCCCAGAGACTGTGCCATGGCCCAAGAGATTTCACTCGCAGAAGGACTTTCATGCCTGGGTGGTCGTTCATTCAGTATTTTAGAAGGAAACCAACTGCCCTTCACCACGTCTCTGTCATACTCATGTTACTGCACACTAACAAGGAGTCTGTCATCCCCACATGGTGCTGTATTTTGCTCTCTTTGGTGGCCTCATGTTTAATTTGTTATAGTTACAGGAGGCATTAAAGAGCAAAAAAAGGGCAATGAATAAGTGCAGAAGGAAACTGGTCCCCTTGTCTTGCAGCTTCCTGCCGGATTAGTGCAAGCCTCAATCAGACCAGTGCCCTTTTCTTTCTGCCAGGTCCTTATAGGGCTTACAAGGTACCTCTGCCACAAGAAACTGTGTGCAACTTAGGCTCCTCCTTTTAAGGTAAAAAAGGAACAGAGACCAAGGTAAAAAGCCCTGGAAACAAGAAAAAAATGTCACCCTATTTTACCCCCATCTGTCATGCCGGGTGCATTTTGTCTTTCTCTGTACCCAGAATATATACAACTAATTCTGTTTTCTAGAACTGCAATTGTTGATTGATGAGTCATCTTTCCTGTAAATTTATTTTTTAAGTGATTTTGGCATTGTTCCTTGAGATTCCTCTCTAGCTATGTAATGGAAATTTTGACCTCACACTCTGGTTTCTTTAACATCAGAGATACTGAGATTATGAGTTTAAGAAGTCCAGGCAGTTAAGTAAGGATGCAAAGAAAAAATGTGCAGTTTAAAAAGAAACAAAGCTGCACTAAATAAACTATCAAGTAAATATTTAATTGCATGGCCATTAGGTTATGTTCATAATGATACAGCAACTCATTTATTATACTTAAGAATGTATGGGGGGCAGGAAGGTTGCTTTCCTCTTTCCCCTGCAGTAGTTGGTCATTTCGCCAAATATTGTTTGCAAGGTAAGCTTTATATAAAACAAAGCTCAGTCTATTTTTCTAATTAGCATCTCCCCATATTACAGTTTCGAAAATGCATTACAATTAGCAGTCAGAAAACAAAAAAGTAAACCAGAAACCAAAAGCATCGAATCATTAATCGACAGAATGGGATTAGTGCATTAGGGTAGCATAACATTTTTCAATTTGTAATCCACAAAATGATTTTTTTTTTAGTCTCCATAGTCTCTCTTTAGTCTCTCTTTCACCATATGGGGACAATATGGAAAGCACATAGTAGCCAAAAATTTCTCAAATATGCTAAGCTGAGAACATACAACACAGAGCATGGAACTCTGCATTGCCTTAATGTCACAATAAGGTTCAGATGGATCTTCACAGATACAATTAAAACAAAGCACATTTATGAAATACCATGATTATATAAAATGTGACAGTCTCACTTAATTAGAGCAGTTAACTCCTTGATCCAGACTGCGTTCAGCTTGTAGAAAACAAAACCAAAAACAACTACAGTGTGCAGAAAAAGGCAGACGCATCCTGCGCCCGCTGGAGCCTCTGACCAGTGATCACAACAGTCAAGGAGGAATCATAGTAGAACTAAACCTAAGAAGCAACAAAACCATGACTCATGAAGCTTGAGCCTATTTCAAGTGAATCAACATGTGGGCCTATCTTCCAAGCTTAAGTGAGATGGCCAAGGGACACAACACCACAAACTATGAGTTATGCTTGGAAAAACTCTAAACAAGACATCTCTCAAGTGAGAATACCACTGAGGTCTCTGCTAATTCTTCATGGTCATGCCAAGGGTCATCCCATGCCATCCCACCCATGATTCGTTTTCGCTCAGGCCAACCAAAGGAGAAGGAACATGTGGCAAGGAGTTTCCCTGGTGCTCTAACCGAGGTGCCGCACACAGCACTCCCATCACAGACTTCACTTAATGATGGACCAGGTTCCATTGCCAATTTAAGTTGTGAAGAACAAGACAAGCTGGAAATTTTGATCATACTCACCAGCTTCACCATCACCATAGCACTCTGATGGGAAAACAACAGTGAAACAGTGCTGACTGCACGTGCTGGGATCCGTGCCTGTGCTGCCAGCAGCGCCGAGAGCTCAGCAACGTGTCCCGACTGGGTCAGAATGTTTGTCCTTGGCCTGTTGCTATGATGGAAGGAGGTGCTGTGACTCACACAGGTGAGAACTTGGGCTGATAAGGTTTCCAGAACACTTGTGATAAACCACTACTAAAAGAATCAATGTCTCAAAAAGTCACATTTCCAGGTCTCGTTATAAATTTAAAGCGCAAGTATTTTGGTTTAAAAACCAAACAAATAAAACCAAACAGCTAGGAAACTGCCAGTTAATTTGTTTATTTTAGCCTTTCCCATCTCAGCAACCATAAAAGAGGTGTCAATATGCGCAAATAATTTTAAAAATTCTCATGTAGGTCTATTAAAAAACAAAACAAAACAAAAAACCCTCTTCCTTCAGTTTAAAATCTATAAGGAAAGGTGACAAGCAAGCTAAATTTGTCTCTACATACATTAACCTCTCAGACATGGTTGTAGATTAGTAGAAAAATGTCTTTGACCTAGAGTAAAATAATGAAAAATACAACATACTAACAAATCAAATATATACAATTATGACTGGACACATGAAAGAAATGTCCAAGAGCCTTCTTATTACACTGACTGATGCATATACTGAATTTCCTTTTAACATAAAGCATTTCCAAACTCTTCCAAATGATCCTTTTCATCTCCATAGGCAAACACTCACGGATTCAAATGCAAGCCATACACCACAAGGGGATAGGACATTCTAGTAATAAGTAAGTATCCATAACTGAGGTTGGGCAGAATATGAAAAAGAAAAAAAACACTTAGCATCTGTGTAGTTGAGTTGTTAGAAAAACTTCCACCAGATGTTCCTAGATGTTACCTCAGCTGCCTCCCAAACCACTATCACATCTGTGGTCTTCCTTACTGAATACCAGTGTTACTAACTGGAATCATGGACAGTTTATTCCTGTGATAAATCTTAATATATCATTTATAAGTTTGCTCAGCGCCATATTTCTATTTTAAACAAAGAAGCTCAATAAATGTACTATGAAATTTAGGAAAAAATATGCAAAACAAAAACCAAACAAAAAAAGACAGGAAAAAATATTCTCCTTCATCTCTTACTAACAGAAGATTCAGCAAGTATCAGAAGAGCCTCATTTTCAAATATCATCAGTACTTTACAATTCATTGTGCAAGATAACGTCTTAAATACTTCCACCTACCTCTTAAATTATGTTGTGTGTCTTGGGGAATATCCTATCAGTGCAAACACTGAAATATCTAACCTCTATATGTACACAGAAGCCAGTGATATGATTATGTTGTGCACAGGGGTATCTAAGTCAACTTGGGTAACAAGCTGTGAAAACATGATAGCAGAAATTTTAAAATATGGACCAAGGGACTGAGAGGGACTTGTGCTATTCTAAAGGAAGTCTGGGTCACTCTCTCCCCCTTATTACTCTCCTAATCTTGCTACTCATGCTAACCAGACTGAAGGTCTAATTGACCTTCATGAGTTGAACATGATGTTTGCTGCTTTACCAGTCTCCTCAAGCCTCACAGTTCCACAGACTAAGGGAAGGTAGGAAAACATAAGCTCCAGAGTTATTAATGAGGTCTGGGCACTTTGATGGGACACTCACAAATGGAGTTTAACACCAGAGAGTTCTGTCATAGCTTTGGGTATTAGAAAACTAATCCCATCCAATGGGAGCCTGAGAGTTCCTGAATCTGCCTCTCAACTCTTTCTGCAGATTGAAGAGAAGGTTTGAAGTCCGCTTTAGCCTCATCCTTTTTCTCAGGGCAATTAAAAGGATAACAAAAAAAAAAATGTATAGATGAAAAAGTGGAAAAAAAGAGCTAGAAAAAGCTCAGCGAAGCAAAAATCTTACATATTCCGACTGAGCTCATCCAAGAAACCACCACACCACCACCAATGTTGCAGAGAGAAGCAGACCTGTCCTGTAGTTCTCAATTTACTGCTGCAGTGTGGTTGGGAATTCCATGAAAACAGCCCTCTTTGTAATAGAAGAAACTTTCACCCTCTTTTGAGCACCCTAGTCAGAAAGCACTCTGCTTCCCACAAAACGAATTTATGTCAGCTTTATCTTCATCCTCTTCAACCCTCCCCCAGGTCCTCCATTTGAGAGCCACTTAAAATAGAGGTTCATAGGCTGGTGAGCGAGGAAGAATACTCATAGCCTGGGAAGGAAAGGAGAACGTGTAACCTGGGATCCTCAATGGGGACATGGCCAGAAAGGGAGAAGAGTAGCTAGGTCAAAGGATGGCCTGACACTGAAAAGGTTTGGGCTGCACAGGAGAGAGAAGCATGTTTCTGCCATAATACTAATGTGTTACCAAGGGACAAAAACAGTAAGGAAGGGACAAGCTGCCAAACTCTCTCAGCGCTTCATACCTAAATGGCTTTCAACTCCCACAGAACACTAGTGAGAGATGACAAGGTATGCTCACCCCTCAGTAAAACACACCTGTCCTATGCATCCAAAGTACAAGTTTTAGGCATTTTTAGAAATCAGCTTCAAATGCCTAAGGTTTAAATAACCCCTACACTTCTTAACTGCTCTCAGAGTATTGTTCTTTACTCGTATGCAAGACACAGCTTCTGAACTCATGTTTCATTTAACTCATTTTCATAAACAGCCTCAAGGCATTTTTTTTCAAGCTGATAAATTACTCACAAAATAAAAGTGAGAAAACTGTAATTACATGATTGAATAACCTGAAATCCCCCCCAGTTACTTAGTGTATCACGAATATATCATCTATCCAAAAGTATTGGAAGAAGGCAAAATACTTTTGCATTCATTTGACAAGGAAAATATTCTTCTCTCCACAAATACAGGAACTGAGATAGCATCAGAAATAATGGTCCACCTAAATTACCAGAAATAGAGAGGGGAAAAGGAAGAAAAATCATAATTATTAAATAAAAAGAATTTACTAGGGAGAGTACTGGGAGAGTTCTTCTATGAAGCCTTCATTTTGTCCCCAGCATGAAATCACCTACTGTTCAGCTACTTACCAACACTGCCTACCACCATTGCGGTGTGCAGGGTCTGGCCAGACTCAACACAGGGCAAATATGAGATCCATTTCCATCAGATTTAAAAAAAAAAAAAATGACAAATCTTACACTGACAATTTAGAAATTACTCTGAAATTATTTTGAGCTTAAGTTTACACAAAAACAATATATAGTACCTATGTCTGGTCTTAAAAATGCCTGAGAGGAAATCTGTTCACAAAAATGCAAGTGTAGTCCAGTTCATCTCTTATCCACAGAGATCATAGATTTAAAAACGTATAAGGAAATAATAAATGATTATTCTGAACTCGGTCTAAAGTTATTTGCCAGACTTTTTACTCTCAGCCCAAATAATTTTTGTAGTTATTTTCTAGGTACAATGCACTATGCTACTCTGCATGACAAAAATAAAAAATATAACTGAAAAGCCCTGCAAAGCCAAAAAATTACAATTCCAAGTTACTACTATGCTACACAGCTGATACACTGAGTAACCTTGAGCAAGTAACTTTATCACATTCCCACTAGAAAATAGAGCAGACTCCAGATTCTGAGAAATAAACTGTGAGACCAAAAACTGTTTACATAGCAGCTTGCAATGATCAGACAGTGGGCTCTACAAATGGAAAATATTACAGCATATGGTATGTTCTAGCCATGAGTTAAGGGGGGGTGGAAAAAGCCTTTGGAACCATGACTAGGCACATATGTTCCCATCAGAAATGAAACTCCTGTTCCTTGGGTAGAGCTCGATTTTCTTGAGTTATACTGGATAAAGGTTAGGTTTAGAAACAAGACTAAATCAGTAGTTCACACGTGAAGAATCACAGGAAAGCTGCTGAAGTACTTCACAAACTGCAGGCAAGACACAGTTTGTGGCTACAGGCAGTATCTTTTACTCTGTTTTCTATGGTTAAAAGTCAGGTTTCCAGGAACTAAATCCCTTCTCCAGGTTTCAGGAGAAGCAGAAGGAAATGCTGCTCTTCATAAGAGGAAGGGACGAAAAGGGAAAACCAGCATTGCCGGGCCAGGATTCGACCAAGCACTCGAGTGTGTCCCTCCAAAGGTGGCACAAGGCACCCTTGTGCTCAATTCAGGCTTCTTGAGCAGCAAGAACCACAAAAGCTTCAAGGAAGATGGAGGCTCAGGCTGCAAGGGTTTGGCCAGGTGCTGATAAGGTAAATCCTGCTTTGCGTTATCCACTGGCCAGTATTACTGCCAGCAATTAATGCTAGCTAGCAATGCTAGCTAAGGCCAGTGCAAAAAAGTTACAGCATGATTAGTTACTGTGCAGGGAATTAAAGACACTGGTCACAACTGTGTCTTTAGCATCTATATAAGCTAAGGGTATTCATGCTTTTAAGAGGAAAGCCCCTGAGCCTATTCACATTTTTTACAGGATTGCCATTCATTTCTTTTCTAATATTTTAGACCAAGCAAACTAGCCAATGAGAACTAAGGAAATTGGACTTTGAACTATAAGGGCACAGACACTTGGTTATCCTTGTTTATGTCCTTTTTCTCACTTGTCTCAGCATGAAAGACCCCCCACGAAACAAAGGAAGAAATACATTCATTGATTACAAAGGTACTGCATGACAAGAGCTCAACGCATATTGTTTCCAAATGTGCAGCACAAGCAAAGCAGAAGACTGCTATATTTATCACAGTTGTCCTTCAGTTAGAGCAACCTTCTGACAATAAATATAGTTTTCAAACGGAAGGTTATTTCCCCCCCGCCATGTAAAGCTAAATAGAAGGAGAATGGAAATAAACATTCTCCCTCCGTGTGTGAAATTCATGATTATTCTAGACAATTAAAAGCTTCAAAGTGCATAGCACCAATTGCTTTCTCCAAGCATTCATCCATACTGCACATCTGGCAGTGGTTTCAAAGAAAATCTGGATTAAATAACATGATTCAGATGTGAAAAGACTGACAGTAAACAGAATTTTAGTACCACTCAATCATAAAATGGCCAGCTTTTGCATTGTGCCTCTACATTAGCGAAAATGAAACTGTTCTGAGAACATCATGCTGGGTGTTTAACCTCTGTGCCCCACAACAAAAAAACAGGAAAAACACTGTTTTTTTCCCTGATTTCTCTCATTCCATCATCACTTAAAACTACTTAAACTAGCCATATAATTAAAAAAAAAACTTTTATTTTAAAAACATCCTAAAGTAGAATATCCTTTTTTTTTGGTAATTTTTAATAAAGCCATTTCATGATGTTCTCAAAGAATAATGCTCACAGCAGAACAAACAAGGCCGTAAAAGGCTCTTCTCACCTCTTAACTAAGTGGATCAGATAGCTTTTAGTCAATGCAAAAGCTGCTCACTGCAAGCATGTCATGATGTTACCATAAATGATAGACCTAGGCCATGGCAAAGCGCCAGCTACAGAGTTGCAAGAAAAAAAACACAAAGCCCAGCAACTTTTCTCACATTTTTTAATGGCCTTCCGTATCTGTCTCTTCAAATCCCTCTAGTAAATTGTCTTTTGTTAGTTGCCATAACCAGTATTTTTTCTATAAAAAGGATAAGGGAACAAAGTAATTGGACAATCCACATTTCTGTACTTTCCCAGGCTCAGGTGGACACACGAACTTATCCTGCTATGAAAGCAATTTGTCATATGCAAGTATATATCCCAGCATGCCATTAGCAGATGGGCTTAGTCATACTGTTCATGTGGCAACAGGGATTACCATGGATATGTTGTCACAGCAATGCATAACTTTTATCAAAACCAGAATCAAAATCTGCAAATAGATTTCAGAATAGAGTTGCAGCAAATTGTTGGCAAAACCAGTAATATGACAAGGACTGTGCTTGTCTTGTTCCTCTAATCTCTCAGTGACTAGTGGTTACAGCTGGAAACAAGACACTAAACTAGATGGATGTTGGACTGATCTAGTACATCTCTTCTGTTATTCAAAGAACTCAGAAAGATATGATAGCTTTTCTTACAGATTTTTTGGTGCTACTTAGTGATGCTGTGATCTTTTTATTACTTAATTATTTAACCCAGCTCTTTTACATCTAATGGATGTGGTTTATGCAAATCTTACCCACTGCAGATACAGATTTATAAATTACTCTAAATTACAGTGCCATAATTGGACAGCGTTGACATGAAATTTGAGCGGTTTAGAAATTTCCAGAAGCATGATGCCTGAAGCCAAAGCTTAATCTCAGCTCCAAAACAGATTCCCTCTCTACCTTTAGGCTCATCATCTCCATTTCCTCCTCTCTAAACTTGCCTCCTGGGACGGGGGCAGAGGTTTCATTAATGGGCATGAATCACCTTAGCGTTGCCTTCTGAACTCCAGATATAGCCAATAACGAGCCCAGGTTTGACCTGAGCACACCTCCAGCTGCAGGTGAGGAGAGGCATGCCTTCCTCTGCACCCCAGTCAGTACAAACCTTGCAAAAGAAAAAAATTACACTTGGTCTGTTTTTAATCTCTGGTATCAACTGTAGTAGTCCACCTTTACATGTACAGCCACTTATTCTTTTAAGCGATTCTACACATGACCATCATGGCCTCCTTGTAACCGCACTCAGGTTATCAAGCAAAGCCCCAGCAGCCAGAAGCTAACCTCTATGTACCTGCCTCCTAACCTCCATGTGCAGTGCAGGCAACACCACTGGCTAGAAGTGTGTCTCCTCCTTCTCCTTCTGACTCTCCTCCTCAAGAGCCCTTCCTCCTTCTCTCCTCTTCCCTTTCCCACAGGGAAAGTTGATGCTGCTCAAGCTAGCTGGCCTGTCTGCGTGATCACTCAACGACCCGTTTCCATCCAGATAAGAAAGGTTAGCACAGGCGAACTCCTTCAGGTTTTTCAGCTGAGAAAGCTCATCCTGGCCAAAAGAGGCTAGAGAGCAACGGCAGTTGAGGAAGAGGGAATAGGTGTGTGGAGGAAGATCCCAAGAGACATAGGGCAACTTCTTGTTTGTGGTCACCACAGCATCAATCAATGTCAAATAACTTGTTCAAATTACAGGGCTGCCAAACATGCCCTTTCCCTTGCCCTGCTCATGTGCAAGACTGCACCTCCAGATTGCCCTGTGCACCAGATTTGAGCATTGCTTCCCTCTCTGTCCAAATATTTTTGTACACAAAACTGTGTACTCTAGTTGATTTTTGTGAATCAACACCAAGAAATGCCTTCATGTATTTATTACTGAAGAAACTCTGCGTTCTGTGTGATGCTAGAAAGCTTCACGTTGTAGCAACAGAAGAGAAGCTACTGAATGTACCATAGCTGGAAAGTATCATTACTTTCCTCCCGGAACCTCCCAGNTCTGCGTTCTGTGTGATGCTAGAAAGCTTCACCTTGTAGCAACAGAAGAGAAGCTACTGAATGTACTGAATGATACTGAAAGTATCATTACTTTCCTCCCGGGACCTCCCAGCAGATCCAGAGGTCTCACAGCGGCAGGCAGCTTTGACTGCCACCCCTGTTTCCTTCCTTCTCACCAGCTTCCCACCTTGCATGGCTCTTAGGATCACTTCACCATACAGTATAGGCCACAGATTCTCACTAAATAATTGCAAACGCCTCCTCTCTGAGTTACAAAACAACTTATGGATGAACGTCCAGCTTTAAGGACCAGATGTAAAGTAGTGGCAAAGCAGTTACGCCACTCAGAAGCAGGCTGGTCCAAGTTACGGCACGCAAATGTCAAGTAAAGACCTGCCAAAGAAAATAATTAAACCTACGTCAGTCATTTATTGCACAGAGAAGAATTAAACTGTTATCAGTCATTAGTTTCTCAAGGTCTGACTGCTTCAGTACCACTAAACTTAAGTTTCAGTACAGTAAACTGAAATTAGTTATAGGTGGACTAATATTTAAAAACAGTGTTAGTCACTAATTGATTGCATTAAAAAAGTGACGCTCATTTGAGAACATCCCTTTATAAAAGCTAAAAAAAAAATCCATGGCCCTTTATAAGCCTTTTAAGCAGTAATCTGGTTTATACAGATGATTTATAGCATAGAAATACAGTCAGCTGTTATGTAATTAATACTTCTCATAAGAAGTATAGCTCTGCACTGGTTCAAAACGCATTATTTTCAACCTACACAAGCCTGAAACACTGCTATAATTTCCAAGGGCAGTTTACCAACTCTCTCCTTTAAAAGCCACAGGAAGAAGTTTTTGCCTTCCCCCTCCTACTCAGAAGTCCTTATTGCTCTCCTCGAAAATGTAGTCTGTCTTTCCCTGTCACAACCACTGCCTCCAAAACACAACTCCCACCTTAAGATATCTACAGATAAATGCCGCCAGTTGAACTGCGAGACCCCAGTGCCCTTACTCTTGTTCCCATTCCTGCTTGATGTCAGGCTCCATCCTAGCCTAAAGCTGTCCTGACCTCTCCACAGAAAACCTTACCTCACCCTGAAAGGCTTTAGTAAGCTGGAAGAGGCCGGAGGGAGACGAACAACATGACTATGACCCAACCTTCACTCCTCCGATCCCCTACACTCTGCTGTGTGTTGTCCCTTTGCCTGCAACTCCAGTTCGGGGCTGCTGGCAAGCAGGGATGCAGCTCCCTTCTGCAGAAGGGAGACCTCTGGACAGAAACGCAGAACCTCTACTGTGAAAAGCCTTCCCTCGGCAGCTGGAACAGACCTAGGTTTAACTAAAGGCAAATTTTCCTATTCAAATGGGAAACGAGCAGAAAACACAAGATACATGAGTAAAAACTTGACTGCGTGAGAGCTCTTGTTCTCCTAGAACATAATTATTACCTGCAGTAATAGGCAGATCCTCCTCCCCCCCCCTTTTTTTTTCGTTCTCTTCAATTATAGCATCAAAAGACTGTTAAGACCTTTAAAGGTATAAATGAAGCATTCCTGCTCTGGAATGGCATCAGCATCTGGACACCTGGCAAAACACAGTTCACTACGTACTACTGTACCTATTTCTCAATCCCCTTGAAACAAGCATGAATATTCTTGCCTCTTCCTAATTACCAACATCATTTAAAGAGAAGAGCATTCTGAAGGCCGTTTCAATAGTTTTTACATTACAACAAAATGCTTTGATCTGGAGGAGAAGGCAGGAGGGAGAAGTGAAGATCTTAAGTTCACAAAGCAAAAAGCCAAGATGCACAAAACTGAAACATTCCAAAGTTAAAAATAATCATCTTTAAACTGCAAGAGCAGAGCTGTAATTTTGAGCAGTACAGCATGACATCATGGTTTATATGGGGCCAGCTCAATAAATCAAACTGTGCCTAATTAGAGATCCTACTGCAAATTCTACATTATTTGGACAATTAATTAAAACAGGACAGTCTATAACACAGGCCAGATCTGTTTACTAAAATATGTTCTTTTCAAACTTTTAGCTTCTCTACTGCTTACAAAGCTTTCACATTTAGTAAATTATAGCCCCCTAAGCTTTTATTTCAGTCTGACTTCACTTTCAAGGAATTCTTCAATTAACTTTACGTTGCTTTAAGCTCTTCATCCAATGAGAAAACAATCTGTGGTTTCTTGCTTCTTCCAGTGCCAATGGCTGCCCTCCATGTTTGCCTTGTAGACATGCTGCCTTTTCAGAGCCAGGCTCTGTTTGTCCGAAACCAGCTAGTTGTCATAGCATTTTGACAAGCGCTGCGCAAAAGGAGAACAAAACTTCGCGGTGGGTAAACGGGTAAGAATGAAGAGGAATGCCAAATTCAAGGGACATACAGCAACCGACCTAAAGCTGACCCTATTGCCTAAGTTGCCCTTCTTTCCTAGCCCACTTTTTAACTTCTCAATTTCTGCTTTTCCTCTTGGTTGTTTTTTTTTACAGTCTGTGCTTTTCCTCAAATCTAGAAGCAATGACATGCCCAAACATTTAAAGTCTAAAAAACCCGAGAGCTATCAAGCATTACAATCTGTAGACGGTCAGGGCACTTCTGGAATTGCTTGATATGCTGTGGAGACTTTAACTAGCATTTACTGTGTAGATAAGAGCCGAAAATTTTAATAAAAAGCATGAGATGAACCAAAAGGACAGGGTTCTTTGCAAAGCTGCACATTTTTTTTTCCCCTAGAGCTTGAAGGAGTTTTATATAATTATAAAATCGGGGATTTTAAAGAAAAAGAGGTGGCTCTCCTTCTTTCTCCCTTCTCACATATGACTTGCCAAATGAACCAACAAATCAAGGATTAGAAAAACTGTTAAGACAGTGACTGATGAGCAAAATGTTTGCCACATTCAACAAAGGGAACATAAAAAAAATAGAGAAGTGTCTGTTATTTCAAGAGTTTTTTTGGCCAAATAACTTTCTTCTACAGAATGTTAACCAAGCACAGACATGAATGAAGAGGGGATCATTAGCTTCTAAGTATTAAGAGTTCAAAAGAATCAAAGCATGCTAAATATCATCATATGCAGGGCATACTAATGCTTATAAAGACACGGCAAATTAATCACTCAACCACAGCCACCATGATCCACATCCTTAAACAGCAATGCATTTTTCCAACCTCCATTAGAGTTCTTTGTTACAATGAAAAATATGTCAAGCTTATAAATTAATTATTATTATTATTTTTTGACTTTGAGACCATCTTTGTGGAAAGAAGCATTATGACTGACCTCTGCTAAGTGGGAGCATTTGAAGAAGTCTTGACATTCAAATTCCCCTACATTCTCAGTGGGCAGTAAACAGATTTCTCAGAAAAACATCCCCATAACTGTTTGGACATACTTCTGAGAGCAACAGTGAAAATTAAAAACGCAGCCTTCCCCCAAAGTATCTATTTTTGCCTTTAAAGCGCAATGCTTAGGGAGTGAAATACTTCATCTCTCTTGTGTAAACTTGTACAGATTGTTTGCTATTGATCTTTTGAGTCATAGTTTGGCAGTAAACTTGTATCCTTCTAGAAAATGCAAGTATTACAGACCAAGTGATGTAATCCAGGTCTATATTTAACTCATTTTTACTTCTTTTTTTTTATTTTTTTAAGAGGAAAAAAACAGCAAACACAGTGAAAACAACAAAAAAAATCCAGCATATTTGCAGTTAAATTTATATTTCAAAGTTAGGATTATGGACTTCAGATCTATTTCCAGATTATAAATCTAATGATAATAAAAAATCCTCAGAAATGGATTGCTTGGTTTTAATAGTATTTTAAGCCACAGGACAGAACCGAGATCAAAGGAAGTGATATTTCTACCTGTGCTAAAAGGTGTAAGGACTATGGATTGCTTTCTTTTTCATTTGCACAATAGAAAGTGGAAAAAAATCATCTCCAGGAACTGAGATGTATAATTTCTGCAGACCTAATCTGTCTCTCCTTTGGGCTCAAAAAGGGAGCATGAGCCCATTCATTCTTCAACCTAGACTTGGCCCACGTGTGCAGTACACACACATGCACTGCACATCGATGCAAAATTCCCTTCATTTTTTTCCTATGGGCCAAAGCCCCCAATGCCAGGGTCTCTGCTCCTCTGTGGGCACATCACAAGAAGTTTTTGACAAAAGCAGGAATTTCCTAAGGAGGAAGGAAGATGACAGGAGGAAGGAAGATGACAGAAGGAAACAAATGCAGTGCTCTTCACTGCCCTATCCCAGAGTCTAGAATATGATGAATGTGAGTCTCAAAGATGATGAAGAAGCATATTTAAACCATGATAAAACTAAAATTCAAGGAATTTGCATTGACTTCATTAGAGGCTGAAACCCAAGTAAATCAGATTGAATATTAACTGAAAGATTTTGGTCTTGTGTTGTACAAGTCAACACATCAGACGACTACCGAAAGCCATTCTGAGATTAAATGGTAACAATATGGATGCCAGAGATTTTTAAAGATTAGGAGAACTCATTTCCCAGCATGAATTACACTATTTCCTCATTTTAGTTTTGTTTTTCTGAAAAAAACCCAAAGGCATATTATGCTTATCAGCAGTGCAGAGCCTGCCTTAGACGCCACCTCTTGTGGCTACATACCCCTAAATGACAGGCAGTTTGGACCAAAGAGATTGCACTACAAGTGTTTCCATTAACCCTTTATTAAGGTCACAGCATTCAAAATGCCCCTTCTCAGCATTACCTCACACTGGAGTCTCTTACTGATGGATTAAAACTGTATATGTGTAGGAGGAGGGGAAAAAGAAAAAAGCAGTAGCAGAACTGCAACACTACGAACCAACAGTGCTCCCGATAAAAGAAATGGCTTGCTGTTCTCAACCCGCTTCCATAGGTTGATTGTGAATTGTAAGCAGACAAGATCTCTTTTTTAAAGCTTCTAGCAATTGGCAAACACGTCTAATGCACAGGAAGTCATATTTATAGTTGCATGACTCTCCACAATGTACCGATTCTCTCGGAATCAGAAATCGTCTATAGCCCTGCTAAACGAAAGATCTTTCTTTCCTTGGGATTACAGTCTTTTAGCAAACAGCTTCTAAATCTACAGTTTTTAATGGCTGTGGAAGGAACAACTCAGTGGAGTACAGTAGCCACATCACTACTAAAAAGTAAAGATACATGAGACTTTTAAAAAAAATAATAATCATGTGGAATCCTGGTTTGCAACTCATGCTAATTACATTGCTGAATCAAGACTCATGTTAAACTATGTGTTTAATATTATCTACTAAATATGCTTCTTTTGGTAGTTAGCCTTAATTTCTTTTAGGGTACACACAGACAAAACGATTATTACTCTATAAGCTGAGCTATAAACATGAACAGGGCCTTTGAGCATGATGATATCCCACAGCATGTTCGAAGCAGCTCACCATGCTCTGCTTAAGGAAAAGTTTATGGTAGGCTATATGAATGTTTCCAGCCAACCACTGCCACTGCAGGTGACAGTCAATGACTTGCTTGAGTACTCAGTACTATCTGTTATCTTCCATACAGAAAATTAATAAGAAAATAAACAGACACCTATTCAAAAATTTTAAATTCTCTTCTAACAACCATGACAGTGCATTCGTAAGGGCATAACCTTAACCTTGGCGACAAACTTTATGTATTTGTTTGCACTACAGAGAAACTTTAGAGAGGGTTAAAGGAAGATAGAAAAGGGGCTTAATACTTTACCAAAGGAGAAATTCTTCGAAGGCAAAAAATCACTGCAAATGTTGTTCTTACCTGGAATCGAAAGAAAAGAAAACAAAAGGAGAGAGAAAAGAAAAAAAAAAATAAACAAGGTTAAGAATCATTGCTTGGAACATTGCACCTTCAAAACAAAGCATCCCCAAGCAGTATTTTATAGACATCATGACAATCAGGGAACAAATCTAAAGAAAACAAGCAACTCCAGAACAGGAAATTGCAATTTCTTTGAAACAATAATTAACCTTAAGATGTAAACCACTACCAATATAAACAAACAAGTAATAAAGGAAATAGTTTTACCTCAGGGAAACCTGTCTAAAGCAGGCGAGTAGAAAAAGGGTTGGTTAGAAGATATGGGTCTCTAAAGATGATCTGAGCAATTTTTGCAGCAAGAACCATTCACATAGAGCCTTCAGCTATGGCATCTTCAAGGGTTAACAAGGCAGACTTGACTACCCAAGATTCAAAAGATTGCTAAATAATTTGAATTTAAAATGAATGTAATATTATACTGCTCAGCAATTACACATAACCATGAGGAGTTTCAAGATCTCTGACCCTCACTAGCAGGCTGAATTGCTTTAGTAGACATAGCTTTTGATGAACAATACTGACCATTTATAAGCAGCTATAGCCAAATTAAGTATCTTGGTGATTATTTCATTATTTTCCCTCTCCTCTACTAGCATTGCAGAGAATTGGGAAAATATGAAAAACTAGAAATATGACCATTTTTCTTCGGAAAAAGGCAATTTCAAAAATCATGCCTGTCACGTGTGAAAAAATTTAGGCATGTCTAAATTTATAGTGTAGAATCATCACTTTTTACATAAGAATTCATTCTCAAACCCTGAGTTATTAAGTTTTCCTTCCTTTGACTCCCTGCAATTCTTAAAAACTTACAAGTGAACAGCAGTATTTGTTATCTGTCAGTGAAAGAAAAGAAATGCATAGGGTCATAAGAAAGCTGTGACTAAAATAAATACTAATAATATCTCAAATAAAAATTGTTTCCAAGTCAACTATCTGCAAATAATAGCCTTTCAGAGACTGTCCTTATTTGTTCTTGTTTATTATGCTGGTCCCCTTTGTGGTTTCTAGTATTTGGCAACAGTAACATACACAGAAAACAGTAGAAGTTCAGCAAAGGCAGTAATAATTAGATTTTTAAAAAGAAACACAATATAGTAAGCACCTCTGTGAACACTGTGAAACAACATAACATGGCTTCCTATGGATTGTGACTCACTGGGATTCTCCAAATCTTAATAAGGTCTGAGAGGTCCCTCACCCTGTAACTTTCTGCTCAGTAGAGCACTAAGCTCTCTTTTGGGTACAAAAATCACTGGGGATCACCACCATACAGACAGATATAGGCCTTTCTTCCTTAGAAGAACACACTAGTGAGAGAACCACCAGATCCGTGAATTAGTATTTTCCTGCAGATGCATTCGATTTTGTATGGAGTAAAAACATTTATTTATTAACAGCTACAGCTAACAGTACTTAATTAAGAAAAATAAATAAATAAATAAATAGAAAATAAAACTTTCCTGCTCCTATCTTCTACTTTTTTTTATTCTCATTTAGGACTGCTGCAAGACAAAAATTTCTCTAAGATGTTAAAACAGCATCATCAAATAGTCAGCAAACTTCAATACTTACCTGAAGGGATATGTTGGTGAAGTAGGAAATGGAAAATACTTGTTATGGAGTTCTGAAACATAAATACACCACCTCTGCCTCATCACCCTCTCACAGAGAGTTTTTTCCTAGCTCTCCTAAAGGGATTTGGGAAATGGAAATTTCCAAAGCAAAAAATAATAGGCATGAATTAAGACTGTCACAGATATACACTCAGGAAACCTAGAAGATTATCTTTGGAAACAGCCACCTTTTCACACAGAAAAATGGCAGTAGGCACAGCCACCATGAGGGACATTTTTAGGGTCTACCTAAAAATAAAGCAACTCCCTTAGTCCCAAGGGGAAACTTAAAGCAAAAATGAAGGAAGCTGCATTCAGGAAGAGCATTGGCTGTGTTACACTATGTGTTTTACCATCATGAGAAAAGTAAAGAGCAATAATGTAGAATAATGTAGAAATCCTTTGCACTACCCTGTAGCTGTCTACCTACTTACGTTCAAAGGCTCTAAGGGAGATAAGCAATAACAAAATCAAAACTCAAATAGAATCTGAGAATACTAGAATCATTATGGTTGGAATAGAGCTTCAAGATCACTAAGCCCAACCATAAACCCATCACCATCATGTCTACTAAACCACATCCCCAATTTTGTGCTATACCTAATATAATTATTTTATGTCAGTGATAAACTTGCAAGAGAGTGGTTTAAGCTACAGAAAAAACAACCACAAGTTTTGAACGTGGTTTTTGGTTCTGAGAAAGATCTGGCAGAGGTAGAATCTTGAGAAAATCTGAAGTAATCTCAAGGCCAAGTGGCATCTGGGCCTTTCTCAAAAACAGGAAAAAAGGAAAGAAAGGCTATGGGTACAGATCTGTGCATGATCCTCCTCCTGGTGACCGGCATGAAATGGCTCTCCTTGACACGTGGTGCCTACACGCATACCCACTCATCAGTACACATATCCCTGACACCATCTTGTTCTGTAGTTCCTCTTGTTCTACTCCTTTGTTTTTTAACCTCAGATGCCTTATAACCTTTTGGTATGTTGTAATAAAAAAGGATGAAGGAGCATATGGAATGTGCAATATTTAAAAGTAGATTCAAAGTAGCATTTTTGTGCATTTGCCTTGGAATATAACATGTCAACATCTAGTTTAAGGAGTTCTCTTTATGCTTCCCATGGTCCTAGTACAACTAACAGACCAAAATAAATTTTGCAACAGACATAGTTGTGCAATTAAAGGCACTTCGAAGAAAAAAAATACTAAGGTAAGGTCTGGAAACTTCATAGGGCTTTCTCTGAATATGCAGGACTTACATGTTGGCCCTTTACATGTGTTGTTCTTTTACCAAATACTAGATAAAAATAAAAAGCATCCAACTGAAATACTAAAAAGACAAACTATGTAGAGAAAACTACCTAGTTGCACACAGAGATAAACTTCTGGCAATTTGGAAATAAACAATGATGGTGGCCCACATTGGCTTCAGGCAAGCCATACATGAAGGCAAGATGCTATAAATGCTGAAGGAAAAAAAAAAGCATATGCAAAAAAACACATAAACCCTTGCATAAATCTAGGTTTAGGTAACACCATAACTGAGGACCATAAACTATAGCACTGGCCATTTAACTTACTTAAGTTATTTTGGCTTGGTTCACTTGTCATTAAGTTACCTGAGCCAGGACACCCTTGCTAACATCTGTTTCCTGCTCTTCAAGCCCTTCCTGAAGCAGAGCTTCCACCAGAACTGAGAGTTTGGACTGTGCCAAGAAGACCAAATGGAGAGCTCTCCAGATGGTCTGCTACTTGGAGTAGCGAGAGGCAGCTACAACTTGACGTTAACTGGAGTGCAGACAAAGTCCTGTTTCATAAGCTTGTAGAAAGAGTGAGGGTAAATGCAATACTTAAATTGTTTAAAGACAGTTTTCCACTTTTATTTTATTTGGACTTTTTTTTTTTTTGAGAAACAAACATTTAAACTTAATTTGATTTCTTTTATAATTAAAAGAGCAAAATTAAGAGGGATATGTGCAAAAGCTAGAAATCCATCACAGCTCGACAACCAAAAACACTGCTTGTTTAGCAAGAAAAAGAAAAAGGGCCTCCGAATTACCATTTCATTGTTTAAGCTTAAAGCTAGAATCTATGCACAGCTTACCTAAAGGCACACATCAAAAACAAGCCTTTTTAAAAATCGTTATGACTCACTGACATCTACTCTCCTCACATACACAAGTCGTTTCTTTAAAAGAAGCACAACGAAGTGTGGACAATGAATGCAGACATGTGGGACGTGAGATTTTACTAATTCCATGCAGGCTTCCACGCACGCATGGTCGTGAGTTCCATTAGCCTGTACCACACAGTATGCAAGACGTGATACATGTCGTTTTTAGAGTGCTCAGATTTTTAGTTTGGGGGGGAGGGGAGGGTTGTTTGTTTTTGTAATATGTTTACCCTGTTTCGGTTTTACTCATCTGGTGTACCTTCTGTGACTAGCAGATTATTGGATAAGGAAATTGTTTCCTTTAAGAGATCTTTGCAAAATGTAATTGGCAAGCACACAGTGTACAGCTTGCTTTCAGGGACCAGCATGACCTTTATAAGAAACGGTTGAGAGCTATACCTTATTTCCTATAATTTTGCAGGGGGAAGCTAGTGATTCACTTTGACCGCAATTTATCTACCTCTGAAAAAGTATCGCTTACCTAAATATCAAGGCTGTTTACAATCCACACAAATGTTATGCTGTCAAGCTTTCATTTCTGAAAATACCAAGAAGTAAGGAGGACGATGCCGGGCTCATATAAACATTCTTCTACCATCAGAATGAGTCTCATGGCATTTTAAGTCTCCCAACACGACATTATTCCATCTGCCATTTTAGAACTTTGCCCACGTGTTTTACTCCTGATACAGGCTTTGGCAACTTTAGATATGAGTTGTCTGGAAAGTGATAGCTAATTTTCAGTATAACCTTTCACTGTTAAACGTTAAGCACTCTTTGAGGGAGGCAATTCAGACTGATGTAGTACATAGAGCACAGATGTGGACAGCTATAGCCGCTGCAAGCTGAAGCTACGAAGGATTCCAAAAACTTCATGGCAGTCTACAGAGAAAAAGTAATCTTGAAAATTCATCTTTATTTGCATGGACACTCTGTGAAGCCCCTACAGTTAAAGAAACCACGCACATAGTAGAACAAGCAGCGATCTTCATGCACAAGACCAGCGCGGTTGTCGCAGCGCCTTGCTCACAGCTAGCGAACGGGTGCAACTCGGCATCAGGGAGCAGGCTGACCTGATACTTCGCCTCATGCATCAGTTCCTCTGGAACTCTAAGATGGCAACAGCCAAAAATAATCTGACCAGAACAGTTGAGCCTGCATAGACAGGTAGCTTCAAAAGGTGCAGGCAGCACCACATGCTTGCCCTCCATCTTCCGTACATTTCTATGTGTGCAGATGCATGCAAGAAGAAACTGAACGCTTCACTGACAGACACTGCAAGTGACTCACAGTCCTGTTGCAAAGCAAACTAATGTCATAACATTATCATTGCTAAATCGAGGAAGGTGACAAAAACACTAATAAAAATGAAAATTCATGTAAGGACAGGGAAAGCTTCTAAAGTTGCCTGAACCACAGATACCTAGTGGTGCTTTCCATTTAGTATTACTACCGACTATCTGTAAAAAGCATATTTAATGTTTCATAAATGTAGAGTTTAAAACAAAAGTGCTTCTAATCAGATCTGGCACAAAGGAGAGAAATGCATACATAGAATGAGGTAAGTGTGAGCTTGCCCAGCTGAAGAACAGGGAATGGCAGGGCTTCAGCCCATGACTCACACAGACACTAAACAGTAGAGAGCTAGAGATAATTCTCAGGTAAACTTTGCGTGAGCCGCTACGTCATCCCTCTCTCCCCTTCCTGCATTAATCATGTCATTAGCAAGCTGATGCAACCCAAGAAGAATGTCTGATTTCCAGGGAGCAGAGCAATGCTAAGCAAACATTTTGGCATGTCAAGAAAGGAAAGACCAACCTGAATTTCATTTTAGCTCTCACCACACCCCAGAAGAACAAGAAACATCAGAAAAACAAAAAATCAAAAACAAACCAAAAGGATATCTTCCCGCTCCCAACGTGAAATTGCATACCGGCCTAAAACTTCCTGATGAACAAGTTATAGGCAATACAAATACGAGGCATATGTAAGAGCACACTGCTAAAGAACTAGTCTGAACATGCGCCTAAAGAAGGGAAAGAAGAAGAAGAAAAAAAAAAAAACAACAAAAAAACCCCAACTTTCCTTTGAAGTTTGCATCACGGTTACCTAACTTACACATTAGCCAAATTTTTTTTTTAAACATGCTCTATAGAGTTCAATTGTGAATCAACTGTATTGCAAGACCCCAGTGCAAATGCTCCTAAAAAAGATTTAGGTGCCAGGCAAATATTTTGGTTATGCTGCCAAATTAAGGAAGACAAAGGGAAATATTAGGGCAAGAAAAAAAATTAAAGATTTAGAAACTTCTTTTTAAAAATATTATTCACTTCAAATTGTTAGCAATCATTTCAACACATACCACAATTGTTTGAAATAGTATACATGCTATTTCAACCTAAATCATTTCAAAAGGGGAATTATTTCAATAATTTGAAGGAACTGCAGATCAATTCCACTCACCCCAAAGCAGGCAAGAAAACACTACAGATTATTTTAAAAGCACAATGAAGTTATTCTTATGTCTCCTGAAACAAACAAAAAAACAGAGAAAAAAAAAAACCCAAAAGAGCAAATAAAAAAGAAAATCACTCCTAGAAGAACAATTGCCAAAGCTCCTCCAAATGTATGGAAACCTCAGTTCATGACTCAAAACACCACTGCTTATAGCCATCAGGTTCTCACGACTTTATCTGCTTCTAACTCTTCCTAAACAGAACGAGTATCGCCTTAGAGCTTCCTTCCCCTAGAACACTCCCTTCTTTCTAACTTTTCTTTCATTTAATCTTAGTGCCAATCCTGTGAATTGTTGACCTCATTTTAGTTTCGTGATTTTGAATCACGAGGTTGCAAGTCTACTTTCCATCATAAAGCAAGCTCTGAAAACAGAAAAAGAACGTCAAGAGATAAAATATCTTCTTTCCTCCCTAGTCTTAGTCCCCCTACAATGGTTACAGGGGACTTATTGATACCTATATGTGTCATCTTGGTCAAAACATAATCATTCTGTTCTTGGCATCTTTTTCTCAGTATTAAAGGTATCATACAAATTGTTACTAATTTATAGCTGAAATATAAAGACCGCCAAAGTACTAGTGCAATATGAGATGACAACAAAGAAATTATGTCCTTTATCTCTTTATCACTGATTTGGAAGGGTTTCCTACTGTGTCATGAGGATTTAACTATATCTCCGTCATTAAAATTATAAGCAAGATATTGTGAAGGTTTGGTCAACAAACATAAGCAGTCGCTTGCCCTTCCTGGCCTCTTATCTCTAACTCAACACTGACTAGAAACAACTAAAAACCATTTTGCCCCTGAAAGTTGTTGAGCACCATATGCAAAAAAATGATGGCAATTTCAAGTCTGCAATAGGCAGTCATCTAACTGTGCCATTTCTCATCTATCTCCAAATGCTGCCTAGATATTAAGTGAGCAGCAGACAATGAAATATCTCTCAGAAAAGTCCATATGTGGATAAAACAGGGTTGACAGAAAATGTCAGGCTAATATAGGAGATGAATAATTTATGTGTCAAAAAAGGAAAGGTACTAAGGACAGTTTCTTTTTTTTTCTTTCTTTTTTTTTTTTTTTTTGGTTGGTTGGTTGGTTTAGTTTGAATGGGGGTTATTTAAGATCTTTTGAAAGCAAAGCAAATAAACAATGCGGACATCTTAATGCATATTCCATAACCCAGTGTATGTGAGCAATCTGGAAGGGAAAAATGCTTTCTGATAAAGAGCAGATTCTGTTTTCAGTTGCCCCGGGGAGAATAAATCGGGATTACCAAACCTAACGTTGGCTTTTAAAACAAACACACTGCAGCTCTCTAGTAAATATGCCTCTCCTGCCCTGCATGCAAAGCCTGCTCTTAAAAATAGTCCTTCTTCCTTACTGAAGGTTTCAAGGCTATCTCCCACATCTCCCCACAAGTGGCATTACATCGTACACCTAAGAATTTTTACACACGACCTTTGCCCCTCTAAGCAAGGCATCAGGCAGCTGTAAATGACCCATTGTGCAGAAGCCAGAGCTCCCAGAAATTCTTTCAACTCATAATTTATCTGTCCCATGGGCTGAGCCTCTGTGGGCTTTCATGCACACACAAAGGGGTGAAAAGAGCACTCATTTTCTCGACTATCTCACAATGCGTCTCTGGTCCCTACCGGTCTTTCCCAGTTTCTTTCTCTGTGGGCTGCTCCTTTCTACGTTCACATCTCAAAATGGGGTCTCAAACTTCCTCACAACTCAGGAATAACATTTGTTGGCTTGCGAAAGGTGCGAGCAAGGAAGGCAAGAGGAAGACACCTCCGGCTGCTCAGCTCCAGAGAGGGGAGCATGCCCTGCTAATATCCCATCCTCGATACTGCCCTTCCCTAGGTGGAGTATATGGAGGGTCTCCACAGCACTTAGATGTTTTCTAGCAGTGTGAAGCAATTTTGATACCTTCTGACAACTTAAAAACCTAACACCAGTGTGGAAAAGCAGAAAAAAAGAAACACAACAGAGGATGGCTATGGAGGCTCCCGAAGACCCTTAATGACTCTAACAAAAGGCAAGAGCAAGTTTGTGGCATGGATTTATTTATTAGTCCAAAACCAGGCCTGAAATGATTTGGCCAAAGAATCAGATCCCTGCAGGACTGCCTTAAATTTCCTTTGGAGACTGTGGACCTTCAGGCAGTTCACCTAGTCCAGTTATCTTGCAGAAGACCTCTGAAAAGAAAGATCAATGCTTTAATTTCCCTGACATACTTTGATACTGCCACTGTTTATTAACATGTACACAGATAATTTTCAAAGAGTTTAAGAGGCAGGATTTTGCTGCTGACGTTTTTTTAAAGCTTTTCCACATTCACATGTACCTTTACTCACTAAATGGAGTCCTCCAACTCATCTCTGCCAAGCCCTTTTCTCAAGATTTGCCTTAAATACTTCAGGGACACAAAGTTTTTTTAAAAACAAAACAAAACAAAACAAACAAAATCTTACTTTGTTAGCTTGAATAATACTCAAAAAAATCAATTAAGAAATTTTCGATATGAAAACCAGAGACTTTAAATAGATCTTCCTAAGCAGTAGGGCACTTCCTTCCTAGATGTTCCCTATGCATCATGGAACGGCCTTTGAAAGGGCTGTCACAACAGTTTTAGGTTTATTTTCCATACAACCAGGTCAGGTGCCAAATTCACCTATGTATTTGCTGGTAAATGCCTGCAGGAGTGTTTCAGTTGCATACCTAAAGACGAAGGAGAAAGACCAGAGTAGCCTGAGACCAAAAAGGGATGGTCACTCATCTGGTAGGAATCCTCAACTGACCACGTAAAAAAAAATACTAGGGTCAGCAATAGGATATAGAACAGATCCCTACACAGTTGCCAGAGACACAACAAAGCCAAAAACTCAACTTGCTGCAAACAGAGACTTCAAGAGTGACTCGAGAGTAAAGTGCTATTTGAATCTTAAATAAAATACTATGACAATGTGTCAAGAGGCATTACATTATCACAGTATGACCTAAGCATTTGTGAAAGTTATGCAAAGTTTCCATTCTCCTTCCTTGGTGGGATGAAATCTAGTAAGAAATCATTTACTTAGGGATTTAGCATAAAGGATAAGTCATTGTTCTTAAAGATTTAAGGAATTCACATTCACTCCTAATGCTCTGGCTAAAGATGCAAATGTACCATAAAACATCTAATCGTGCTATCCAGAAAATCAGAAGATTGTTTAAATGCATCATAGCCCAGCATGGTGTAAAAACAAAACCAAAAAACACATGCTTAGGTAATAAAATTAGCTTTCTTATTACAAGAAACTTAAATGAACTAGGAAATGCTTTATGACAAATTATCTTGGAAAACCATGGAGACAGGCTGATGGGCCTCACAACCTCTTCTGTAGTTTACACAACTTTGCAAGGTGCTTACTTACACAGCACTTCACAGAACAGTGCCTAACACAGCCTACTTACTTTAGCCAAGTTAATGAAACAGGATTCTGTGTTGTTTTTCATATCTTTTATGTGATTTAATCAGTATATTTTAGTAATTACAAAGATTAGGCAGTTCCTTGAAAGGTTAGCCCTTTAGGACTTTAGAGCCTAAATTCCATCCTTCTCCTCCAAAGATTAGAAGCTGAGGTCACTAGCCACTATAGATCCAAAATCTAGCTTGTATAATGTTAAAAAACAAAAGTACATAAAATATTGTTGAGAACTCAGGGGATTTACAGTTATAAAAAAACCCTCAAAATACTTTTATTCTAAGAGATGCTATTACAGCCATTATAGTATTTATCATCTTTTTATAATACCTAATTCAAAGTGATAAAATAGTGCATTACCTGAAAAGGCACGAGGAAAAATACCTTGTCAATATCTGACATTACCTGACACTGACACGAGTAAGCAAAAAAGCAGCGAGAAATCAGCATAGCATGGTATAATTTCACAAATCTAAGAGTTCAAGCAAGAGTTATCCAGAATACATGAGCTAATGCAGACTAACTGGTGCCTTCCCTCTGCGCTCTGTCATTATCTATCAGTAATAGATGGTTTAATACTAAAAATATATTCTGTTGTATTCACTCTTGGCAAAAACTTTCAGAAACCATGGGCAAATATAAAATATAAGTTTGAAACAACTCTGTGTGCACATGAAATAAGTTGCTACCAGTAAATAACAAAAACTGCTTTTCCATTTCCAAATAATCCCTGCTTGCTTCCCCTTCTCTTTTGTTATGTCCTTGGATCATCTTCTAAAAATACAGATCATACTTGTTTTATTCCTCAGCATATGACTGGCTAAATTCAGTATCCCTCAGATGTTCATTCCAGTGGCCTGTTTTCATCTCCTCTCTTGTAACCTGAGTTACTTGGTCATACCTCAGTAAAAAAGACAAACAGTCACTAATGCACAAAGCAAATGAACACAGTGGCATTCCTCTTGCACCCAGATCTGCTGGGCTCGGGGCTATGCTTTTCAGAGGGTCAAGCATAATCTATCTTGATACACCAATAAATTCTTAAATACAAACTTTTTTATGCAATTCTGGCTAGAATTTACTCCTTCACTACCACAGTCAAGGAACATTTTTGAAACTATGGGAGGAGCTAGGGAAAAAAAAAGTCTTTTAAATGAAACAGAAAAGATAATAAATAGCAGAAGAGCATAGCATGAAAGTGCAACTGTTTGGTAAAATCTTTGTTGTACTTATTCTAATCCTTAGTATAGCAGTTGATACAAATTTACTAAATTAATGCTGGACCAAGTGCTCCTGAGGTCAGAAGAAATCTTTTAATTAAGCAATATTTATTCATGCTTGTTAAAAAAAAAACTAATGACCTCTATGTTTTATTGCAGATGCATAGTATAAGAGACCATTTTGCACACCAGCAAGAGAAAATCCATGGGAAACATCTCTAAATATCTGTAGAAGAGTCCTGAACTGGTAAGGATTATTTTCTATGCATGGTTTTAAGAGTCAAATAATTTCTCATGTGTGAATTTTTCAACAAGATGAAAATACACATTTCAGGACAAATTTTGCAGATGATAGACCAACTACTAGTCAAATATGTGAAATCTTCTTAAGAAAAAGCATTCTCAGTTTCTTGGCAGAAATTTGGAAAACACTCTCACACCTCCTACAGAGAGTGGGCATTGCCATACTAATCCAACCCTTTGCAAGTCTAAGTCATGAAATGCAATACCAAAAGCCTAGAGATTTTGTTTTGGCTACAGAACTTTTTCACTGAATAAGTGAAGTAAATGAATGTTATATACCAAGTTAGCCTTTAGATCTAAAATGAATGTGAAAATGTATTGTCATTAAATTTATATTTTTCCTCTTTCCCACTTTTTCTAGCCAAAGTCACTCTTCAAAAATAGTAAATCATTAAAATGTATCTGAATCCTCCTGCCATTTAAAAAAGCAGCTTTGAGACAGCAGCCTCCTTACCTTACATATGCACAGAGGTTAACTCCCGGTCTTTTGCCACTTGTGCCCTAGAACAAGTGATGCTTTTTTGGACATGAGTAACATTGCTGTAAATAAATTCTGCAATTTCAACATTCTGTGTAAATTAACACGGATCTTGCAGTAAGCTGCCTTTTGAGAGCATACATTTCTGATGGCTGTACATGAAACACATACCTTCCTAAAACACTTCCTGTCTTGCACCCGTTTTGGGATATTATCGCTGTTGTCTGACAAGAATGAGGTCAGCGAGGATTGTAGGGATACTTTGCAGCAGCTGTTGGGCATTTCTTTGGAATGCCACAAGATTTTAACTCCTTAACTGCCTCCCCAATGCAAGCACGGTAGTCTTGCAGGAGCACCATGAGGGCTTTGCAGGGGGCATGTGAAGCTTTCCGCTGAGTGCTGTCAAAGCACTTAGCTGATTAAGCTCCTCAGATGAGCAAAAACGTGAGAGAACATGAATGAGTTGCGTGATGTAGAATGGAGCAATGTCACCACCTTCATGGCAGCCAGGCTCAAATGCAGATGGGGAGGCAAGATGACATAATTTATGCAGAAGACAGACATTGTGCTTGAAAAACACTGAGGTAACCAGGTTTTAAATCGTAAGATTTATCAGCATTGCCCCACAGTGCCGCACTTGTCTGATACTCAGCAAGCACAACTACCCTGTTGTGACCAACAAAGCAGAACGAAACACAAGCAACCACAAAAAAGACTATGAATTTGTGTAGAATTCGGTTGCAACATGGTGCCAACAAACTTTCAACCCTAACATCCTCCCAAAAGCTCCTCAAGCTTTAAAGCTAGCTGAGTGAAGTGTGGAGGACTGTCCCAAAACACTTCGACCATCTTGGGAAGCTGTGGTCCTGCAGCTGCTAACAGGAGCTTGGTGAAGGACTGAACCTTTCGGAAGAAGAAACTCCATCTGGATCAGCCAGGCTCATACTGCTGTCGAATGAGTCAGAACTTGGGCTGTGGGAGGACAAAGTTATAATGGTGCAGACAGAGAACCCCTCTGCTGGCATGGGAGCCAGCTTGCCAAATATCTCGGAGCCGAGTATGAAGTTCTGATCCCAGAGCATGTTTATTGCCATTCAGCGCATCAAACCACGTGGCCCGTTGAAAAGCATTAAGTGTCAGACTGGCTTTATCATCAAATCATGTCTTGGGAGGAGGCTCTTGGCTGCTTTTAGACGCAGGGTGGTGCTTGGCACCTCCTTCTCCACCCTGTGTTACATGTAAGTCTATGCTCACCAAGGCAGGCCCCAGAAGAGCCCACAAGAGAAATGCAAATGGGAGTAGGAAGGATGTCTAAAAAGGGTCAGTTACGAGACAGATGAGACAAAAAGAACATGATCAAACTGCACAAATGTCCTGGTATCACCCAATTTCCATGCTCTCTGACTTTCCACGCTGCTTGTCACACACACCCTCCCTTTAAGTGAGCCTTGCTTACACTTTGCTTCAAGGGTGCTGTGATGACTTTAAGATTTAAACCGTGCTTAGCTACAATATTAGCATGGGCATATTTATAAAAAAAGGGGAAAAAAATGTTCCTCTTTAGTTTAGTATGACTGTGTACCAGTTGCACTTTCCAGGGTTTTGGCAGCAAGTGACTTAGCTCACCTGTTATCAAACTGTAGCACTTCAGAGCACATATACAGGCACTTAACAGACTCAACTTTAAACAAAAGAGAATTAAAAAAAAAACAAAACAAAACAAAAAAAAACAAAACACAACCACCACAAAAACTTTCACAAACTGATCATGGAAAATAAACTCTGTATGCCTTTGGCTGCTTCTGTTCCCACCTGAGCTAGTGAGCTAGGATGTATACACACGCAATATATTACACTTGTGGGTGAAGGTCCACAGGGCAACCCTCTGGGCCTCTTTTCAAACGGCAACTTTTGAAAAAAAGAGTTGCCGCTGTGTACCTTATTTTACCTTTACAGTAATTTAGGCTAGAGACTGATTTAAGATACCAGAGAACACAGAAGAAATTAGCTCAATTTTGCCTACCATCAAGCCAAGTAAAATGTGAAGCAAAATGATAGCCTCTAAAATTCTATTAGGATGTGCTGCAATAATTGTTATCCTCATGAAAACTAAGGAAATTACACCATCAACCCGGCATTATTCTCAATAGAATATCCTTTCAGTCGCCACTCCTTTCTTAACTCCCCAGTCCTAGAGTTACACACAGTTATAGACAGACAGCTAACGCAAAAGGTCTGAAGTCAAATTCAGTGCAACAGAGATTAGACTGGACAAGTGCTTCTTTTACATTTATTTATTTCATGAAATAAATGATTATATACATGCACCAGGATATTACATTTAAAAGCCTAATTGGCCTCAGACAATTATCAAGATGACTAAAGCATGCTTTATTTTGATTTCACCATGTTGCATCACATTAATAGGACTGTTTATTACTATTATTATTATTATTATTTATTTTAAACAAGCTTCTCAAATACAGTATTTAGTGCAGGGAAGTGCGTGAAGGGTATAAAAAAGGTAAAGTTCCTCTTCTCAAGGGGAAATTTTAAAGTGACTTGAGCATTACATACATTTTAAAATCAATATGGACAGAACAATTTTGTGGTAAATACTGGTTAAGTTTTGGTAAAATAAAAGGAGAAAGGAAAAAAGCAACTCTGTATTCAGCCATTCTTGGCATCAGATCTCAGTCAGCATCTTCCCCATAAGAAGGCACATGAGCTCATCTAAGAATTAGACAAAATTATTAATTCTAGGGAAATGGGCAAAATCATGCATTTTCATAGCCCTTTCTCATCCTGTGTCTTCTAAGAGCAGAATAATGCATTTGTGCAAATTAGGTCATAAAGGAGCAAGATATAGATGCAAGCTATAAGAGCACACAGATAAATGAATCATACAGAATAGGATTCACAGAACTTCTAATATATGTAAGCTGTCAGATGCTTGCTTTATTCCCACATCTCTGAACAAATATTAAAAACCTTTCAGGAAGCTGTTTTTTTTTTTTCCCAGAAACTTCAGACAAGGGTCAAACCTCCTAGGCCTTTCTAGCTCCTCAAACCTGAGAATGTTTGAGAATTACGTATTTACCAATAATTCTGCCCTTCTTGTTTCAACCTTATGGTTCTCCTCACCAACTAAAGCCAATGCCTTTAAGTTTCTATTAATTTACAACACACTTTAGAGAAAAAACAAAACCTAGGAAATCTTAAGGATAAGAAAACGGACAATTTTCTAGAGCCAAAAGAGAAAACATGTATTACTGTAGACACTTGTATTTCTGTTGCCCTCGATTCCCTTTTATTTTCCCCTGTAACTACTCATTAGGGGAAATACACGACAAAAAATAGAAGGAATTAATTCAGTAATAATAGATCAGAAGCATTCCAGATTTTGAAACACGTGTAAAAGCTACCGTAATTCTTGCAGGCTCCAAAGACAATTCACATTAATTTTGTCTCGTGTTCTGTGCACACTGGCACCTAACTGCTGAGATATAAACAGCATGGTAAGTGACAAATTATCTTTCAAGATGTGAGAAAAAACGCTCAAACTTATAAGCAGTTTAAATGATTCATATTAACTTCTACATACTGGTGAATCAGAGACTTCATCTGAATCTAGCCGTAAGTGTGTGATTAACTCTGTAGGCTGTAACAGGCTTTTTCATGTCCCTAACCTACTGCTCAGGAGAAAGTATCAGGGAAAGTAACAGGGAAAGGGGTTAGGCACAGAGGAGCAAGGGGAGAAGCAGGTATGAAATTCTAAGATACTCGGCTTTATGCAAAATAATCCACACTGATTTACAATGTTCACGGTGCCCTTTTCACAATAAGAGAACACAGAGGTTGGAAGGGACCTCAGGAGATCATCTAGTCCCACCCCCCAAAAAGGAAACATGAACTAGACATCAAGGGAAAATCTTCTGCAGACTGAAAAATAATTTCCAAAGGAATGCAGAAGAAGTCTCATCCCTTGTGATGCCTAAAACTAAATGGAACAAAACTGTGGAAAATAACCCAAAGAAAAAAGTCAGTTTTGGCAATCTGACAGACTATATGCAATACATTTTTTCTTGCATCTCTGATTTCTATTAACATTTTTGTGGCTCTTGAGGCAGCAAGGTAGAAACTTCAGTTCATATGCCATAAACATAAGTCTCAAAACCTCCCAGTTCTTTTTGGCAATGTCAGCTCAACATGCTGAAATACACACAGAGTTTCTGACAATGAGTCAAGTTCCCACTAAAGCATAAATTATGCCAAAAATGCCCAAAATTATTTCAACTAATAAACACTTGGTTAAAAAAACATGTCAGATCAACTTGATCTTTACATCAGTGTAATTGCCTCTTACCACAACCATTGCCTAAGCCTTAATGTGCTGAGGGAAACACAAAAAGATAAAGGGGATGTAAAACATTCTTCCACTGCTCCTCTGACTAGCATCATTTCCGTGGTTTCAAAAAACGAATGACTTTACATAAGGAAGGGAGATTCTTCGGCAATAGGGCTTAAGTTGTGAAAAATCATTTTTAAGATGTTGACTTCCTGCCTCCAAGAGACTGGAACTGGGGAAAAACACTGTCCCAAAAGTAAGCCCTTGAAGGAGAAGTCTAAGTATTGTAACTTGTCATGGGACTGAGTTTCAAAGCTCTCTCAAAATGTAGTCCTTTAACTCAATGCTCACACTGTCATTCTCTTAAAATGCATCTCCTCACAAAAAATACAATACTTCAAAATATGCAGAATGTTGCCCCAAGTTTATACAGATGCTGTTCATTAACATATTTATTCTCTTTATAAAACTATGACATTTGGACTTCAGATATTTTCAAATTCCATTCTATCTCCCCTGCTGAGTGAGCACCCTGAGATTTAAAAGGCAACCAAAGGGAAGAATAAAAACAAAACTCAACACGAGGACACAAGCAACATGTAGAGTAACTTGTGAAATGATGGATTTATTATAAACAAGATCCTCTAAATTCTAAAGTAACTAAATTTTCTTCTCTAAATGATCGCTCTTTACAGATTTTCACATGGAATTCAGCAAAACACTGACTGGAGTTGGTGCAGTTAGCTCTTGGCTAAGAGGTCTTCTCACTGTAACCAGCATCTTTAATAGACTACTAAGAGAAGTGGTTTGAGAGAAGCAAGACAAATTTCTACCTTATATATAAAAACAAAGCATCAGAAATACATTAGGAGAAAAAAAGACTGAAATATCCCAGAAAAGTTTAATCTATTTTTATTTTTTGATTAGGATTAAGTCACATAGAAAGGCTAACCGAAAGTCTGCCTTTTCCATAACAGCAGGCTTTCCTTTTCCATCACTACTATGCTGAGACTAGCAATGAACCAACACCAAATTTGCTGAAAACACTTCAGAGGCAAATGAAAGTTCTTAGTGTCATCCCAGTTAAACTGAAAACACATGTATTCAAACGTAACGTCCTGTCTCCAAGGAACTCCTTTTAGAGAGGAGTGATATGAGTTAAAATCTCATTCCCACTGTGAGATTTCACAACTACTCATGGAAAGATGAATCACTATGTTCAATGGAAATAATGACTTGCAATGGCTGGAGTTACTGATATATAACATATCACATGGGCAAAGCTAGCATGCCTACCCTCTGTAAACTAATCAGTGGGTTGCCACAGAATGCATTCCACCACTAGACTTTAAAAGGAGCAGCAGCAGTCAAGAGTCTCAGGTATGTCCATACCAAAGGGTATGGACAAACGCATAAGAAGAGCCAGAACCAAAGCTACACTCAGGCAAACAGTGCTGGTCAGGAGACCAAAGGCAGCACCAGCCATGACCCTTCTCTGGGGAGTCTCCGCTGTGGTTTCAGGATTTCAGCTGCCTCCAGAACAAGCTGCTCTGAAGTTCCACCATAGCAGTCACAGTTGAACCGATCTATGAATCTTCTTACCAAACCCACTAACACTGCTGGATTCCATCCAATAACATGTGGCAGCGACTTCCACAGCTTGACTATGTGCCGTGTAAGGCAGTGCATGACTTATTTGTGCTAATTTCATGTTGACATGTTTCAAAAATATCCCCTAATGTTCATGCTATGAGAATATAATCATTGCCATTTACTATGTGTGTGTGTGTCATTCAGGAGTGTTGAGTCCTAAATCAGATGCCTCTTACGCATTTTCTTTTCCATTTGAATAGTCCTGGTCTAGTAGTCCCAGCAGATAGAGCAGTCTAGGCTAGTCTGCTGGTGTTTCCATATATGTAGACAGGGAATCAAGACTGTATCCAATACCAAAAATACATTTGTACTAAGGCCTAAGCACCCTTTCTGGTTTGTCTCAGTTTCTTTCTTAGTATTTCTTAATGCTCTCTGCTTTTTGACCAGTGCTAGAGATTGAGAAGTTTTACAAACAAGCAACACTTATCTGTCCTCTTTGCTGAGAAACAGCTAATAACAACTAATTCAGGACTTTTTTTTTTATGCAAAGCACCTAGTTAAACAGCCTGATAAGCCATCCATTTTAATAATCTTTCTAGTACGATTCTCACAACAATTCTACAGGGCTTCACCAAAATAAATTTGAGTACGTAGTACTGAACTTGCAGATCAACATCTCTGAGAAGCAACACTTATTTCTTTGAGAAGCAAAAATGCTGAGTGGAGAAACAAGGAGTTTTTGCAACTTCCTGTTTAGGTACCAGCTCATCTCTCCAGGCTCCCAGTATATCCATGGAGGAAGTACTGCTCCTCTGGAGCTAGAATCCAGTCTTGGATTCACCAAAATGTGTCCGATGGGCTCATTTTTGTTCTCTGACTAAAGCCAGCTAGGCTGACCACACGCACATAGCTAGCATGAAAATCTCCCCACACATTTTTCTACATATCTGAATGTAAACATTTATCTTAAGATATCCGATTTTGGACAGTATTTTTTTTTTTTTTTACTCTGTAAACAAGGCCACACGTCAAGGTTTCAGTCCTCACAGATTTCTGCACTGTGGAGTATGTAAGTTAACATACAGATATATACATATCAGATGGTCAGATGGATATATGTTTATCTGCAGCATATATTTATATATATATATATAAAATATACATGTTTTTAGATAGAAGAGGTAGAAGTGCACAGGGGCAGGAACACACTGAGAAAAACTAAGTTAGAAACCTTATTTGAGCGTCACACCAAGGAGCACAGCGTTACTCCCAGGCTTGCAGGCTCTCCACCCCATTCACTTTAAAACGCCTGCCTGCATATCTTCTGCAGAGCAAAAGGTGACACATCAGTATCGGCAACTCCATCCCCAAAGCATCCGTGCATGTCCCAGTCCCCTGCCAGCATCCCCCATGGCTCTGGTGGCGAGGCCATGGCCATAACCCTGTCTCACCGTACCTGCCGAGCCAGGCAGCAGCTGAGCTGGGCCCATGCTTCACAAGGTGGCTGAAACTCGACAAAGTTATTTCTCACAAGCAGTGCACAACCCCCTTGGGAAGGGAGCCTTAAGGCTCCGCAGGGTTACGTCGTGCACAGGTGGCCTGTATAACGTCACAGGGCCCTGTTCTTAATATATATATCTTTCTTTTTTTCAAAGCTTGCACACTACATTTATTACTATAGTTCTGACTAAGCCTTCAAACTATTTTTATGGGCCCTGAACAATAGTAATCATTTAGGATCGGGTTCAACTTGCTAAACCAACTTACATCTAATCCGGGTCCTTAAAACCTTACATCTCCAGCAAACCCTGCTGATCAGGGTGCAGAGGACTAAAGCCCGGGCACTGCTTGTTTGGCAGGTAAGTGCAGAGCTGGGCAGGCACAGTACCTAAAGATGACCAGATTTTAAAATGATACCAATGTTTTAAATACCATTTCAGAATTGTCCCCGGCAACATAAATAATCATAAGTAGTTGGAGAAGTTTCAGGTCTGCAGCACTAATTTTCATAAAACAAATTATGAGAGAAACAATCTAACTCTATAGACACTCTAAGGATAAGCTTATATAACACATCTTAGGGTCATGTTAAATAAGAAAACAGTAATGAATGTATATTGCAGTGTACACATGGAAAATGGTATTGCTTTCTTTCCTAACATCAGTACTCTGAGGCACAGTCTGCTTTGTACCAGGTATATGACTTTCCTGTTAATTTTTTCCTTCTCTTCTAACTCTGAAAACCAAATCAGAAGAGGCATGTTTACTTCTCAGGTATCATGCAAACACCTTGTCCTCCTCCTGTCCCTGTGCATGTTTCTTTTTTATAATTTTTTTTTAATTGTTCAAAGAATGTATGGCAAGGAAACCACTAAAGCTTAGAAAGAAAATACCATACTGACTCTGGATTTTTCTCTTTAATGAAAAGGCTTATGTTAACACTAACCTAAGACTAGACTTTATAAGAGCTACACTTTGAAATTGCTAGACTATACCTAAAGGAAAATACACTTAATCAGATTTATACTGGCAGTAAGAGTCACAAAAATACAATGCCCGACCCTGTAATCCAATTTTGTATGTGCAGCCCTGCAGATTTTAATGGGCCTACCCACATGCAGAAAGCTTGTAGAGTTCCACCACGTGGCCTCCGACTGTTGACGAGGTATTTGCTAACCAAACGGTACAAGAGGCATTCTCCTATCTTTCATTGAAAAGTCTTCAATTTTAATCCTACAAATTTATCTGAGCAAAACCACATAACTTTCTGGCATCAGAGGAGTATCATGATGTAGGAATGGCTGTACTCAATGATCTTGAAGGTCTTTTCCAAGCTAAATGATTCTAAGATTCTTTGATTCTAACATTCCTCAAACAAAATTTGTTCACAAAAGCAGGAACAACAAATTGTTCAGGGCTGTATGTTGTCTTAACCAAGGTAAATCCTTGTTAGCACTTCTTAAATACTTATTCACCCACTCAAAACAGAATTGATGGGAACAGAAAATTGTGGTGTCTTTATCAAGTAAGGAAAGGGAGATATGGGTCTCCATGGGGCCTCAGGTCAAAGTACAGATGGTAGCCTAAAGATGTACAATTTAAAGCAAAAGTGGGTAAGGAGGGGCTCAGGGACGATACAGCCGACATACAACTACCTTGCTTACCCAAGTACAAGCTGCTTCCTTTTTCCTAGGAGAAGGCAATTTACTACTTTTAAGAAACTTCCTATTAGAAAGTTGTGGTTTCCAGTGCATATTTATTGCATTTTCCAAAGTTGCGTCACCAGAGTTGGGCATACTCCTAAGGGAGCTGCATGTCCAAAATTGTAAACCGTTACAATAAATAGTAATGAATGCCATGGCTGGTAAAACTTGTAATCTGAACACATAGAAAAATTAATTTCAGTGTGCACTGTTACTTTTCAGACTCTGTGCTTTTCACATTTTCCTGGCAAACCCACACAACCACAGTGACCAACTAATAGCAACAATATAAAAAAAGCCATCACAAAGCCATGATTTTACTTAAGCCTATTTCAAGCAATAGGTAATCTCAATGAAATTGTGGCAATGATGCAATTTATTCAAAGACTAAAACCTAACTATATTGTTGATTTGAGAAAAGACCTAGAAGCCCATGTTCCCTTAGCGCTCACCTGCCTGAGGTATGACATGAACGGATACGTAAAAGGTATGATTCTGCTGTCTTTTATCCTGCAATCTGTACTCCTCGCTCAAAGAACTCATGCCATCCTTCAGGATTCTTTCCTTACCTTGAAAACTAACATCTAAAAACCCTTGTGTAGTAGAAAACAACGTAACCCTATCTTTGGAGAAAAGTTACAACGATAACACTGATGACTTTAAAGAGATTTAATTCTCACCAAGCTCCAGATAGAGGAGCAGATGGATAGCTATCACTTGGATTTATATGGACTTTGCAAGCATCAGGAAAATTCCCCTGCTGCTAGCATTTTGCTCTGTTGTGTTATTTTACAGTTGTACCCCAAGAAAGCAAAACACCAGAACAGGTTTCTTGCACGTCTCAAATTGTCTCATTCAGAAAAGATGTGTTAGCCTGTTGTTACAAACTTAATGTGCTGTCATTAATGATGGAAAAAAAAAAGTAAACAGAAAAATAGCATGTAATCACACTATTTCTGGGCTACAAATAACAATAACAACCACCTCTCAGTATTTCCCCAAGTACAGCAATATAAAGCAGCAAAGCACATAAAGCTGAGATTTGTCTTACATGAAGGCATGTAAGGAAAATCCCACCACAACTAAGAGAATAATCTAAAATAAAGATAAAAGAGAAATTTCAGCAGGCAGAGAGAAGACCCACCCAACTTCAACCTGTGCATTTACTGCCAGTAGGCCTGTAGATGAGCAAAAATTCTTCAGTTATCCTGAAAGCTTTCTAAAGTTTGGGAATTCCCGATTAGAGAGAATTTACAAACTCCCAGAACATGGCTGATGTGTAACCTGTGTTCCCTAGATGCAGAAACAGACGACAGGCTGTTGTGGGATGAATCAAACACGCAATTTCAGGGAAGCTCCAAAAGCCGTGTCTCGGGTATTTCACATAATTTCAATAGCCACAAAAGCAGCTACAACTGCAGATTAAAAACACTAATCAATTAATCCTTACAGAGAACTTTTGAACATGTAAAGTGCCAAGTACAATTAAGTAGATCATCCCACACAGTACAGCTCTCTGTAGACATGAGTTCACAAGAGAGGTAGCCATGCCGCTTCCTTAGACATGGGTAAAGACTTTTGATCTTTCTTTGAAGACTCTTTTCTCAGGATATTTAAAAGTCTGTGGTTTGTTTTCATGTGTGGAAAAAAAATAAAACCCCCACAAAGCCGAGGAGAGTACTCCCACACAAAGAAAGGTCTCAACAAAGCTAAGTTTGTCAAAAAAGCCATTAAAGAAAGAGCAGAAAATTAGTATATATTTACTTTGAACATGCAGATTTTTATTCCTCACTGTGAGCTCTTCTGTCTATTTCATGACTCGTGCGTGTACATATGGCATTCCATACAAACATCAAACAGATCAAAAATGAGTGAAATTGAAGCGGAGACAGTCTCAAGTTTATTTTTAAAAATGTTTCAGCCTTGAATACTTTGGACCAGTTACTACAAACTAACAAGTTACCATACACTAAATAGTCCTTGCCTCCAAATTATACATTTTTCATCAACAACAAACGCAAGAGACTACAACTCTATTTACAGCTGCCTTGTGGCAAGCTAACTGAAGACCACTTAGTGTTTGCCGCAAAACCCCAAGCATAAAATTATTCATTTGTGTAACTAAGACTTGAGTGAAAGTGATGTGTTCACTTTATTGAAGTGAATATTCAACACTTTCCTAAAAAGTTATACACAGGTGTGCAACACACTCACACACACACACCTAAGTAGACACTGAAATACAAGAAATACCCTTTCTGGTTTCTTGCTTTCCCTGTGCTCACAATTATTATAACTAGTAAAATCAAAACATGACATTTCTTCAGCTAGATTCTGTTTGGAAAGATGCGATTCCAAGCTGCTTTTCAGTACCACCTTACAGCACATTACCAGTATATTTAAGGGTACGTCACAAGCAGTTCAACAGAGTTTTTCCCACTTCACATCAGAAAGGAGCAACCCTATTATTGAAGACAAGTTGGTTGGTAAAGCGGTTGGTGTGAACTCATCTGTGTCCAGGTGAAGTTTACCACTTAGGTCAGAGATAAAAGAACTGCACTGGATGACTGAAATTTGTCTTTAATTCTTACAGATTTCTCTACATGATATTTGCTGGGGTGACAGTGGGGTGACAAGCTAACACACAGCATCTAGAGAGGCATGTTCATTGAGAAACTTCCCCTGGGTTTTAGCACTGCTGAAGTATTGTAAACTTCCACAATATTAACTCCATGGCTGAGACGGTTACCTTCAGATTTATTTGTACTGTGCTTGTACAAGGAGACATTAATCTTGACATGGCCCTTTATAAGATTCACTTTTTTAAAAAAGTCTCTAGCAAAGGGAAAGTAGAGAGGAACTGGGTTTATTAATGTTTGGGGTATGTAGATGATCTAGGACATACAGCCATAGCAAAACAAGCATCATTAATCCAGATTCTTTGTAGCAAGCTTCTTTTCCTGCTTTCCCTTGTTTAAAAGGTACCTGGTTATACAGTTTACAGTCTTTAAGCTAAATAGGAGTTGAATTTTCCAGCTTACATAAATGTCTACAATCCAGTTAATTTCAGGGTATTTAGGAAAAAAAGATGAATTTAGGTGCATAATTTCTAAGATAGGAACATTTTCTTTTCATGTAGAACTATTTTCAGTTTTTACTTTGGATAACACTGTAATTTCAGAATACTTATATGCTGGAGCCAAGATTATAGCAGCTGAATAGTAAGTATTAAACCACAAACACAGCATTAAATAATGCTAACTGCTTCTTATGATCATAAAAAAAGCGAAAATTCTATGCTTGGAATGCAAACTCACATAATTGCAATTGGAGCAGCTGAGTTTTACTTCAGGATGCTGTAATAATAAAAATCTGTCTCAGAAAACTGCAAGATTCACGTGAAAGAAGAGCAGAAATAATGACCCTGTACAGTTTACCTTTCCAAACATTTACAGTGTGATGTTAAACCTTTTTTTCCACATACATCAAAAATCTCTCTCATACGTCTTATAAAGAACTCATTTTAAGTGTCTAATTATGAAACAAGTGTGAGAAGTACTTAAAAAAGGATAAACCTAAATCCAGGTGAGCAAACAGGCAAAAAAATTCCTCCATGTTATTGTCCCAAAGCACTTCAATGTATTTAATTCCCCCAAATCCTCTACCCTACCCTGACAAGTAGAAAGGTAAAGAAATTTCAGCCCAGAGCTGAGTGCAATGTTTCAAATGGGAAGAAATCTCATGTCTCACAACGGTGAAACCACCTTTTTTCTTGCCCCAAACCATGTGCATAGTGAGGTACTAATATAGAGGGCTTGATACTTCTTTCCACAAGCCAAACGCTTTTGTACTCTCCCCTTACACTGGCAAGCTAGGCAACAGCAACACAAGCCCTTTTTTAATAAGCCCTACTTATTTTTAGTAGGTATGTTTCCTTTTGACTTCAACAAATTGCTACTCGCAACAAAAGAATTGCTATATCCCTTTAAGAGATTTTAAACAACAGAAAGTCATTAATTCTTTGCTTAGTCATGGATTTTTGGAAGAAACAGCAAGTTCTCACAATTCAGGATCCTTACCCAGGGATCAAGGGAAGATCTGCTCCTCTGAGGGATTTTGTTAGCTCCTAAGTCAATCACTGACTAAAAGAGAAAACACTGAAGGGATAAATAGATGGAAAAAAAAAGGATGTTTCTTAAAACCCTACAGTGTCTGTGGTCAAGTAATCTCTGAAAGATATTTCAGTCTTTCAGGCAAAAGTAAGGGGATTTCTGAACCACCTGCCTGTTCACTGCTGCCAAAGAGACAAATGCAGCTTCACCTCGTGCAGAATATGATCGAGAGGGTGGAGACAAAGTTAACATTATAGAAATGTTTGGTCAGTTATTCATGTGGCTCTTCAGGAAAGTTCTCACTTCACGTAGCTTTTCTACATGTGTGCGTACTAGGATACAGGAAAATCACTTTAGCATCAGAGAATTTTCAAATCTCTTTTCCATGTACCTGGTCCACTGCTCCTCAACCAAGGAATAAAGCTTGATACCCAAACGAGACTGTTGCATGCATGAGGCAAAAAATGAAGGACTTTTGGACTGTTTCTTCACTTCCTAGTAGCCCCTGCTTGCAGAAGGAGAGCATAGATAAGCTCAGAGTGAATTTAGGTTATTTGTTTTAACCTGCAACTCCTATATTTGGCCCTGTTGCAATCAGTAGCCATTAACCCAATGCAAAAGCCAAACAAGCAGATTGTGTTTTTTGCTTGAAGGGCACCTACACAGCAAGTCTACAAACAAGGTGCAGAGAGCAAGTCAGTCAAATAAGTGGAGCACAAAGAAAGAAACAAAATGGGTGTAAACTGAAAGGAGGAGATGAACACCAATTTGAGTCAACCATAAGGAAGGACTACGGTTGTCTGCCTGCTTTGATCGGCCCTCAGCTTCCCATACATGTTATAAAAGGCCCCATCCTAAGCTAAGGTACGCCCTCACAACGCAGATATTCAGGGCACATTGCTGTGTAAATCTGACACACCCTGGTCTTTGGCAACCTGGTGAAACAAGTTAGGAAGTCAGAACTCTTATGAAAGATCCAAGATATGGAATGTTATGGCTTAGACAGGAAGAGAATTCAGCTTTACAGAAATTTTCACTTATTTTGCTTGCCATGCTTTTGATCATTTTCCCCTGCCTACCCTCTGACAACTATTTGAACCAAAAGCTTCTTCCTCTCCCTCAGTTCTTGCAGATAAACCAACACAAACATGTATTTGTTGGGTTCAGTGAAAAATCACGATGTTTGAAGAGTGCAGCCACAAAGCTAAGCTTCAGATTTAGAGTCTGGCTGAAGGGGGAGCTCCAAAAGGATTTTTCTAGCCAACATTTGCCAGGCAAAAAAGTAGCAGCATAGTCATTTCCTGCCTACCATAGGCCATAACTATTTTTCCGGATAAAACCACTGCCATTAAGATAGAAACTTTCTTTCTTTTTTCTTTTGTTTTCCAAAGTAATGCCCGATATGCTGATTTTAGCACTTCCAGCAATGAACCTCACAGTTCAATAGCAAAAATTTGAAGCAATTTGGGAATTTGAATTTGCTCAACTTCCCCTTTCAACTGCACGAGTCGGCTTCTGTGTGCTAGGCTGCACCTGTGGCCACATCACCGTTCTCCCCGAGGAGGTAGACTGTAACGCATTCATCCCTTAATCTTCGGACTGATAAGCAAAACTGGAGTACCTGAGGTTAATCAATATTTATACAGCGTTACTCATTTATCTGCAAAGGCATTAAAGCATATTTACATAAGAGCAGCACTTCAAAGGGGCCTAGTTAGAACTGGCTCTCCATTTGGCTACATACTCACACCTGCATTACAGCCTCAGGAGCTCAGCACCAAAGAAATGCTATGTTTTCACTCTCCATGGTTATCAGCAAAGACCCTGTGATCAGCAAACAGGGGGTTTTTTGTTTTGTTTGAAGGATGAGGCTTGTGTCTTGCACTCTGGATGTTGCAGACCCTTATCATTTGGCCAAAAGTAGACTCTACAACTGTATGACTAATGGTAGTGAAGGAGAAAGAAAAACAAAGTGTGACTATCCCTGTAGGAGGTGTGATGCTAAGAAACAGGAACAGGAATAACTTTCCCCTGACAATCCTCTAAACCTCAACTTGCCTCATCATAGAAATAGGATATGAAAGGTGAGCTACCCATCATCTCTCAAGTGGGAACCTGGTCTGCGGGATGTATATGGTCATTGCCACTAAGTAAGACTACAGCACTTGACTACACCTCAGCATCCAGCCGGGAGCTGTTGGTTGACAAGAGGCTGTTGGCTCCACTCATATGACATAAAGAGCCTTGTGTGGCAGAGAAACTTCTAGTCTGGAGAGAGTACGACCCACCATAAATGATGGTAAGAGTTTTATATTCTCTTTCAGTTAAAACGTATACTTTTTCTCCCCTTCCTTCATCTTCAGAGCTATATACCATGCGCTCCAGAAGTAACAGCACAGGAAGCCCAACCACATCCAAGGTGTGCCAACAAAGGCCAAAAGATCGCCATAAAGATGATGCTGGTTATAGTGGGAGAGGAAATGTAGAGAAAAAGCAGGAGGAGGACGATGTAGCCCAAACCAGCACCAACCTAAGAAGCCCTAAGGCACAGAAAAAAAGAAGAGATTCTTTCAAGAAAACAGAGGATCTCTCTCGTGATGATCTACTATTTCTTCTTAGTATCCTAGAGGGTGAATTACAGGTGATTTATTTTCTTATTTTATATTCCTGATTAAAGTATTGCTTTTCAACTGTACTGCAAGCACATACTGCTTCCATTTTAAGGAACACCCTACCTATTTTGCTGCAGGAGGACAAACATAAACCACTATGTACATAAAAATGCAACTTATCCAAATACTAGGAATAACAATCATCTGGAAAAGGTCATCTTTACATTTCCCCTAAATGCAAACAAAAACTATTCACAATGTATCTGTATCATTCCAGAAACATTCTTGGTCCACTGTGAATGATCACATAACTCTCAATGCAGAGAGACCACAAAACTTTCCTCCTATCTGAGTACTGAGTTCTACTGAGTACTTCAAATGCAAAGTCAGGGTATTGTAAAAACTACTTAGAGAACATTTTAGAGACTTATAAGATCTGTCATGTAATTATTTCTCATCTCCCCTCTCCTATGAAGCCATGAACATTAGCCCTTATGAATCAGTATGATCCAGGTCACTAGAAGTAACTCCATCAACTATATTTTAACATCCATTGTTAGGAACTAAAAACACCCATTTTCATTCCTGTAAGATGAAAAACAAGCGCTTGGTGCTCCTTTAGGTCTCAAAATACTGGATTTTAAAAGACAACACAATTTTTCTGTCTGAAAGAGGAGCTAGCTGCCAAGTGATAATCAAAACCCATCCCGGCCAAATGTAACTCAGATTTCCAACAGGTAGGGAGGAGGTTCTTCTGTGGATGCTGATTGGCCAGTAGTGACAGCCTCTTAAAAGAGCTCCCCAGCAGAGAAACAAACAAATTGGCCAAGAGGTATAAATGGATTCATCACATGCTTTCATGGTTCATCATCTACAGAGCATCTGGATAGCTCCACTCTTAACATAAACATAGATTCCTATGTAAATATATTCTTACAGAAGTGCTTCACAGAACAAACACACAGTATTAATACTTTTTCACAGTGATACCAAAATCTACGGTCTACTGCTATCTATTATGAAACATGTGATCATGTGAAAATAGAACAATTTGTGTGTTTGTGAAACACTACATTTTCTAGCTTCTGCTCACTTTCTCTTTCTTAATTTAGATTAAAATTCAATGGCACACATTACTCCAAAATGGTTCTTTCTCTCAGAAATTCTAACTAATGTGCATGTAGAGATATATATAAGCATATACACAATATACGCTTACTACTTTTATATTTAAAACTGAAATGGGATGAAATGATAAACTTTAGTAAAATAAAGCTGAAATGAAAATAACAAACTGTCATTCAAAAGAAAGCATTATAAATGAAAAAAGTGGGAAGTCGTCATCTTTTGTTTCCAAACTTCCACCTCCTCTAATGCAAACTCAAATCTTCAGAAATCCATACATTCTTAAGTTTTGAATTTAGATATCATAGAAAAAAAAAGAATCTCCTCATGTTAGATTTCCAGATAACAGCCCATTCTATTACCTGATACCTTTTAAAATGCATTTTAGTATACACTCACAAATTGAGAGTGCCATTCCAGGTATTAATTCCAAAAAGAAGCCCTTGATGACGCACGGCTGTTTGTTATTTGAGGGCCCAGGCACAATCACACATCTAAATGCCTATAAATACAGAAGGCATTGTTTCACACATGCTTCCACGTACAGGTAGGACCTACTGCCAGCTTGAAAAGCAATTAATCTTGTTTTAAATGACTGCATGCTTTAGGAATGCTGCAAAGGTCAGAGCCCTGCACCACGCACCTCCCTAGGTTCAACGCTCACACGTGCTCAATGCAACAACAGAGGACGACCGGGGGAGCCCAGACTGGTTTCAACTACAAAAGCTACTTTTGTACCCAAGCTACACAGAATATGCAACATTTCCATCATAAAATCTTGCACCAAAAGTTTTTTAAAAAAAAAACAGCTCCTAAAGCCACAGGTCAGTCTTGTCCCGAGATTTTGCATTGCAAATGCTACACAATAGTCCACAATTGACATTCCAGTCTACATTTACAATCGTTACATTACATTTATAAGATTTACAATCTTATAAAGTGCTACAAACAACTGGAGAGGGTTCTGAAAATTTCATGTTCTATGCAGGGCTCTTAAAGCATTTTTAAGCATGTTTATGCATTTTTCCCATGTTTATGCAGTACACTCCATGCTTTTAAACTGTTTTCATGTTAATAACCATCTTTGGGCATTTTCCATGCAGCATTCTAAAATCAGTTTTTAGTTGTCTTGACATTAAAAGAATAAAGTATCTAACACGTCAATACACAATTCTAGTTTAACAAAATAACGCATTAACATTGTACTTCTGCAGGCTCAAGATGAGGTTATAGGAATCCTTAAGGCAGAAAAAATTGACCTGGCTTTGCTCGAAGCACAATATGGCTTTGTGACTCCCAAGAAGGTGCTGGAGGCCCTCCAGCGAGACGCTATTCAAACAAAGGCTGTGCAATGGCAAGAAGACATCTACGAAAAGCCTATGGGAGAGGTATGGCTATACAGTTAATGCTTACTTGATTCCCCACGAAATCAAGGGAAAACATCTCACTGACCTCAAGGGAAGAAAGCAAATGTGCTCTAAATCAAGAATCTGACACGGGTGTAAGGGACAGCACAATCAAGTCCAGGACATTAGGGCTCCCTAATAGACAGAGGCAGTTAATGATCCTTATTTTATCCTGCTGCTATACGCCTAGGTAACACGTCTACCTCAAATTCTGATAATGAGCATTCTGTCTTTGCTATATTTTTCTTTTTTTCCTTTCTGTGATCCAAATCCACAGCTCATACAGAATTATTTCCATTAGCCTCACTGAGGTCGGTCATCTTACCAATGACTGACAAGGGCAAGTCAGCAGTAATGGCACGGTTGTCTGTCTTTGTACTTCCCACATCCCATTAATTCAATGGGAACCACAGGTATACATGACTGGCCAGAGTAGTTACTGTAATGAAACATCATTTGAAACTTCAACTAGGCAGATCACGTATTTAAGTAAAATTTAGTTTAATTACCCTACAGCAGAAGCCATGCTTTCTGAACAAGGCTTATGTGAATTCTTTGCTGTCCTGCAATGCAAATCAATGCAAATCATTGGATATTAAAAAAAAAAAAAACCTTTATATCTGAAAAACTGCTTTTTTCCCCCCCTCCAAATGAGAATTCCCACAGTGTCTCTTTTTGTATTTAGATATTTTTTTTAATATGCTGCTCATTATAGATAATCATCATAAAAAGGCAAAACAGAAGTTATGAATAGAGTTCTTCTACTAAGCATTTTCCAAGCTTTCTGACTCAGGGATACAGAGTTCACTGCAGAGAAAAACAATGTCAGACAAAAGGTTGACACTTATTTCAGAGGCTCAAAGGTTAAAATCTCTGACTATAATCTGAAACAGATAAAGTTCAACTGCAGAGTGTAATTTATTTTAGAACATTGTGGCATTATGTCACAGAAACTCTGAATATGAGTGGAAATGAATAGTCTAAAAAAGCCTGAAACATAAGTTCAATCTGTTACTTGACATGAGCTTTTACACACTTTTTCCTTCTTACACTTAATGGCAGGGAAAGGATTTTTTACACCCCTGGGTTTAGCACTTCCAAAATGCAGAGGTAAACATCCTGAGAGTGACTCAAATGGTAGGGGCATCTCTGGCACCTTTTGGTAAACCAAAGGATGCCATAATCAGCAAGTATAATCGCAACTTCAAAATCCCCAAATTAAGGTAGTTTGTGTTTAGATTTTTTTCCAGATGTTTACAAAGCCACGGGAGAAGTAAACCAGTCACAAAATATGGGAATGGACTATCTGAACTTCCTCATGCCTCTGTGACAACAGGTCTTGGTTTTGCCTATAAAAACTCCACAGTTAGAGCATTTGTCTCACAATCTTAATAACTTAGCCTTGTAGCTTTGAAAGCAGAGGAATTTCACAAGAGTTTAGTTGAGAGTACAGTAGATTTAACGAAGTACCAGCAAGATTCCTGGCCATTTGGGGTTCCCTCGTAAGTCATCCATCTATCATAAACACTATCAAGTTTTCCTTGGCAAATTCCGTCAAGAATGCGCTCTAAACTGGTGATCAGACAGCTTTACTCACTAGGAACAGGATTCATAGATGAAGAAATCTAGCACATAATAGAAAACAATTGTAATCTCCTCCTTTGTAAAAATTATGATGGTGATGGACCAAAAATGTCTTCCTTGCTATAGTGATTCTTTTTTTGAAAGGAGAGGGTTTTCAGCCAAATTTATTATACAACTATTATACAACTATTGCTTTCTGTAACCTTACAAATGACAGATAAGCTTACTCTTATTCCTCTCAGTGAAGGATACCATGAATCTTCTAGTGTTTAAACTGGCATAAAAGAAAACAGTCCTTTATTTTGTTTTTGTTTCTAACACATACAGGTCTGAAAAGGTTTTCCATCTTTATATGGTTTATAAATTTAGACTATTACTCAATTATTCAGGAAAACCACAAGCTTCAAGTCAACTGTCACTTCTGTGTCTCTCCTCTGTTGAACAGTCTTCAAAATCCTAGTAAATACAGCATAAGAATCATTTTCCCAGGCTAAAAGAAAGTGATATGGGAGGAGAGAGAACAAAGACACAGAAGGAGAAATTGCAGAATTAATGGTGTCTCTCTTCATGTTTGAAATCATCCTGTACTTCAAAAGCCACATAACAAAGCCTCCGACAAAGCCTCATCTCCATAGCCTCAAAACAAAGATTAAAAAAAAAAAAAAAAAAAAAAAAAAAGAATTTGATGTTTGAAATTGGATGAACAATGATGGCCACCACTTTGCGATGTCTTCCAAATGCACTAAAACTAGAAGAGAGTCTATATTCTGCTGATGCAGGACAAGGAGAATTGAAAATATAATCCACCAGTGCCAATCAATTAGGGAAATGATGTGTTCTGCTCACCTGTATAACACAGTATATCCAACCAAATCCTCACAACTTCTTACGATTTTGGTCAGAATTATTCAGTGAAGAAGGTAAGACATGTATGAGCTACAGATGCAGCAATATATTGAAACAACGTTGACAACATAATAGTCCGGAAAAGCAAATCAATATATCTACATGGAAATTTGGTTCAGCTGGTATAAAAAGAGACAAGGCAGCAATCTCTGATTCTTACTCAGAAAAACTCAAGTCTCTGGTAATCCCAAACTCAGCATTATACATTTATATATACACACAATGACCATAACGATATTATTAACACGAGTAATATTTCAATAAACTTTAGAAGCACTTAAAGAAATGTAAATAATTGGATTTTATTCTGGCATGGCACAAAGCACAAAGCAGTCTTGAAAGAAAGCTCAGCTCCAGCATTGCGGACACAAGACACATCATTCTATTTTGACTTCAGGCACAAGTTGGTGGCAAAGCGTTTTTAAATGATTAGATTCCCATGAATTTTTAGCTTGCTCAACCATTCACAGTTACATAAAACCATGTCTCTTATTTTCCATTGCATTGTACAGTATGTTCAAGAATTAATTTGAGCAAACTCCCATATGGTTAGCAAGAACAGAACAACAAATCACTTCAGATTTTATCACAAAAAAAAAGATACAGAAGTCATTTATATGCCTGCTTATTAATCCTCTCTGTGGTTCTTAGCAAAGCATTGTATATGCAGAGTAAACATATGTGTATGTATCTTTCTGTGTGCAGAGTTAGCATTTGCACAGAGCAAATTGAGGGACAAGAAAGTGTTGTAGGATACTCCTGTGAAGCGGATTTCACTAGCAAAGGTTCACCCAACTTAGCTCCTTCTATGGGACCAGCTCAGCATCTCTTCCCTTCAGGCGAATCCCACAAGTTCTCACTTCTGTCCTTCTCCCCAGCTGCAACACCCACACACCAACTGCTCCTTCACATCCAACAGCGTAGGAGCAGGAATATCTTCTATTTGATTAATCTTTCTGTTTGACTAACCCTTGTCTCTATCAGACATTTATACATTGGGAAACAGAAGTCATTTGATTTATGATCGGCTTTCAGTCAGAAATTTCGTTTTGCTTTCCTTTGACAACACTTTCCACTTCCACTCAGACTTACATAACACTTTTGAAGCGGTCGTCCGGCCGTAGGAATGGATTATGTCAGAGCTCCGCCTGTGCGCACAGCCTGACCAGAGCACACACAATTCACATCTTTGCCTTATTTCCCCCACCTGACTTGACACTAATGGTCGAGACCAATGAATGTTGTCGCGCAAGCCTGATGCCCAGTGCACTTCTTGTTGAAGCAAAAGTCCTGACAGGACGAGGTCTTCACCCACGTGCAGAAGGCAGGTTGCCTTCGGAGAACAGCAAACCTCCGTGTGCAGGCACAGCCTTCGGGAACTTCAGCAATGCAGGTGATGCTGCTCTGCGCGACTGTGTTATAGCTGCTCTGAAAGATTGTGAAGTCTTGAGGAGAAAAAACACATTTTGATCATACTGAAGTTTCTCTGTCAAGCTACTAGCTAAACAAAATATTTCAAATTTTGAAATTCCTACTTTTGAGAGAATGGATAGAGCATAGAACTTTAAAACAGCCAGTTTTACTCAGCAGGACAAGATATTTTTCCTAATCTTTCAATCCAACTCAATTTTCAACCCTTGTGAAAGATGTGGAAAGCATAGTTAAAAGGTACTATATGAGATGGCACTGGTTTACTGAAAAAGCCTGTGTCTGTGTATATATACACAAACTGCTTTCCCCAGAAAGATTCTCTTCAATATGCCAGAAAATATTGACTTTGATAGTGTAAAAGTGCACAAATCCTGAGTGAATGAAGGAAAATGGTTATAGGTTTCTTTATATATTTAGATCATAGACTTAACGAGTTCATGTGTGTTCCAAGTCTCTCTGACACCACAAAGAGAAAGACAGGGCCATTTTCAAAATGACCTCTTATCTGTTGGACCACTTTGGACCCCAACCACCTTAAAACTTTTACCAACCACTCCAACTTCCCAACTCATGTCTGCATCACCAATATAAGTTAATGATGCTTCAAGAAAGAGAAGAGTGTACAAACCTTAACAAGAAGTCAAGGTAAATGGGAGATGTGACAAAGCTGAGGATATTCTCACTCATTCAAGAAACTCAATGTTGAGGCATCCCAAAAGTTTTGTCATTGCTTTTATCAGCCAAACTGCAAATGAATGTGCCAAGGAGGCAACTAATAATGCCTCTGGGATTGAGCTGTCTGCAATGAGCAGTGGCCCTAGAGGTCCAAAGCCCCAGTGTTTCCTGGGTCTTTTGAATTCATTGTAGGGGAAACGGAGAGTCAGAACTAGCCTGGCTTTTCCCATACTGCCCATTTGTAAATTCTTTCCTATGAATAGAGTGAAATACTGCATCACCACTTGATTTATTAGAATAGACAGTAGCTAAAGGATGTGTTGGGCTTTGCTCTGAAAACTTGTCTTTTCCAAAAGACACAAGGCTTTTCGTGTTGATCATCAGGAAGAGCAAGGAACAGCAGAACACAGATTTCTCACAAATGCAGATTCCTCCCAGGTCTCTAGATGTCTTCCAGCAACTCCTTCTCCAGTTTCAGCTAGATCAAAAACATATATGGAGGAAAACCCGCTTCTGGGTTCACACACACATGCTTGCGCTAGGTATGGAAATGAAAAGAATATCAGAATCGTCAGAGTAATGGTTTTCAGTTTGTGGAAAAACATTTTGTTCTACAGAGTACTAACTCTAGCAAACAGCTATGCCAATACTTTTCTGGTTTAGAAATCTTTAAAAAGATTACCTTTTATTTAAAAAAATACAATATAGAATAATATTTGGAAGCTCAACAGAAAACATTTTGGAAGGGATGTGACATTCAAGATATGCTATAAAGGCATCATCTGCCAATCAGACATATTTTCAGCATGGGAAATTTCAGGAACAAAATTGGAAAAGTCACCTATCTACTCCTTCCTGTAGCCCTCAAATGATTAGTCCCTTTTTGGTGCTTACATTTTTAAAAGTATATGCATTTCTTTGAAACAGTCCTACTGCTTAATAAAAATACTCCCAACAATTTCAAAGTAGCAGGATGATTGCTTAGTGCTTATTTGTTCCAGAAACATGGAGTCACGCACAAAGCAAGCAAAGGGGACAGGACTGTTTTGCACCCCTGGTTCTATTGCTCATTTGCTGTGAAACCCTACAAAGAGAAGTCAATGTTCTTATTTTCTACGGAGCTACAAACAAGAGAGCTATTTGTGCTCAAGTAAGTCAACTTTAATGAGTAGAGGCTTCTTTTGCCAAGACATCTGTTTCTCTACCACAGTGATCAATGAGAAAAGCCCAGCTCTGGGAGCAGTAACTGCTAATTAGGAGCTGCTAAAGATCAGTCATGGCAGGAGCAGAACGAAGGTAACTTAGGGTCTTGGAAAACACTACTTGGACTTACTTTCTTAATTTCTTAGAAATATGTTGACAGTATTAAACAACCCTCCCTAAGCAGATAGAAGAGGGTCTAGCCAATCAGCTATTATATGCATTTTATGTAATTAAGCTTCCCTTTATATATTTTCCTAGTGAAAGCCTGAACAAGTATGAATTTCAAAGGACTTGAAGGTTTTCTGCCTTTTTTTATTGTAGCTTGATAAAGTTGTAGAGAAACAGAAAGAAACCCACAGACGAATGCTCGAGCAACTTCTAATGGTAGAAAAATCACACAGACAGACTCTGTATGAGCTGGAGGAAGAGAAGAGGAAGCACACTGAATACATGGAGAAAAGTGACGAGTTTACAAGCTTATTGGAACAAGAATGCGAAAGGTAAGGTTACCTCTTACATCCTACTAAGAATTTATCCTCTATCTCATATTTCAAGGGTTCAGCTATGAAAACATGACTAATTACTCCTAATGAACAGTACTGTCTACATCTCCCTTAGCATGGGGGGTCAGCAGCTTGGCAAATTCTTTAATGCTGTTACAGAACAACAGGTATGTGGTACCACTGGGCATACAGGGAGAGGCACAAATGTGTTAGAAGCTACAACTACTATAGATCAGGTGTACCCACCAATATTGTTATTTCTTTTTTAAACAAAGTCAGTGTTCGCTGAAATAGGTAGCCTAATATGGAATCAGGCATGCAGCCTAGAATGGCCAAAAAAGCAAAGAAATTACAAAAAGAAGAGGTTTGGACAGACCACAGGAGTACAGAGAGAGAACAAAGGCAGAGGATGATTTATAGAAAACTGTGGAGGAAAATCATCAAGTTTCTAAATCTAGATTGGCATAAAAACGCTAAACAAAACTTTTACACTTGATCAAGTGTAGCCTAAAAACACAAGAGGCTATTTAAGCACAGTGTGAGGACCTCAATATCAACTCTTGGAAGACAAGGGATTATAAGGAATTTAATGTAATTTAGTGTCTTTAGAAAAGGAATTTTAAACTGTGACGTCTCTAAATCTGAAGTAAAACTAAACACATCCCTAGGGAAGAAAAAAAAAAAAGATAAAAAGGAAAAGAGAATTGAAGAACACTTCCTATTCCCTGGATAGCTATGCTAGAAGATAGGAGAATATTCTCTGTATTTCCCTTTGCTTAGGAACAGCTTCCAGATGGAAGTGTTTGGGTGTGAGAATGTCAAGCCTATGCTAAACTCACATTACGCATAGATAATTCTTCCTCTGCTTCTCCTGTGTAACATCATGTTCTATGCGTTTTGGCAGCAATCACTGCTTTCCCACTACACCTCTCTGCCTCAGGTCTATGTGAGATAGCACACATGTTCTCTACCAAGCACACTGCTGTGTGTATGTACTGCAATTAAATAAAGAGGGAGAAAAAAAACTCTTTTATATATATACACACACACATACAAATGTAGGCAAGTATAGGTAAAGAGGAAAAAATAGTCAGAGACCCCCTATAAGGCACAGAATCAACTTTTTCCTCTAAAAGCCATTTTTGTGAGACATCATCTCCAGAAAAAAAAAAAAAAAAGGTGAGATGAATGGAAGTTTTCATCTACGCTCTGTTTTTTCTGAAAAATCTGTGAGACACTCATCACTTGGAGACGGAGCAAAACAACTACAGTTGCTAGATGTGGCAAAATGTTACATCAGACACACATGCTCACACAGCATGAAAAGCTGCTCAGAAGGAAAGACATCATGATCTGTGTATTTTACTTTTCTTGTGAAAACAGGATAAACATTTGATTAAAACTCTCCTCTCTACCCCTCCTCCATATTCCCCAAGAAAACTATAAGGTATTTACCACTATTACCTGCAACATTTAGTATATCTGTCTGGAAATAGGGAGGAAAAAATTTACTGAGGTGCCTAATGAGACCTCAGAGGATGTAATAATAGGTCTCAGATTAAGTCTCAATTTTTGTGTTTTCTTTGGAGGACTCATTTTATGTGGAAAACCCTAAAGGGCTGTGATGTCACATATTGAGCTGATTCCAAAATGTTTGCCAAGTAATGTCGCCATCAAAATCTCCACACAATTGCCTGCAAGAGCAATAAATAAATAAATAAATAAATAATAATAATAATACACCACACATGTGTGCGCACACACCCAGAGCAAGGACAGCAAGTTAAGGCACAGCTCCTTCTGCACTAACCTGTATGACTTGACGTTCAAAACAAACCCATGCACAGAGTGACCCTTCCATCCATTTCTAACTCCCTAGGCCAATTGTAAACCTTCTGAGGATATGATTTTTGCACGTGGTTTGTGAGCAAATGGAGCCCCTTAATAAGTTTTACATACAAAGCAATGACAATTATTTTTGCTACTTTTGCCTTCAAATACATTTTAAAAAAAAGAAAAAGATAAAGGGAAAAAAAAAGGGAAAAATGTGCACAAAGCACTAGTCATTGGTCAATGAAGTTTCACTTTTCCTTTCAGTAAGTAGGAAGCAGTATTCTCTTGCAGCTGTGAACAGGTATATAACAGTTCCAGCTATTTTAGATTCAAAGCAAAATCCTGAATGTCCCTTCAATTAGTAAAAATACTGTTTGGTTTTATGAGCCAACAAGGCTAGAGTATATGCTAAAGATATCCTTGAAGATTAGAGAATGTATGCAATCCAAACACGGTACATGAATAATACGTAACTATGTGATCAAAACAAAAACAATTTGAATGTCATGGGACAGCAACTAGTCACGCTGAAGCACTGAAAATGCCTGCTGATAGTAAGAATAAAGAAACCATTAGTCAGCTCCAACTCTTGCATATGACCATGATTTTGTGTTTGAATAATGAGGGCAGCAACTCTTACTATCCTCAAGTTTCTATCAAAGAAAAGCACTCCCTCTTATGTGTACATTCAAGAAGAACAAAACTTAAGAGTTCTTAATTTAAAATGATAGAGACGAACTGATTTTTCAGGTGATCATATGTTTTCCAAAATTATGTGAACCTCCATCTCTACTGTCTTTCTATTGTATTTCTACTGCATTATTTCTTACATACCTGACCTCTGTTATTAAAACTAAAAACTATGTTCGCATCATACGAAAAATTAAGCTGACAGTGACTCAGTAAAACACTATCCAATGATGCTCTCTGACTTCAAGGCAACAAGACCAGGTTTAGCCAAGGCAATTACACATTGTCATATTTGGGAGTTTAGACTTACACGATGACTGGTGGCAGTTTTCTAGGCATGGAAACTCATTTACTTTCTAATGTTAAACCTTTAGGCTTTTTTTTTTTGTCAGCCGAAACAACTACAGCAAGGCCATGGAGGGGTAAAGATAGACAAAAGTGGTCCTCCAAACTGAAAAAAGTATTTCCCTCCATAGAGTCTTCTCTGTATTATACACACGGAATTGATTGTTACTATTTTGGTGAAGGAGATAGGTTATCTTTACCTATTTAAATAGACATTTATATGTAAAGAATGATAAATCCATGACACTATCATCATGTTTTTTTCTAACTTCAGTCAGACATTCTGAAAAAAACCCTATTAACTAAAAAACACAGCTTTGTGGAGAAACAGAGGCTAATAAGCAATGACTGGACTTCCCTACAATTTAACTGAAGTGTAATATATATGCATGGAGAGCAGACAGAGGCACAAAGGCAAAGTGCATGGGCAGAGTAGCGTACAACAGTTAAATCTACCAGATCACAAAGGTAAGATTTTACTGTATGGTTGGAGTTTAAAGAAAAAACGGCATCCAAAATTAGCACTACTATGTGAACGTAATCCTAAGGAAGTCAGATATAGAGACCCCTATAAAAAAAGGTGCGCCTGAAGAATCGTGGCATAAAAGTCAGTTTGTAGACAAGCTTTTGTTTTTCACGAACAAGAAGACAAGGATAGGATTAAGGGCACCTACTCTTTCGTAGATGCTCTTTTTGTCTTTCACATCTACACAGCTAAGCCTTGGTTGCATGAAGTCTCTTTTTCCCAATCTTTTTTTTTCCTGTTCATCCTTTCTCTTGCTGTCTCTTCTGTTTCTCCTTTCCCTTCTTCCTCACTTTTCCCATTTTACTTGGCATCTCTTGCCAGCACAGTGCTAACAACATTGAAAGAACCGTTGAGTTTACAAGCCAGAATCAACTTCAGGACTGAAGATCCTGTAATCAATTAATGCAATCCAGTGCTCAAGGACGGTATCAGAAAAGAGAAAATGTGCCAGAAAGTAGAGATGGATATACCATACCCTCTACTAAGGGAGCATGATACTGGCTTCTCTTCACATGACTCACAGCAAGCAACATAACTTACGCTGCTTTTCACTGCAATTTTTAGAAAGACATGGTTAAGAAAAGCAGACCTGAAAACACACACAGCACTTTTAAATGCTCAGACTGAAAGGCAGATTCCACTGTATCTTCCCTGAGGATATAACTGCTTGACTAAATATAGTTATTCACATTACATATTTTATAGTATAATTAAATAATATAAGCTGTTATTTTAGGAAACATTTTATAAAGATCAAATAGGAAACTGCAAGGTTTTCCAGGCAGGTACATCCTTAGTTTGAAAGCACATGCCATATGCATGCAAGTGTTTATGTGCTTACATATCACTCCTCAAGACAAAAAACAAAACAAAAGACACACATGCACGCAGGAGTGTAACAGTAAAATGATGAGCAACTCACACAGTTACAGCTCACAAAGATCATATAAAGAATGCAGGCAAAAGAAGAAAAAAACCCACACAATTGTTCATGTACAATGTAATCCTAAACATTCACTAAAATGAAACTTTCTACTTATGCTCAAACATAAGGGAGGAAAAAATGGAGAAAAAAGGTAAGTGGGGGGAAACAGCATCAACCAACTGTATTCTACTATATCTGACATTTCTTCTTCAACCATCTAGCAAAGAGGTTTTTCAGTGTTCTAATAAAAGTTACTGCTATACTTACCTGAGGAGTCAGCACTCACCAAGTATAATGAATAGCATTCGACCTTCAAAAGCCTCAAAGCTTTAGATGTTCTCATCTTTCAAAACACCACAAAACACCATGCTTGTCACTCCAGCTGTTGCCTCCCTTCACAAAGGTCTGTCCGTCAACATGGTATCAAATATTAAAACAGTTTAGAAAGGGCCTCTGAGGTCTCTAGACCAGAGGGGAGGCAGGGGAATCTTCCAAGTTAGATTAGGTTGCCTCATCTAGTTGAGTTTTGAAGATCTCGAGGATTTCTGCAAGTTTTCTGGGCAGCTCTTGCAACCTCTACAAGCCCTTGCCTGGACATCCTTCCCTTCAGCTTCAGCACAGGCATCAGCCCAGGCTGGCTCCTGCCCTGTGCTCAATGAAGCTGCTTGTGTTAAAGACCTGGCAACCGTGTCTTGGGTGGACCTCTGAACTGAATACCTAATCCCTCTCCACCACCTCGCTTCATTCACCTGCCCTGGACATAGATGAAAGCTCAGCAGTTCCAGAAAGTTGCTGCGACTCCCCTTGGGCTTTTGTTACTTCTCTCGGTGCTTCTGCAGTGTACCTCATGTTGGAAACCCCTCACTGTTCATCTCTACTCTACACCTAGGGACCCATGGGTCTTTGTCTTGAGTTTTTTTTCTTTCCGCCATCACTTTCCATGCTTTTACCTCACAGAATCTCAAACACAGCCATCAACCTTGTGCTTGCGATTCTCAGACCTACTGCAAAGGCCAGAATAAAAAAGTCTCAACTTTGGGAAAGATTTTCTATTGCCCCCAGTTTCACAGGGCCGAAAAGAAACTTGATTTTTCATCCACCTGTCCTTATCTCAAGCTCAAGATTCTCCTGGATCTCATCTGTTAAAGCCATGGTAATGAAGACATGCCATTTGTTACTCAGCCTGTCAAACCTATGCACATTTTCTATCTGAGCATATCTACATTGAAGTCTTGCAAATTCTTCTGCATAACATCTCCAAGAAAACAACAACAACAAATAGCAAAAACACCTTTCCATCCATTCAAGTAAATAAATCCTTTTTCCAGCTCACTTTTCAAAACTTTCCTCCTTTTTTTGAACATTATCTATTTCATCCCTCTCTCTACACCTTTTCACTGGATACATTGTCCTTACTAAAGTAAGGCTCGTTGTGTACCTTTATAGCACACCCATATCCATTCATTCTCATGGACGAAATCTCCCCCAACACACTAAAAATATACCAAAATGAAACTATATTATGCTGTAAGTATGCAGTATTGAGTATGCAAGAAAAGTGATTTCATAAAACCATGCACTCTAGGACAGGCATTTCTTTTTAAAGTGTCTGACAAAAAGCAATTACTGCACATAGTAGGTTGTGTGAGCAGTGATTGAAAACTGATACAGTAGGTCAACAGGAGAAGGAACCATCTTAATTAAAATTCAACTATGCTAATATGTGATCAGTGTAACATTAGTGTACTTTAAATCCGACACATTCACACACTGGAATAACAATACATTGCATATCCAGCACTGGAAAATTCAATATTCTCTAACAGTGGGTATAATTAATATTTGCTGTTTTTTAATGTTGCCAATTAAGTACTATAAGAAGCAGGATCTTATCTCTATAGAAAGCTACAGTAAAAATAAACACAGTTGACTCATATATTCTACATAGGTTACCAGCAGTTTTTAATTTCATGCACATTAAACTATTGTTGTAGATTGCATTGTACTCAAATGCAATCATTTCCTTTTAGCTTTCTGGCAATGAGTTATATATATTACATATGCCTGAGACTATGTCTTCCAAGTTGCGAAATGGATGCCAGATCTCTGTACATTTGACCTTTTTCATGGGTATTGAGTGTTCTGTAGGTGAATAAGAGACCCACCGCAAACAAAACATTAGCATTCTTATTCTGTATTACACCCCAATGGGACAGTACCACTAACACTACCACTGAGCCAGAGAGACAAACTCAAGGAAGTGATGTACACAGATTAATTACCTCATGCTAGTACATGAAAAAAAAAATGTACCATTATACTGCGTAACTTTCAACAGATGTTGTGAAGTCAAACTTGTCAAAACTCACATGATTCAGAGATTTCCACAGCAGCTTCTATGCATGATGCAGGGTTAAAATACTTACGTGTATACCCACACACACACACATACACGTTAAAAAGAGAGGTGGCGGGGAAGGCAGATTTAAGAGAGATTTAAAAGCCCAAATTGCTAAGTAAGGTCAAATCGGGTTTATTCAAAACAAAGATTAAGAATAAACAAATCAGGAAGAGGGCATTCAGTTCAGTGTTAATACAATTACAAAACATTCTCTAGATCTGTGGTGCAACTTCAGATTATTCCACCTACTCTAAATTAGCCAGCAGATGCAAGATCTAGATGATACTTGTTTCTCATGCAACTCCTCTGGCACTAGAAGAATCAGAGAGAGGGCTGAGACTCATATTTAAATTCTTTAAATTCTGAGCACACAAGACGTCCCAATCACTGTTTTGGGCACCTGTCACAGCTAAAAATCACTCTTATCATCATGTAATTGGTGGGGGGGACACCGCTAATGATGAAACTCCTTAGCCAAGCCAAGCAACATGGCAAACAAATCTTCTGCACTCTTCCCCGCTCTCTTCCCCTATTAGTAGGAGAGCATATGATGATCGTTGCCTCCTCTGTCATTACAGACCTGCAAGAAAGAGTAAAATCTCCTGAAAGAGATGTTCATGGAAAACCATCCTGCTGGTAGCTCTAGTCAGCACTTTTAACAACAGTGTCACAGCTAAAGGGAACGATCATCTTTCTAAGCTGGCAAATCCCAAAATATTTATGGCACTGTAAATCAACACCAACTCCATATATTCTGCCTGGAACCTACCCAATGACCAGTAAGGATGATGAAGCACTGGCAAAATATGCTCCCGGTGAGCCACTACCCTCAGTGATCAGGCACTCTTTCTACTGACCCAATTCACATTTCCAAATAAGACTCAGTGCACAGCTCCCCAATGCAGCACATCCTAACTTTCCTCTTCATAAGCAACATCAGAAGCAGACAACTGCAGCAAGACCTGTGCCCAAAAAAAGACACAGGACACTTCTGAGTCACTGCTGGCTGGGGCAGGGTGAGCAGCAGAAGCTCACATAGGGTTTTGCGAGGAGAGTGCTAAAAGAAAGCACATAGAACACCAGACAGAAAAATCTACAAATCGATCCCTGATATCAAAGTTGGACATTACTCTTTTCCCATAGGAATAGCCCTTTCTGTAAAAAGTCATGCCCCTGTTTGTGTATGGAAGAGAAAGAATCACAGTGAAGTTAATATCTTTCTGGTGGAAGAAAAATCTAAATCACTCATGTGCTATAATTAGTTTAACATCTTAAAAAGTAGGGAAAAAAATGACCCTGAGAACAGAAACTGAAGGTCATATCAGTTATCAAGACTAGCAGTCTAAATTCATGATTAAGTTTCCCATAACATACAATGAACTTCAACATCTTATATACATTATAGGAAAGAAACATGGGAGACTGAAGCAGTTTAAGGATGACGTCACAGCCTTAGTCTCTGTGCTTACAAAAGTAATTTTTAAGCAGTGAGAATAAACAGGAAAACCAGTAGCACTAAATCTGCTGAGAACAGAGATTACTGGAGAGACTTTTAAAAATAAACATCGATATCTCCTTACATGAAAATTAACTTTTCATGTAAGTGCGCAATTTTTTTGTTCCTTGACCTTGAAAGGCACACTGTGTAATGTCCCAAGAAAATATCACACACTTAGAGAAGGTAGCAGGTAGTGTACTTAAGGATCTGAAAATCAAGTAGAGACAACACTGAAAAAGTACATTCAGTATTTGAATCCCTCTGCTTAAGAAAGTTGGGGAAATCCATACAATATGTACAGATATAGAAACTAAGAGGTCAGGATGGACAAATGAGCTTTGTTTTTAACATTCCTGTTTCTATTCCTGTATTGCGAGATTGTGGTGGATGGCTTAGAGTAGGAGAAGGAGTAATGGGATATAAATACAAGAAAAGCCATTAGATCTCCCTGACAACAGAGGTTGTTCTCCAAACATACTGTCCACACCTTTGCTTCTTGTTTCAAACGCCCAAAACACTGAAAGGTCTCAAGTCCTGTAAAATTGCTCTATAAAAGATGCATCTATAAAAAGATGCACTGTTTTCAAGGCACTCAGAACACTACAGCTCATTCAAAATATTCTCCTTAGCAATTTAAGGCAGTCACACCTCCTAAAATTGCTACTCTCTTCAAAGATTTCTGGATACTAAGCTAAGTAAGACTCAAGAAGAATCCCAAGCTGCACATTTGGGCCATGGATACAAACTTGCCTGACATCTCCAGCACATAAAACCCCAAGATGAGCTCTTCAGTGGGTTGCAGCAAGGTCTGCTACTTCAGTCCAAGTGGAGAACTGTCCACTACACACAAGTGGCAGCTCGGGAACTGTGCAATCTTTGGGATAAAAACTGATAGAATAGTCCGTGTGTGGCATGACTAGCAGGAACTTGAAATATGGAGGTGGTGGAGAGACTTCACCAATATCTTCATCCTCTCACAGGCTGGTTAGTGCTGGAGTACACTAGTGCTAAAAGCTAGAACTCACACAAGCATACATCTGACAACAGAAGGCTTCAGTGTTCAACCTGTGCTTTCAGAACGGACCTTTAGTGTCCGCAATTCTCATTTCAAGCACAAAAAAAATGAAAAGTTGTGATGGGGCCATTGTGATAAGGCTAATAAAAGGGGAGAGGGGAAGCATTTCACCATAAAGGCGGCTTCTTTTACCCCTCCCTCATCTCCCACCATAAGGAAGCTAAAAACGCTACAGACAGTCACACTGAAATCACCTGGAAAGATACGTGTCTTATATCTGCCAGACTTGGTCTATCATGGGGAAGTTCCCTTCTCCCAGACTCTACTTCTGTCAAGACTGTAGGAGAAATCCACTGAAACACGGTGGTCTTCAAATAAGCATACGAGATAAACTACATATGCCTTGCACGTGGTTTGCTCTCATTCTCTGCCTGTGAGGCTCCTAACAACATCAGCTGAGACAGTGGATCACTAAAACTGCTCTTTGGAACAATGTCTTATTTACTTACTTGCCAATACCTTTTGAGTTACACATTTGGAATGAAATCCTGAGAACTGACTGAAAACTTAACAACTTGTCCAAAGCTCTTTGCTTTTAAAGCCATTCAAAGCCTTGTTCTTAAACACTATTGCAAGTTTCTTTTGCCGCAGTGTTGTGATTTAGAGGAATCTACAAAACTCTGGGAAAATGAGGAAAGATGATCAGATCTTGCCCTGGGAGGTGTTGAATATTCTCAAATTTTACCCAGAATTATGCCCAAGGAGGTCAGCTCCTCTCAGAATCAAACCTTCACTCCAGCCAAAACCACAGTTTTGTTTTGCATCAGAAGAGCACTATGCGGGAATGCCAGATTCTGGTTCCTGGACAATATTAAGAGTATGAAAAGCTTTTACTATCAAATTTCATACAAAATCCATCCAATCTTTCAGTAAATATAGCTGAGTGTGAATATTTTTGCATGACCGGCAGAACAGTTCATTTGGATATTCTTATTACCTTTCCCACATTGTACCTGCGTTTATCAACTCCCAGCTTCTTTTCTTCTGAAGTCAGCTATAAACAACTCGGAGTAAGACCTGTGGAAGCCAGAGAGACAGACATCTGCCCTACACACATTACCAGGGTCTGGTGACAAGAGACAGTCCATTTCAGTCAAGTATTACTTCCACTTTCCTCCCAACACTCCTTATGCACTATACTAACCTCCCTTATAGTTTGGCAAAAGAAAAAAAACAGACAATCCTGTGGAAAAAGAAATAATGTTTTCCCCAAACGGTGGCCTTATACCCTCCTATATCTTCAACTTGGTTCACATGCTAAGAAATTTAGGATTTTCTTAGATCAGAAAAGTTTTAGCACTGTACACCATATTCTGATGTATAAATTCATTGATTATTAAACTGATTTTTAGGGATGTTCTGATCCCACAGTTTCTCTTCAAGTCACCAGGAAATTGGCGCATCATTTATTCAAACGTTTAGACAAAATTTCATGTTTCTCACTTGAAAGTTTTATTTTACATTCAACTGGAGGACTGAGAAGCAAAAGATACTCCCTGAAATCCTAAAATTTCTATTTTTTCTCAATACTCTTGCCAACTGAGTACTGGATGTCTTTGCATTCCGTCAGACCAGAAAATGAGTCAGTCTGTCCTGAACTGGCCTTCTAAAAGGAAATTGAGAAGTTTGATGACATATTTGGATAAACACACTCACTGGATAAAGTTACTTAATTTTTTTATATCTCTTCAAGTTTGCTATAAACTTTCAAAATCCTTATAGACTAGATTTAAGTGCAGCCAATAAAAACTATATATTATAAATAAACTTAATGAAAACCACTATATTAAAACTCAAAGGACCTTGTAAACATGCTTGTCAAAGCCTCACCATTGCAATACAGTGCCACATCCATAAATTTTTGTTATTAATTGCTAGTCAGCCCCAACTCATATTGAAATATCAGCCCTATATAGATCATACTTGGTTCAGAACCCATTTTTCTCATGGTCTCTGAGCACAATGTAACAGCCAATACTGTAGCTGTGACTGATTGAGTGATGGAAAGAAAACAGTGCTTATATGGTTCAACTCTAATGAAAAGATACCAAAGACTATTATCATCTGTGTGGCTAATACCTGCCCTAGAAATAAGAGATGGTTAAGATCCCTTGTATAGGTGAAGTACAGGGTGACAAATACAGAGCTGATCTAACTTCCTAAGAACTTGCTTTAACAAAATGCAAGGACATTTAAAATGCCGTGCTACTGGAAAGCAGGATTGCTTCCCGTAGCGAACACCAAACACTACAGTTTATAACTTAATAGATAAATTAATTTGATTAAAAAAAACATATATCTTACAGATTCAAGATCCTGACTTCTATGGATTCTCAACCCCTTTAGTTATACATTTACTTCAGATGTAAAGAAAGGAAAGGAAAATAATTTCAAGCAATAAATCTTCAACTAGCTCAATGCATAAAAGATATAACACCAAGCATTGTTTGCTGTGAAAACTCACAAGCATTAACTAATCCTAGGATTAATCTGTTTAAATTCTTGACTGTAACCAATATCAAAATTAAGACTCCATCGCTAGAATGTCATTAGTGTATGCAATTTAACACACAGATGGGTTGAGGTTGGAAGGCACCTCTAGAGATCATCTAGTCCTACCTCCTGCTCAAGCAGGGACACCTAGAGCACGTGGCACAGGGTGACATCCAGGCAGGCTTGGAAAATCTTCAGAGAAGAGGACTCCGCAACTTCTCTGGGCGGCCTGAGTGTTAAGCCAGCATACACAATCTTTCTCTTGGCGATTTTAATTCTGAAATGCATACTTACGACACCTAGGAAGCAGCTATAGCATTTTTTTTGAGAAAAAATGAGAATGGCCCATTCACGATAAAAACAACACAAAAGGTCTGTGAAAAGCGCTTGGAGGCAAAAATCAGCATTTTTGTCACTTGCCTACAAGCTGGGCCCCAGCTTCTCTGACACTGTGATAGTACCAAAGTGAAGGCTTAGGGATACAGACAGTAAAGGAGCTTTTCAGCAAGTACTTGAGAAAATGAGGCAGGAGGAAACAGCTTCATTTTATCAGACTAGGATACACAAGCTCCACCTAAAATAGAACAGAAATAGACTGCTGCTATCTGAAGTTTAAAAGGAAGTTCAGGAGTGTTTACACTTTTCAGAAAGCTGACAGGTGCAAAGGCAAACACAGGTCAGGATGACGCATCCTTTGGGGATGCGATCAAAAAAATGCCACATTCTTGGGGGAAAAATAGAAAAGAAGTTAATGAAGTTCACACAGGAAAGAGCAAAGATCTGTCTAAACAAAATAATATTTCAACTAAGCAGAGCTTGTTAAAAAAGAGCCAGGTTATAGATTATTTGCTGCTACATGAATAGAAAGTGTAAGCACCTAAGATAAAAACTAGAATGTCTATTTTCAAGTGCGTACCTAAACAGAACACATTCTGCCATTACTGAAAGTCAGGGAAAGGCAAATATTCATGAGATACAATTGTATTATGATAAAATATTTAGATCAAAATGAGTGCGCTATTCATGCTGATGGAAGAGTTGTACAATTAATAGAAAATAAAGGAAGGCAAAGAAGTGGAAGAGGCAAATAAGAAATGTACTTAATTCTGTAAAAGTGTAGCTAGACTCTGGCTTGAATTTCACGTATAAAGAGATTATCATATGAGGGCGAGACTACTGATTCTCAACCCAAACTAATGACACAGAATACATAGTGATAAGAAAGGTAGAAAGGGCATGAATAAAGGTAATCTTCAGTTATTTTAACATAGAAAATATTCTTTATTTTTTCCCCAACTAGCAGCACTGGATTCCACTGGGAAGAAAGTAAACGCTTTCACATTAGACCCCCCCCTCTTTATGGACAGCAAGAAACTAATGCAGTAATGGAAGTCTGAGATCAAACAGTTACAACAAATAGTCCTAGCAACTTGTTGCTTTTTAAGAGTTCTAAAAGCTAAAACTTGCATGAAAAACTAGTAGCTTGTGATTAGCTTCTCCTTTAAATAATCTAAACAAGTAGGAGGTAGAAGTAGTTTCTAGCAAAAGAAATCAGAAGAAACTGGTAACTAGCGAGCTAAGATGATACATCCCAACTGGCTGAGAGGAATGCAGCATCATGCGCCAAGGGCCTGCTCTCCTTCCTCATCAAGTCCTTAAATTGAATAATGCCTTGCCTTTCTATCCTCTTTTTAATCTTGGGATCTGCCTTGCAGCAACTCTGATCAAGGTCAGAGTTAATTCACACCTTTACTGGCAAGAGTTTGTTTTCCAAAACCTTCAATGTGCATGAAAACAAAACTGAAGAGATTGACTCATTATTTCTACTTGTTTGAAATAGATATTTACAAAAGACAATTTTTAATCTAGTTTCTTATGACTGTGTGCCTAACCATCCGTCTGCCATTTTCCCATTCCTCAGCTAATTTCAGAAGGAATGTAAGAAAGAAACAAAGACTTCTAAATTAGGAAGCGCCTACAGGCTTCCTGAAAACAGCGATCCTTTAACACCTAGTCTCAACCCCACTGAAAGTAAGCTGCAGAAATACTTCATGTTCATCATAACAGGTGGAAAATCTTGGTAGCTTACACATTATTAGGCAATCCAGTCACGCACACACAAACAACAAACAAAAAACCTGTAAATGTTTTGTATGAAATTTCATACAAAACAATTCTCTTCCACAACAAGTAATGCTCTTTCATACATATATATATATACACACACACACACATACATATAAAAAGCACCCTTACAGAACAGCTGCCTATCTTCAACACAAACAGCAAAAGTTAAGACCAGAATCTCAGCTTTGCAATTACAGAACTTGAATAAGATTCAGAGGAACACTGCAATCCTTCTTAAAAAAAGGAAAGGATGCGATGATAGGAATGCAAACACTGTCCCTGAACATGTCCCTGAAATATCCATAATTAAATGCTTAGCCAAATTTTCCAAGAAATAAGCACTGGCATGTAGGGGTCAGTTTCAAAAGAGCTCAAGCATTCAGCCTTTGCCCTCTTAGAGAAGCACAGTCAGACTCTTCAGTGTGTTCAGGCATGCAGCAGTTCATAACAATAACAGACAGAAGGACAAAGATGCGGAGCTCACTGAGAAAAACAAAAGAAAAATAAAAACCACCACAACCATCTCCAGTACAGCAGGGCTGACATACTTCCAGGATGGGAAGGAGAGGCTGTTTTGCTTGCTTTTAAAAGAGAAATGCTAAAAATACCTAAAAAATATGGCTTACCTGAAGAAACTGGAGAGAACACATAAGTAGTCCTCTTCAGCTGATTCTACCAAAAATGCAGTAAGAAAAAATATAAGCATCATTTCAATTAATACTCAAACTCTAGGATACTAAGGCATCTTCAGAATTAAGGGCACAGAAGTGCTTGGATAATAAATATAAGATAACACTGAAACCACGAATGCAGGAAAAAAAATTAGTAATAACATACCACTTTCTTCTAGCTTCCCGATCTCTACCCCAAGTCTTTAAGAAACATCTTCTTATGTTATCTTGTTTATTCAGTTGCTATAATCACAGCAGGAAAAGGAAAATCAGATGATTTCCTTTGCAACATTAAATAATTCATCATATTTCCTTGTCCAACACAAGCATCTTGCTTTCCACAAGTGTAAAATTGAACAATGACACAGCATAAGTGGTTACTGAGGCCATAACCTATTTATTGTCATTGCACCCAAGACAAATCCACAAGATAAGAGAGTACATAGACAACTATGCACTACAGTTTATAAAATATATACTAAGCAAACATTCCTATGAAAGTACTGCACAATTTTGCCCCCTTGCTTTTTCCTCCCACTTATTTTTCTTAAAGTCAAGTTTAATCTGTTTGATCCATCTTACCTCAAATACTTCAGTTGTCAGTACTAAGAATCGATCTACCTCTCACCCCTTTTTATTGTTGCCATCAGCTCTAGAAAGAGAACTTACTATTGCAGTAACTATGAGGAAGTGTGTTTTTTTTTTTTTTTTGGCAGCCAAAAAATGAATCCTAACCTTCACTCTCTCTTCAGGCAATGTTTCCGTTTCCAGTTTTATCTGAAGTATCGGACTGCATTATAATAGGTATATTAGCTCCTATGTTTTAGTAAGTTAAGCAACAGTCTGAGTCAAATTTTGCCCTCCTGTAATGCATGTTCTCCCTCTCTGATTTCAGCTGCCCAGCTGGTCTTGTTTGGCCTCCAGGAAGCCACTTCCCACTTTCCCAATTCTACCTTCTTGTCCCTACCACTGTCAGCTCCAGCATACATTATACACTGGATACTCTCTCTTCTGTGGTAGCAGCCAGAGCATACAAGCAAATTTGAGGTCCTCTGTGAGCATTTCTCTCTGATTCCCTTCTCAAATTTTTCCTCCCTATAAAGATTTCTACCTTTATGTTGCAAAAGGAATCTCAAGACAACTCTCGAACAACTTAGGTGTACAGGGAAAATGGAGTAGAAATCTGGAATGATGTAATGATGTAGAATGAAAGCTGTAGAAAACGAGACAGGGGATTGGTGAATAGTTGTAATAACGAATCACGAAGAAAAGAGGGAAGAAAAAGGAAAAAGGAAAGAAAAAGGAAAAGAGGCATCTTCGGGGGAGGGGGTGCGGGGGGGAAACAACACTCCGCAAGGGAAGTAGAAGAGCATTGCCAACCGGTACAAACGGACGACAAGCACCAACGCAGTAGACACGCTAGAGAGCTGCATGGTGACAGGACCTAGCAGTTGTGCTTGAGGCGATATTTGGGAGTCCTCTCTAGAGACGTCCCAGAACCTGGTGCAAGTGAATGAGATTATCTAGAGAGACCCTGTGAAGGGAGTGAGCAGCAGGCAGAGTCAGAAGCCAGAAGTATCCTTGATTTACTCTGATGGCTCATTGGGACTCCTTAGCATTCTGCCTCTCTTAGGTTACAAAACCAGACTTCACATATCTGTTCTTAACAGGGAATAAACACCCTTTCGGAAGGAATTAAATTCAGGAGACAAGCCCTTCCCCAGCAACATCCCAGAAGTATCTGGAAATTACAGATTTTATAGAAGCTTGCTAACTTCCATTCTGTATTCTGCATTTTGGAACAAATGAGGTTTGGCTAGCACAGCGCAGTGTATGGAAGTTACATTAACCCTCATAAGGATCTACTTGGCAGTAAAAGATAAAATGATTAGGAAATTGGTGCTAACCCCACATAATGGAAGAGCTGTCTTTTTTGTTTATTCAAGTTGGATATTCCTATTTATCAGCATGGTAAAGAGAAAAAAAAAAAACAGGCAAAGTTTGATTTTTAAGTATTTGGCTAAGTTTAGAGTTACAAAACATGTTTACATTAAGAACCTGAGCTGCATTTGAATGTTTGATATCAAAATACTCTGAGCTGAGATACTAGCAGAATAAACTACTTATTATCACTGTCAGTATCAATTAGGGTCCTGTCTGCCACAGTCCTTTCCAACCAGAGGCCGGCCAAGAGCCAAGCGAAAGTGCTTAATTTAAAACACTCAATCAGTTACATTCTGAAACATTTTATTTAGTGCTTAATAGGCTCTCCAGGGACAGGGAAATTCCTGAGGCACATTGTTTTGACACAAGCTAAACCAGACCTTTCTCATCACTATTTTTTTGGCAATCTGACATTAATGCTTTAGATTAATATAGCTCCCAATATATAAAAAACATGCATACATATGCCTATATTCCTGCACTTATATACACTAAGGTGATGAGTAGTTCTGAAACTGATGTTTTTACATTTCATCTTTAAACTGCAATTTGCTTATTTAGTAAAACTTCTATATTCACAAATTTACATATTTGCTCTTCCATCTATTTGTGAAAGATTTCTTGCTTTCTGTATGAAGAGAGGGCACAATCAAGTGCATCATACGCAGTACATCATCAACGTATAGTGAGTGCTGTTTAGGAATTGCTCTTCAGTTTGTTTCATATTACAAGGACATAGAGAGTCTCTAGTAAAATAAAGCTATAGTAATTCCAAAGCTGACAGAAACAAACATTTTTAAATATAATTTAATTGCTACATAGATGTTGATGCTCACTTTCACCATAAGTTTCTAGGCCCAAGTATTGATGAAACTCCGTGGTGCTATTTCACATTTAGATGCAGAACTAAGGCACTGAAATTTTTAACAGCCATTACAATTCATCAGGATTCAAAGGCAAGTGAAGAAAAAAGACTATTCTGAAATCAAACTTATCCCCTACATAGTACCTAAGCTCCAATTCCAACACACATTGTTACTTTTAAGCTTTATTCTGAACTCTTTAATGTTTTTTCCCAGATGGCAATTTTTTCACAAGTCAGCAATTAAAAAAGACTGCTCTCTGTGCCAGTAAAGAATTGATTGAAGAAGCAGTTTTGCTATGTCCAAACTTCACATATTCACATTTACATATCATCCTTTGCACTTGATATATTACTTGATTTTACAGTGCTTAAGCTACATTTCCACAGCTGCATATGCCTCTCCCTTTCCTGTCATAATTACACAAGCTGAATATACCAGATAATCAGAAAAAATTCTTGGAGATTTATCATTAGTTTAAGTTAAGATATATTTGTGTCTCCTCCCTTTTTAAAACTACTAAAATTAAATGTGCTATCAATGAAGAAAAAATAAAAGCAGAAGTTAAACCATTTCATATAAATACTTTGAGATCTGGGCATATATACACACACACACATGCACATAAAAGACTGTTCCTTGAATGTTGTTTCCTTTGTGGGAAGGAATGGTCCTTTATTAAAATATTCAAGACATCATACAAAATATAAAAAGGAAGCAATACTAATATATGTTAAAATACTGCATACTTCATTGGTTATGCCAGCTGACCAACTGACTGTAAGGCACAGTTTCTTACCGCAGAGCTCAGCCTGAGATGTGGCCCTTGTAGTCGCTCCTCTCTAACATGGCACTTGTGTCACTCGGACACGATCTGAGTAGTATTTGGTCGGCTGTATTTCCACCAGCATCTCCGCTCTTTCCTGACTGACAGAGAACCCAGTGGAGGACGAGGCAGGCCTTGTGGCCTTAAACACACCATGCTGCCTTTCCTTTCAAATACAGCTTCTGCAGAACAAGCAATCCCATTAAATCGCAGCAGGAGTGCTCAGCCTGTCCTGCAGCCAGGCTCTCCTGGCCGCCACAGGAGAAGACCCCACCTGCAGCACCCAACCGCAACGCTGGGGCTCCCTGCAAGGGCGCGCTTTACTTCGGTAGCCATGCCCAGCCCCTGGGTCCCAGGTTGGCTCTCTGACCTAAAACAAATCTTGTATCACTAGAGCAGAATGAGGTTTTACCACTCGGTATATTGCTAAATGGTTTTGTCCCTTTTTTTTTTTTTTTTTTTCCCTCCCCTCTCCTTTCTTTCTCCTCGGATCATACAAGCTTGGATTCGGCTAGGCTCAATGCTTATCTGTTGCCTTCTGTGTGGCAGTGTTAACAAGCATGGGACCTTGCATGTTGCCACTGGATAAGGTATCTTGAACAGGAATAGTTACCACAGGCACGTTGATTCAAATAAAAGTCCACGTCCAACAACATACATCAAATAAGAAAAAAAATACAACATCTTTGCACACAGCAATACATGCTGCTTTTCTCTTAATAAGAAAAGTACACTTCACATATCCTTTTTCACTATTTCTTTAGCAAAATTATGAAAAGGACAGAAAATCTCTCCCTACATGAAAATACAACAATTAAAATATACTGGTAAAGATCTATTTATTCCTGACTACCAAGCACCTACAAAATAACATTGTGCTTGTTGGTGCACTAAACATACACAACTATGCAAAAATAAAGTTAGGATGTTTTGGATTCCTGGGAGGGCAGAGAAGCAAAGAGGAAACAGTTTGTAATGTTTACTCCATGAGAGAAGAAAAAAATTTCAACTGTAAATGTAAAATTCCTGACCTGCTGACCATAATCTCAGAAAGTCAGTCCAAGTTTCAATTACTGTCATCTATTTACACTGGTGAAATATTTCATTTGTTATTCTCCTTGTAAGCTATTTTAGTACACTTTAATTTCATCACACTAATTAGCTAATATCCTAGAAGTTTATATCATTTAAAAAAACATACAAACAGCTTGTTTAAAAGGAAATGGTATACAACAGCATCAGAAGATATTCTAGACTTTAAAAGCAAATATTTACATAATTTTGCCCTAATCATGTTGAATCCTTTTCTTATAGTATGCACAAACCTTAAATTATCATTTGTAATAAAACTCAAAAAACATCAGATTTGTATTCTGTTTAGCTTATCTAGAGACCACTTCAGAATACAGTTTTTAATCATCTCTAGGCAAAATTTCAACTCAGAAAAGAATTTACATCAAGAATCTGGGCAAGATGGGGGAGTAAACAGAAAAGCTGATCCCTTAAACCCAAAGAGGAAACTCATCCCAGTAAAACAGGAAAGGATTAATCAAACCAACCTAGCACATATTAAACCCTGAAAACCAACTCCAATGACCCTGGACAAGAGGAGACAAATTCAAGAATGCTGAATTCAGAATAAGCCCCAATCTAAGGCTTAGAGTCTTAGTTGGGAGAACCAAGTTGGAAGAACACTGCTGTCTTCTCAGGAGGACGAAAGGCTGACCGAATCCAAACATGGCTCTCTTAATGACTCTCTTCAAAATAACTAGCACCCACTGCAGTGCAGTAGGAGCAGGGAGGTCAGCACTAACGAATCATGTAACTTTAAAAATTTAGCTATATTGTTGGTGGTCATCCTTACGCAAGGTTAGATCTTTGGACATCTTCCCACATATCCCACGGAAAGACATATCAAGCGAACCGAGAGCAAGTTTTTGGTAAAGAAAGTAGAGATGCACGATGAGATGGCTCCATTTCAGATCTTGGGCAGTAAGGACCATGGTGCACCCACGCACTGTTTCAGGTCAGCAAGAGGCAGAGTGTGTGACCAAAGGAAGCAGCTTTATCCTACAGCCATCTTCCAAGTATATGCAGTTGAAATAAGCACCCTACCTTTCTGATCAACCCTTTCCAATTCTCCTGCTGAGAAGTGAAAGTGGACAAGAATTAAAAGGGTTTTCTCCCAAGGCCCTCATGGCAAACCAAAAAACACAAGACTTTAAATCAGACAAGGTTCGTGAGTATCACTAGTTGAGCTGGAAAATAGCACCAGTTTGCTGAAAATAGAGCATCAAATAAATCTTAATTCAGGCAGTAGAAAATAATGAGCAACCCCTCGTGGTCTTATCCCCATCCCTGTTATCCAACTCTTATGGCAAACAACCCAAAGATGTCTTGAATTTCTAAGGAACATACCCGGCCAAAATTTTCCCAAGGAATATGAAGTACTTACAACCTTTGAATATGGAGATTACTCCACCGATACTTGAATAAATTAACTTTATCTACCTGAATTCCCCTAAAAGCAGAAACTGCGTATGCTTCCAGACCTCAGAGATACGCATCTGTAACGAACAATACATACAGTGAAGTCGGATCTATAGTGTCCAATGCTCCAAAAGAGGCGTTTTAAGCTGCTGATGGCTTATAAGGGAAAAAAAAAAAAAAAAAAAGGGTTAATAGGCCAATAAATTATTAGGAATTTTAAACTTGGGGGTAAGAATAAGCTTTTAAAACTCTGCTGATCAAGAGAAAGATATGCTACTTTACACCAAAAGACAAGACTCCTGGTACCATAAGAGTACAGAATTCAATTCAAGCCAAGGAGAAGCATTGGAGGGATCAGCTCTAATCCAGTATCATTATATAGGGGCTGAATTAAACGGGGAGCAGCAGTTACAGTTGGATATAAAAAAAGGAAAGGGAAATGGATCAGTTCACTCGTGCTAGAAAGTAGCTGGCATTACACAAGAAATAAGCATACACATGCACTCATGTAGCATGCCCACTGGGCAAGCCTGCACACAGCTGCTTAAAATTTTCCTTTTTTGCAGGATTGTTGCCAGTCATTCCACATATACATGGAAACTGTTGCAAAAAGAGCTGTGCAAATACCTTGGAGTTTCCCCACACCATAAAAATGCCCTATCTTGTGATTTCAGTTCCACATTGTCAAATACAACAACTTAAGAACCACCAATTGACTCTCTTCTGACAGTGGGCATTAGTTTATATACTTTAACCAAGATATCGGAGAGAGGGGAAAAAAAAAGAAAAATCAGCTAGGACAAGTCCTCACAACACTTTATGCTGTCATGACAGTCAGTTCCTGGAAGAATACAGATCCGTTGACACATTTACGATATCCAGGGTAGTTTATCTCCTTAACAATTACTCAGTTTTGTAGAGTATGTATCGGCAAATTTAGTCCTTCTGATGTTATGTTTGAATTTCAGTTTGAATGAGTAATTGAATGAGTAATTCCTAATTAGGGACCTGGAATGCGACGATGCCAGCCTTTTTCCCACCCAGCTCATATTGTTCTAGTCCAGGTAATTAGCAAAGCATCATCCTAGAGATGAATCATGTTCCTATGCATCAAAAGCAAAGAGAGCATCCACTGTTATATTTGTCCTCTTCTCCAGCCCATTTCTTTCTTTCAAAAATCAGTGTCTGCATATTCAGCTTGCAGGGCTTATGTGCAAACTTTGCTCTCCTGCTAGTTCAAACTCAGTATGCCTGAAGTTGCCATACTTCACTGGAGACAAAGGAAGTACTGAAAACACATACAATACTGCAGCCAAAAACTGAAGAAAAATTGACACAATTTCTTCAGAAGTATTCCATGCATAAACAGAAAAGAATTGGTTGCACAGATATATGGAAGCAACCATGAATGTCCTTCACCAGAACTTGGACAGATCTATTAAGGCAGTCAATCCATCTCTTCTCATTAATGTAGAAATATTCCCTGTAAGAAGTCCTTCTATGTGTTTCTTAATTTTAAACAAAGATCTTAAATAAATTTTTAGACACAGACATGAGTGTTCACTACACAATGTACAAACCCAAGACATTTTTTTTAATATTCCTATGCACAAAGGCACACCAAACTGGGAATATTCCTCATGTACTTTGTACTGAAACACTATTTTGGGTGATGCTTATTTATTTTCAGCACAGTTCTGCTACTCACAAAGCAGTAAATATCTTAAGTTGCATTGTCATAAACATTCTTGCTAATTTAACATGGTTAGAAAGCCCACATAACTGAATATGAAAATATATCAAGTTTTGAATTTTGCCTCTTTTAAAATGAGAAGATGGATGAAGGCAGGTGTGTGATTTTGTATTCAGATTTTTCTTCTGTTCTTTGGCAAAAAATAGTCTGAATCTCACACATCACCTTCCATTCCCTCAGAGTTCTCTGGTCAGACCTTAGGAAGAAACTGTAAGATATGGGCTATATAAAGAAAACCTGAATAAACGGAGCATAGTTTTTTTGTCTTTAAATAAATCAGTCCCTCAGAAGTTAAGTGTACCAATTATGTGGCTAACGCTAGGGCAACAAATTTTCCCTTGCCTTCCTATTGCCATATGCCTGTCATTTTTTTCCCTACAGTTTCCATTCACTGTTTCAAACATATGTTGCCACTTATGTGCCAAGAAAGGAATCTCTGAATTACCCCCTTCATGTATGATGAAATGGCAGACTGAATGGAGCCAGAGAGAGCACCATTAGCAGTTATTCACACTTCTGTTTTCTCTTAACTTCCTTTTCTCCAAAGTTTATTCCTTCTGTGTAAGGGGATGTGCAGCTATAAAGCCATCCATGACTCATGCTGCAAAATATATAGTTCTAGCCATGTACCAGAAGTGATTTTTTTAATTATTTTTATTTTAAGGCCACCTTAAATAAACTTTTTCTCCTTTTAGTTTCCAGATGGAGGATTCTTTTGTGAATCGCTTACCCAAGCATCAACACTGGGGATCCAACATTCTTTTCCTGTAAACTCATTGCTGAGTTTACCAGCAGTTTGTAGCCTCCTCTCCTGGAACTCTTGCTTCCCGGGGTCAGTCTAGGTGCACACTTCACAGTTCCAGAGCAGAGGACCTCAAAAACACATGTAGAGCAGCACTTGCACTCTTCTTCCCTCTCCCCTCCCCACCAAAAGATCACAAAAAGATAAATTTATGTACATAATTTTTCCAAGAGGAAAGAAATTGAGCAAAAATTAACAAAGGGAAAAAAAGCACAAAGAACAGAAAAGCAAATCTGTTTGATGACTTGAAGTCCCATGATGCTAAAGTATCTTGAAGATACCTCCTAAAGATGACTATTGCTATACCCTGAAAATCCATCCGAGTAACAGTCCACGAGAATACATTACCTTACTCTAATAATGGAGAAAAACAAAGTTAGTTCTTATGCTATAAGTTATCCAAAATACATTTCAAACTTCAGAACACTAAAAAGGGGTAAACAGGTAGTACATCCAGAAATGTGCTAAAGCAAAATAACAAAACAACTCCATCAGGAATCAGTGATAAAATGCTGTGCAAGAGTGTTGGATGGTTTCTGACACTTTAAAAACTTAAATAACTTTAAAAAAAAAAAAAAAAAAAAAAAAAAAGCTTTCATGAAATAAAAAGTTTTATTCAACTAAAAGGAATTCAAAATGATTTATTAACCTTAACCATTCTCTTCTATGATCTCTTATACTGATTATCAGGATAAAAATTGACAATTGATACCACTAAATCACGTATGTTTTATATGATGAGACTGAAGGAAACTATTGGAACCATCCATTCAATGCTGGAAAATTATTGCAATTAAATTACACGATCCAAGGCCAAAGAATAACATCTTACCTTCATTTAAAACCTCAAGAGCATAAGAACATTGTTAAATACTTGAACACCTGGGTTAGTTCCATGAGGATCTCCTTAAATGTCACCATGAAACCAACTGCAATTCATGAAGAATTATGCTTTTCCTTACTTCTCAGATGAATGGTCCTAAAGTCAGAGGTTCTTTTCTTATTCATCTTCAGTGCTGCATGTTCTTGCCCTCACTAATATAAACTTCATCCTTTCTGTAAATAAAGCAGCAGTTATCATACTTATTGACAAACAAACATAACATAGCTAAACTCTATTTCTACTCTGTGGTGAAAACTGAAGAACATAAAGAGCCTCAAAACATGCTTCAAGTCATTCCCAATTTTTGTTCTTTACTTTCTCAAAAAGTATAAGAATCGGTCAGCAAGATAAAAAAAAAAGTGTGTATTAGTGTTAGGTCTCCAAAAGTTTCAAATAACTCCTGTGTGGGATGCAAAAGTTCTTTAGCATTCTTGTAAAAAAGAAATAATCAGGATCAAGTCAGATGGGCAAACAGGCAGGGGAATCATGTGGTGAGCTCCACTGCCAAAACAGATAAATTCTATATGTTTACGTTGTTTCTACCAAAATCCAGGATATTTTTTTCTCCTCAATATTCCTCAGCAACATATACACTTAACTCTCCAGCATAACCCATAATCCTTTGTCTCGTGTAAACACGAATGAGTATCAGAGAGGAAATAACACACATGAACAAACACACAAGCGAACTGTTCTCTAAACAGAATTGCAAATGTGCAAAGCCAACTAGCAGGGCCCTAAACAACATTTAGGGTGCACTATCACGCATTTTGTTCCATCAAAATTTGAATTTTAACAACATTAATTAAGACTGTTAAGTACCATGGCCTTTCCTGCAGATGAATGAAAATAGTGCCAACTGATAAAAAATACAGAGAAGTCTTTCTAGTCCGTGCTTTCCATTCCGTTTCAGGATCTTAAGCATTACACACACTTATGTCCCAGTTGCCTTTGAAGTATCAACCCCAGTATTTTCAGGCCAACACTTTCAAAATCAGTATCCTGTTTCAGAATTTTATAGGAGCACCAGCCATCTGGAATTGATCTGGACAGGATTTGGGGGATTCTGTAAAACATCCAAAACCAAACTTAGTAGTTCTGAAGACATCGAGACAGACACTATAACCAAAAAAAAAAAAAATTGCCACTCTCACTGCTTAGCAATTTCTCCAAAGGAAAGCCCGTATTGATAGATGACTCGCACAGGTACCTAATTTAGTGTAGATGTAGGGCAGAAGGGAAGAGAAGCAATATCCATGACCTCCAACTCATCCTGTCGTCTCAGTGAATGTGTCTCTCTGCTCTAAAAGGTCCACATATCCTCAGGCTGACTAGTAGTTTTAATCTGAAAGTCTGCTAAGATTTTATCCAGATGACATGCATGAAAAATACCTTAAGACAAGTGAAGAAATCACTTGTAGGTCATAGCATGAAGTTTAGTCTTTTAGAGGTTATTTTTTATTTATTACTTTTAATGCAATCTTATTTCCCACAGACTTACCTACTCATTTTTATTTACAATTAACTTTATACTAGCCTCATTTAAACTAGACCACACAAAACGCCAGGACAATCACTACAAGGCCAAATTTTGGTATTGTTTCCAAATATCTTAAGAACTTTGAAGCCAAAAACTAGATCTGTTCTGTACTGGATTAATTAAGGTTGTCAGATGGACAGTAATTTTTGTATATATAGGTAAACAACTATAAGTAGTGCTTAAGTTAGCTTAGAAAGACAAATTTTATATTTCATAACCAAAAGAAGTTTCTTTCTGGTACTTTAAGTGGATCATTTGCCAATACATTAAAACCACGGGCTATGAGGAAATTGGTCTGCCTTTGACTTCATTAAAGATTGAAGTCACACCACACGAAATTTCAACAAACCAATTAATAAACATAGCTGCAAAAAATTGTTTCATAGTTTTCTCCAACACATTTAAACACATTTAGAGAAAGAAAGTAAACTCTTAACAGTTTTACAAATCTTATTTTCTTCAGCTCACTCTTTCCCTCTGGAATTCTATCTGCAGTCAATTATTTCACTTTATAATTCCTGATACTATGGCTATGAAAAGGTTAATTTTGTAAGATTACGTATTCCATATGCAACCACCATTCTTATCCTACCCTAAGGCTAAATCAGCCACAAGAGTCTTTGTTCTGATTATGTAATGCTTATAACTTGAGATCTCCCGTGGGAGTTCTTTTGGATGTAAAGACAACTATAGCATAGTGACTTTGCAAACAAGATGACGTAATGTTACTTTGGAAGTACCTATACTTTAAACAAAGCATCTGAACACGTCCAGTATGAACTACACAATTCAAAACCTCAAGCGCGTTTCAGTCTGAATCATCCAGCTGCCAAGAGCTGTGCCTCCCCTTCTGACTTGTCCAACTTTCTAGTTCTCATAGTCTTTCTGATAATAAAAAACACAGTCATCATTTTCTTCAAAATTATCCACAAAGTTTTGGTCAAAACAAACAAAAAAAGCACCAAACATGCTTCATTTCAATTTAACAGTTTTTCAGAAACAGAAGTAATAACCCTCTTCCAACCTATATTTATGAATAGGAACGTGAAAAGCATGTTTTCTCAATAACTTTAAGAAATACATATGCCCAAAGGGAAATAGTCAAAACAAGGCGTATAGTACTTGCATAATTCTCAGAGAAGTTTTATCTGAAATTCTAACTTGTATCAACGTACCTGTAGCTTAAAAACGTGGAGCAAGTTTTGAAACTTACATTGAAATATTGCAAATGAATACATACTCTGCAGATTCCTTGTTTCTTAAAGTAGAAACAATAACCACCCACAAATGCCTAAGATCATGTACACATACATGCTCTTAAAACAACTATCACATCATATGGCAAATATATATCAGCTTCCTTTTAGCAGATCAACGAAGAAATTTAAAAAAAATCCTATCAAAGATGAAAAGGCTTCTCTTCTAACATTCACTAGAAGACTCAGTAGAAAGCAAAATGCTATTATTGCCTCAGCAAAACCACTCTCACATAAAAGATTACTATTAGCAATGAGTAGGGAGGGGAAAGAAAAAAACACCGGTACAAAAAAAAAAAAAAAAAGACAGAGTGAAACAAGTCTGACAAGCTGAGCCCAAAGCTCTACTGGAAAACAAAGTGAACATTTTTTTCTTCAGGAGTCAAAGCCAGCCAATTCATGTCGAGGAAGGTGACCGCTTTCACTATCCTCAATGTCATGCGACTGACAGCAATAACCTGGCTCTATTTGAAATAACAGTTTCACAAGATAATTCCATGCAGAAATGAAAGACTCCGCCAAACTCAGATTAAATCCAAAGTGAAACTCAGTTAGGGCTCTGTGCCCAATTCTGGAGCTCATTCCTTTCCCAGTCAGATTCCTGCACAAACAAAATAATGATCAGAAACCTCTCTATGTTCCAATGTTAATGTCAAAAATGCCTCTCAATCACTCCTTCCCAGTTGCTCCACTAGATATCAGCGTCTTCATGAGGTCCTCCGCATGCCTTCCAGTCATCATTAATTGCTTATTATCTTTTACAAGACAACAGATGCAGAGCAGAACCCCACTTGAAAAATGTTAGTCAGTCTCCTTTATTGCTTTTAGTTCACAAAGACACTTAAAAATCACAGATGAGCATAAAAGAGCAAAAGAGAATAACAGAAAAGACTGGTTAACTATCTGGTGAAGTAGTAGTAAAGGAAAAAAATAAAGAAAAAATTAAGAGGGTATTTGGACCTGCAGGTTCCTCTTCACTGAAGTTTGATTCCATAAAAATAGTCACCTTCATTTATTCATCCTTGCAGTTCTGAGAAGAAATAATGGATTATACCTGGAAAAGGATCCAAAATCATGTCTTCCCCTCTTCCTTTTATACAACTTAAGATACAAATGTCATTCTTGAAACATGTAGCAATTCACTACTGAAAATGGAGCAGCTCTCCTGCCTTTGAGATACAGCTGAAATAGAGAAGACGCCTTCAAGAAATCATTTCCCATAATAGCAAAGCAAAAACAATGAGTCAAAGTTTATTTAGATATCAATACAGAGGTGGAACACACAAAATGGCATTTAAACCAAAGGTATCATAAATAGTCCTCAGTCACATCTTCTAAAGAATAATCAGCTAAAGAAATCAAACATCCCTGCAACCATTATCCATAGAAGTTTAAACTCACATGATTTTATGATTTGATCCTTACCTAAACAATGCCTAAACTTTTTCTGAAGAGATCACCATTCTATTCTGAAGCATAAACTTCTTGAACTCCTGTGAATATCAAACTCTTTCAAGCACACTCATAAAGACACATAAATGTGTGAATTACACATTTATGTTTCTGCTTTCAGTTCCAGAGCAGCTTCCATAATTCTTTGGTACACATGTGCATAGACAGACTTTTCCAAGCAATTTCCGAAAGGTCGATAGGCATTTCAGAATTGAGATGTTGCTCTTCCAGACCAAAACCACCCGTAAGTTTGCTGTAAAGCCACTGAGTGTTTCTGATACCCACTGCACCAGGATTGCTCCAAGAATTCTAAGCTCCCATCACACTGACCACTGAGCAAACTATATATAGTGACATTTGGGCATGACTTGCACCGATTTAGATACACATGGACAAGCTACAAGTTAAGGCTCCACTTACATCCCCAAGCTCCAAGGTCAAAGGCATTATTATAACTCCCAAATAGAGTATTTACTCTTGACAAGCTGTACGCCTTATGTCACTCTTGACACACCTTAGGCTTACAGTAGAATAACTACTCCTATTTTGGTCACATTTGATCTACACACATTCATTACTCAGCAGGAACACCAAAAAGATGGATTTGTTGCGTATGTGAATTTGTTCACCTGCTATAGGGATTCTGAAATAAAAACAATAAATACAATGAGAAGAATGGAGTAAAACAAAGACTTAACAGAGAACACAAAAAGATTAAGTGTCCCAAAGCCATCTCAGAGTAGGAAAAGGCAACTTTAAGCAAATTCTAAGATGTCATGCAAAAACAGGTCTCATTAAACCAACACAACAAATCTTATGAATTCAGAAAATATCTATTATTTTGTAATTTTCAGTTCTATGCCTTTATCATACATGAAATTCAGACATTGTTTATGTATGCATGTACTGTAAACATTAAAGTATATAATACTGTCCACAACAGGTTGCAAGCAGCATTATAAGTACCATAACCATATGGTATACAGTTATGGTTACGGTGAAATTTTATATACCGTTATACGGTTATACGGTTACGGTACGTATATGTAACCGGTATACGGTTATATGGTATACAGTATATGGTTATAACCATATAACTAGAACCACTTTCCCCTCTCTACTCTTGCTAGCAGCTAGGGTTGTGCTCATATTTATTTACATATAACTTTATATACTTATTTTAGTGGAAAGGGATGGAAGTTTGACAAATTTACCATGCCTAAGTCTTTCTGCCTAAGACTACTAAGGTCTATGATTTTCTGCTGTAGAATAGAATCTTTGCTAGGAAAAATAAGTTCCATTAAAAATCTGGAAGAAAACTACTGGTAGTAAAATCATATGTCCACTTAAGGAGCCAGCTCTGCTTAAACTTTTCTTAAGTACTAATGTGAACTCTTTAGAGGATAAGCTATTAACAAGAAATTAAATGTACCGTTCGTTAGATTTGGTAGTAAAGAAAAGCTGTTTTATTCTAATTCATTTATAAATACAAAATTGCATCACTATATGAAACAATCCAATATATCTCCGCATATAATCAATTCTGGACAGAGCATCATGATCGCACACTCAACATGCACATGATATTTATATAGACTGTAACTACCATTCATTTAATGAATATTAATTTTTGTATTACGAGTTTTTGGGTTAACTGGCTTGAACAAATAAAAGTCTATCTGGATGCTATCAAGGGAAAAAACTGATAAAAAAAGAAGAGAAAAGAAAGAATTTTGTACGCAGAGTTGAGAGAGAGATAACGAACAAAATAGATTAGCAATGAAGTTCTGTAATAACAACCAAAACCTCAAGTAAAGCAGATCATACAGTACTGGGAAACGCTGCAGGGAAGACTGTTTAAGTAGTGTGGGATTTTAGGGAATAAAAGGGAATTTCTCTCTCTGCTTTAGGTGCCAAAATAGAATTGCCCTAAGTCATTTCTTTGTGCTCTAGCACAAGTTTCAAGCATGAAGCAATCTGTAGTTTATTCAAGCATTTAGCTCATTGCCCGGAAGATTTCCTTAATAAGGGTCCATCCTGTTGACATAACATTTATAGTCATGAGATCAATAAAAGTATTCCAGATAGAGACACAGCTTAAGCATTGCTGAATTTAAGGTAACAGTTCTTAATGCTGACACAACTTGTGTAGGTTTATATAAAAGCCAAATTAATCAATACTCTTTTGTATGTATTCCCCTTCTTCACTCAAAAGTTTTGTGAAACTTTTGTTGCAGACTCTGGAGCTATAAGTGTCTGAGTCTGCTAGATACATTCCCCCAAACCCAAGGGACTCCTTGTACAGTACCTGCTACAGGCAATACTAACACAAAGAACTACACGGGACTACGTATTAGGAGATCAAGAAAATACCGTAAATACTTTTCCAGACCAGAGAACTGAACGACACAAAGCTGTATTTCTAAACCATTAAATCTATCGGAGAGTATAGCTCTTCTGAATCCCAAAGGGATCAGAGTTTTTCAAGTTATGTTGCATCCCTAAGCACGCACAATAGAAAAACACCCGTATGGGATATATTTATCTCTCCATTAGTTCAATACAGGTTCCTTGAACAGGTAACAAAATCATCACTACTCTGAAGTACTAAGCCCTAAACAGGGATCAGTGGCTATAGCCACCAAAATTGCGGAGAATAAACAAAAGTTTAAAAATCTACTTTTAAGCATGAATCCTAAGAAAATCTATCAGTTGAGATATGAAAAACTGCATAGACTTCACAATATAAATGGCAGCATGTAGAGACACAAAGAAAGGCCTGTGTGTCTAAAGATCTTTTTTTTTTTTTTTTTTCTTTTTCCACTGAGCTATCCCAGGCAACCCAACAAAAAGATGCTTCCATAAAGCATCCATAATCCTTGTTTTACAAACTTTCTGCCTTTCAGACAAACATTCTTTAACAGCTACATTTTCACTGGATTAATCCTTAGGAGGCAAGAGAAGGCTAGTCAAGAGAATTACAACAATGTCACAAAAGACTCAGGTACATTTTGATCCTGGATTCCCCCTACTTATTAACCACTAAAAAAGAGAAAAAGAAAAGAAAAAGGTCTGCGCTCTCAAAATATATCATGGTTCTTAAGTAACCCCTGTAAAACTTGCAAGCCATAAGAAATGCACTTGAACACTGAATCCCTTCAACCTATATGCTAAGCTTTGCATGACTAGGCAGTGGTAGAATAATACCACCCAATAGCAAATGAAAGCATTAGGATGCAAGAAGAAAGGAAGAAGGGAAGAGATCAAGAAGTAAAGGAACTGGAAGGACTTGCAGGAACTTGATCTTCAATGCTCATCTGCATTGAAAGCAGCAGCCTCCACTGACACCCTGTTCAGCTTGCATCTATGCAAATGTTGAGTCAACTTCACTCAAGCCTGAGTGTTTATTATTCAAACAAGTATTTAAGCGCTCAGAAAGAGGTTTGACCATTTTGAGCAAAAAGAATGGAATTTACAGCTTAGGCTAACTCATGCAGTTTTCCCACACGTACATAAGATCCAAGACAGAGATATACGTGAAGTCAGATCTGAACTTGCACGTTCCATCTTTCTAAACTTCCGCGTGGAGAAATTTACTTTGACAGAAGTACACAGAACCACTGACTTTTTCTGAAGCCTAAAGAGTCACAACAGACATTTAAAATAAGACTTATTTCCAAGCCTGCTCACAGATATGAAACTTAGCTCCTTCCATGGTACACCAGCAAAAACAATTTTCACATGATAAAATTTGTTTATGTTATTGCATTAATACTGAAATACCTGCTGTGCTTTTAGGAAGAACCCAGCTAGGCAGGCAACCCAGAAAACCGTTGTGAAGAGTTTCACATTGGCTAATAAACAGTATCTCAGTTTATTATGGAGAAGAGATTATTTAGCTATACATAGTTTTTATAGGCTAGGAGAAAGCATACAAATTAAATGCATTCATCTTTGGTCATGGCAAGCTATACCATGCACTAAATGTCTTTATCATAAAAATTTACCTTTGTCCCATATGCAACGGGAATTCATCTCACAAGCACATACGGAACGCTTGCCAGCTCCTCTTAGGAGGAAAGTCATTAGCAGTTAAATGAAGACATGCAGTCATCTACTTCTCAAGACGGTGTCCAACAAAAAGGCATCTAATTATCCCTAATAACAGGCTAGGAATTTTGATTGCAGCTGCCAAAAAAATGGGGAATAATGGAATTTGCAAACAATAGGGGGGTTGGGAAAAATATTTCTTCCTGCTGCCAAAGAAAATAAAAACACAGTAATGAAGATATGAATCTCTTTCTGTTCATGGCTCATAGTAAAAGACACACGAAACTAAAGAATGTTATCTTTAGACCTTTCCCCTGTCTCTCCCCCTGGCCTTCCACATACAATCTAGCACTTGCCTGTGCATTTCAGACTGTCACTTACATGCACTATTTTCCATATTCCTCTCTGTAATATTCAAAAAATAAGGTATGCATCAGAATGCAAAACTCTGAAATCCCTGTTACTAACAAAATTTAAGAATGTGAATCACAGTGCTAAGAAGATTAAGAAATACAAATCGGTTACATAATTTTAAAAGAATACTATCAATTCAGGAAATAATTTAAGGAGTACTCACTCTTCCACTCACTTCTTCCACTAAGTTAATGGCAAAATTCCCACAGACTTCAGAGACAAGTTAAAACACACAGTGGAGAAAAATCTTTAACACAAGTCATTAAAACAACATTAAACATCAGATCGCATTTACGCATGCCGTTAATATTCAACTTATCAATCTTGCATGTTTTGCCTTTCCAGTATCACTTGCAAAATTAACTCCTCCTCCTCCTCAAAAAAAAAAAAATTACAATAAAACAAAACGCTAATAAAAGCTTTGACAGTATTTGTACTTCTGTAGATGTCTACTTTTAGAATATAAAAGTAACCTAAAGATACGGATCCCAGAGATAATGTTAAAAGCCCTAGCTTAAGCATTATCTGCATGAAGTAAATGTGACCAAGACTCTGATTCAGCCAAACGTTTCAATATATCATTAAAATCAGGCTTATGCCGCGGTCCTTTCCTTTTTCAACAAAAATACACAGGACTATGTTTTAAGTGCTTTGTTGAACTGAGGCCCAAGTTCTAATTTCCTTTATTTATCTTAGATAGAAAATGGCTAAAGGAAAGGGTCAAATGCTGCAATAGTTAGGTTACGGGTTTAAGGACATTGAAACTGCTGCTAAGAATTGCCATGGGAAGAAAAGAAGAGTAGTTTAATGATGGAAGTAATGGGAGGAATTCAGGCGCTTTAAGATAAAGTCTAAACAAAAGCCGTTTAGGTTATTTCTCCCATCTTCTTTGTGTCTGCTACAAGCCTCCATCTTTCTAGATATTATTTTCTCAAGTACAACCCAGAGAGAATATAGGCACCAGTAATGACATGAAATGATAAGCAGAGACAGGCTGCACCAAAGCCATCCCAAGCAGGATGCAGGAATCAACTCCTCATTGTCAGAGGATGCACCTAATGATCTAGTAGGATATTTGTCTCCCGCCTCTGCAAATCCAAGCTTATTATGCTACCATAATACTTGAAAATACACCTCTTCCAAACAACTGTGGCTTGTAACTAAGGAAACAGAACTGTTTTTTTTTAGGGAGCAAAGGAGAGTGTAGCAGTTACTTCAGTTACTTCAGTTGCTTTCTTCAGTTATCTAATTCTCTTAGGTCAAATGCAGACATCACTCTTAACCTGCCCTCAGATCTTTGGTAATCATTAAAGCCTCACTTAGGAGGACAGTACCCACATGCCAAGACCCGAAGTTCCTCATGGAATTAGGGTTTTTTTTTTTAATTCCCTTCATCAAAGCCTTACTGCAGACAACAACAAAAGCACATCTGCCAGCCCTGTGCTCCTTGTGGCAGGAGACAGCCACAATCAGGAGCAGTGCCTTGGACTGACACTACTGCACTTGACAGCAACTCCTAGGCAGTTCCTCAGATCAAGAAACCTAACACCAGCACCATGTAGAGAGTCTTTAAGAATCAAAGTACCAGCATATACAGGGGTGGAAAGGGAAACCTAGGTAAGATTTCTGAGGATTTGAACTGTAATAATTCAGGCACTTTGGTCTCCACTAAAGCCTAAGGGAAACCTTTTTACTATAGACACATATAGATGAGCGAGAGCACCCTGTATGACTGAGCAGCAATGATGAAGGGACGACACAATTGCACAGAGATAGAACATACCTAAGTCAGTGTCAGAGCTTATACGATTCTATACCACCCAGATTCAGAATTAAAACTGCTATTGTAAAGAGCTTCTATTTCTGGGCACATAAATTGAACTACGAAGAACAGGAAACATCAGCATCTCGACAGCTCTGAGGCCTTTTCACTGAAACCAGAAAGTATCAGCTTCAACTTCAGCAGCTGACTCTATGGACAGAACCCTCTGAAAGCAGCACAGCTTGGGCTTAGGCAGCTCTGACATACCAACCTCACAGTCAGACTAAGATATTAGGTATGTACATTTACCACAGCGGGAACATGAAATCATACAAACACACTGGAAATGAGAGCTGTGCTTTTCATAGGGATCACTGGATGCAAAGATATGTGCGAAGTTCAAGATGAGTGAAGGCAGAGTCTAATAAAAAAAAACAGTTCTCTAATGAACTGTCTGGGACAGATATTCCACCTAGAGACGTGGGAGGACACTGTGATGGAAAGCAGAGGAGGATTCGCAGCAGCTCTTTTCATTGCCCAAGATGCAAATAAACTTTGCGTCACAGCAATCCAAGAGCTGGAAACCTTAATCATACAGTTCTTCAACAGCGCTTAGAGTAGCTGTGTGCTCTGGTCTTTAAGTTGTGGCAATATAAGAGAGGAAAGTCAGGTTGTTACATGCTCAGATGACGCCCTTTGATTAGGCTGTGTTGCAGATCACAGATGTGCACATTTGCATCACAGGGGAGAATTTGTGAAGAAACTCGACGTTCATACTTTGGCCATCCCTGGATATAAACAGATTTATGAGCAGGAGGATTTGCATTCCCTATTCCCCACTCAGACTGTCAATAAGCTTATCGCCATCGCTGTCTGAGCTGTGTTCCTAGGAACTCCAAACCACAACTGGGCTGGTAAAGAGGGTCTTTTGTTTATCAGCTTTTGGAAAGTCCTCCTCCTCAAAGCTGCACATGGTCTACTGCTTCATGCGGGAGGACAAAAATGCAGGCAATTTTTATACAAAGATTAAAGAGATAGACACTGTGCATGTGAAGGGAAAGAGAAAACCAAAGAAAAATCAATGTGAAAGGGAGGGAAAAAAATAAAAATGTACAACAGGGAAATGATCATTTCCATTCTAACAAACAGACACACACACACAAAAGAATGCATATATATTTAACTCCTAGCTACCTTTAGCATGTCTCTATTATACAAAGTGGTTTCCTTCCTACCTCACTCCCCCTGCAACTCTAGTTGGATACAGCCTAAGACTCACCTGCACCTGGCACCTGCCCTGCTCTTTTAAACAGCTCTCGATTCCCAATGCATAGGGAAAGATTTTAGCTGAAGATGAAGTCAGCCTCATACTCCCCATACCAAGGTCACCTCGATGAATTGTTGTTCTGTGACACAACAGACCCACACTAGCACAATACTTCTAAAAAAGGGAACTTTACAACATATTATTTCCCAAAGACATTAGGCAAGCATCTGCACAGTCCAATTTTAGCTAGAGGACAGGCAACTCTTTTTTCTTTTTTGGATTGGGGGAGGGGGAAGGGATTTAATTTCTAGCTCTCCCAATAATATGAAATAAAGTAGTATTATCCATTGAAAAAAATGTTTCATAATCCTAGAAACCATTTTTGAAGGGTCATTATAGACACACTCACTTTTGAATAGATATGGAAGACTTCAGATCAAATACACAAATCTGAGCTTCCTCAAAAATTTATGGGGAGGATGAAGAGGCCAGCATGATACATGCATGTAACACTTCTGAGTAAGCCCTGGCTCAGCCGCAAAGCAAAGGGCTTACCAAAAAATTCCAGCTAACGTATAAATATATTTGTATGGCTACACTCAGGGTAAAACATGCAGGGAAGCTTAAAAAAAAATTAATGAAATGCAGACATTTTAATCACCATTTGTCTCCACAGAGATAGAGATAACACCTCTAAATAAGTAAAGTACATCATATTAGCATTATGTTCAGCACAACATAGCCACATCCAAAAAGCAGATAGTGGCACAGCTTAAACTGTTCAGAGTTTATCTGAAGGCTAAAACTCAACTGCTGCAAGTAAATGGGCTGTGGGTGCACCTACTTTAACAGAGCTGAACAAAACAGCGCAGCTTTCGGGGGTGTAAGTTGCTCCTCAACACAGAAGGAATTTATTTCTTTAACTCCTGTTAGCCCTTTGCAGAACTGCAAAAACTAAAGCTGTGCTTAATTCAGATATTCCTACCCTGCGCTCTCCAGGTTTATTCAGGGTTTTCAGCAAAGGAGAGGGAATACGAGAGATACAATTTACACTCTTCAGTTCAACCTAAAGCCTCCTTTTTGGCCTTCTGCCTCTTTCCTAACTAGTAAAACAAATGATTCACTTATTTAGGACCTTCTTGCTAAAAATAGTAGGTCACTCTGCTTAATTGTGTTAGCTGAAACACAAACATGTGAAAAGGAAAGGGTTTTGTAGGAAAAACACTGGAGAGAGAAGAGGGGAAAAAAAAAAAGTTACATTTCATCTGGCCTTCCCATCATCACTCGGAGAATTGTTTTGTAGTTACATCATCAGGAAATAAAATACTATCCTCCGCGGACCCCGACCCTTTACAGAAGGAGAGGGGGAAGAGAAAGAGAGAGCGAGAGCAAGAGAGAGGGAGCAGGCTTGATGTTCCTTTTAGGAGTTTGGCGAAATTCATTTTTTTTTTTTTGGTCATACACATATAAAAAGGTACGAAAGAAAAGCTCCCTTCGGGCAAGCTAAAGAAGATGACCTCGAAGTTAATTCCTCCCGTCTTCTCTCAAAGGTCTAGGCTGGGAAGCCAGAGCGGAAAACGCTCGAGCTAACGAGCCAGCAGCTCTAGCGACTTCACTGTCGGTCCCAGAAAGCGCCTGCCCTCACCCAAACCTTCCCCACGCGGCGCAGGGGACACCGACACGCGGCGCCCCACGCGGCGCAGGGGACACGGACACCGCTCCGGCTCCGGCTCCGCTCGGGGCACGCGCGGAGCCCGCACACCGCCGCGCTCCTTATATGGCCAAGGCAGTGACGTCATGCGGCATAGGCTTGGGGCACGCGGAGCGCTGCCGCCCAGTGCGGGCTGCGCGCGCGGGACCGCTCGGATGCGACCGGGGAGCCCCACGCGCGGCGGCGGCAGCGGCTCCGGCTCGGCCACGCGTCCCCTGGCCCCGCGGCACCAGGTAAGGCGGGGGAAGGCGGCACCGCGGCTGCTCCTTCTGCTCCTTCCCTTCGGGGACGGACACAGCCTTATACACATTCAGTGTACTTAAGGAGGCTTTAAAAAAAAAGATATAACTAAAGGGGGAAAAAAGAAAAAAAAACAGCTGCCACGGCACCTAGGTGATGCCGTGTTGCTCCGAAGTCGGACAGCTGCTGCACGGGAATTAAAACCCGTAATTCAAACGATTCTCACAGGGGCTGACGGATCAGCTTGCCTCACGCTAACGCGGAAGGTAGTTGGGGCTACGCGCGCTTTCGCAGCGGGGTGGGTGAAATCACGGCTGCATCTGACGCTGTGCAAGGAGCCCAGCTGCACTGCAAGGAATCAGGTAGCGCTGCTGTCGCGCGGGGCCGGGTTGACACGCGTGTGCTGCCTGCTAGCAGGCGTGCGCGCATACACGGCTTTGAGCACCGAGGGGACTTCGGAATGACTTTTACTGCAGCTTACAGAGGGACATACAAATTGCCCCAAAAGTTGTTTTGCAATTAGGCTGTGCTGCGTTTGAGGCAAACACTTGTAACTAGCTTAATCACTAACAAACTTTCCAACTCCTACACGCTGCTTCCCTCTTCTGTGTCATGTGTGCAAGTGTCAAACACGGGGTTGGGCGGGGGGGAAAAAGAACTATCAGATTTTGGCAAAAGCCCCGAAACATCGGACAGCAAACAAGTGATGAAGCTTTAAAAAGCTGAGAAAATTCCCTAGCCTCTCTCAGGCTGAGTCTTTAGGATGCCGAACTGCTGCACCGAGAACTGAAAGCAGCTCTGAGCAAGTACTGAACTGCAGCAGGTTTACACTTCATATCCTCATCCTACAGAGTCCTCTCACCTGATAAAGGACCAAACTCTATCAAATTCTTGTTTTTTTTCTGTAACTACCATTAAGCTAATGCCACTTGCAAGCGTTGACTACTGAGCACTGCTTTCCAGAGTCTTATCCATACTTCGAAATGTTGCAAAAGTTAGACTTCAAGACGGTCAAACTCAGGCTATCTCTTCTCAAACAGTAAAAAGAAAGATATGTTTTTCTTATATTTTCCTTTAACTTTCCATAATATGAAATGAAATTGGTATGAAATTGGTAGCACAGCTAGCAGAAAGATTTCTGTTTTCTTTATTCACTGTTTATCATCCTGTAAAATCCTTATTCCAGTGTATATTTAAGGAAATAGATATATGAATTTAAGGAAAACCGAAAACTGATACTGGTATATATTTAAGGAAAACTGAAAAGGGTACAATCATATACCTTACTGCACTATCAAACAGGCATGGATTTAGAGATTAAGAGCCAGAACACTAGCTGTGAACATTTTCACTATTTTTTCTACTCTAAAAAACAAAAAAATAGTAGTTATTTTCAAAACATGACTCTAGAACGCTAACTATACACACTCTACTTCAAAGATAAATCGGATATCAGTGTATTAACCTTGGCATTTAAACAGAGGTCCACATACCCATGTTTTCAAGATAACTTTTTCTTCTAATGCAGAAAGTTCGCATTTTTATTGCTCCTTTCAGTTTGCCTGGCTATAGATTCAAAAGGAGGTACTACATTGATATATAGGGTAAAAAGAATCCTGGCAACCAGAACAAATGGAAGTTTATGTTAGAAAACAAATAGCCTGGGTCAGTAGCCCAAGCCGATGTAATGTCTTCTCCTTGCTATTCTGCCATGCCTGTAGACATGCAACCTCCAGCAAAATAACCATTTATGAGGAAAGAGGTCTGAAAAAAGGTTTAGAACATATCTTAGGTCCAGTGCATTTAATACATAATACACACACTGCCAAGTTGTAAAGTGGAAGCGTTAGCTGTTACAAAAAGATTAAGTTACAAAACAAAGTTAAGTAACAGCCCTTCAAAAACTGTCTCTGAAGAGTGATGATAAGCTAAAAGACTAAAATTTGACAAAGTAAAAAAAATACTATTGAAATACTACATACGCAATAGAAAACCTATTTATTTGATAAAGGCAGTAACTGAAAATAGAAAGAAGCCCTTAGTTAAGAGGCTATTTCAGCTCTTACAAAGGAGGGCTCCATAACTATTAATTACTGCTTCTGCAATATCCAAAATACCAATTGTATTGTGAATGCTGCTAGTCTTAACATGAATCATAACATCTATCAAAAGCTTATAGAACTTCATTGCCCACAGTCTACCTTTCACAGAACTAAAGGGAAAAGATGCTTCACGTAATACTTTTGCTGTCATTTATACTGGTAAAAGTCCAAAGTATGCTGAACTATAATCATAAATATGCCTTGCTGCTTTTTTATTCAGTATTACCTAGTCACAGCATAATATTCAAACTTCCTTCACCACAGATTTCTTAATACATATTGAGAATATCTGATGTAAAGCGACTAAAAATTAAATGACCTTGAATCTCTTAACAGTCAAAACACACAAAAGAATTATCATATATTTCAAAAGCTGTATATCTTCATTTAAAATTATTTTTATAGTAACTTTTTACAATATGCAACGTGAAGAGAAATCATTTCAAGAACTAAGTATCTCCTTCAGGGATGACAGTCAGTTTCCCATCAAAATGCACTGAGCCTTTCCTCCAGCCCCATCAATTCCCTTCACTGACTTATAAGACTTCTGAATACAATTTGCACCTATTCTTTCTCCATCAATACTAGTAAATCAAGCCACTGCATGATCTTTGCTGTGTAAAACCACTTGCATATTATTCTTCACAGCATAAGGTAAATGATCACATTTATCACTGTTATGGGATTAAAAACAAGCAAATAAACAAACAAAAAACACCCATATTCCTTATTTTACTCCCAGCAACAGTTTCCATTCTATGATGGTATCTAAAAAGCTGGCACTTTCCTTTGGGATTTTTTTTTTTAAATCAGGTGCAGTTGTGCATGGAGAGCGAGCAGCTGAGGCTTTCAGAGCTCTCCTACAACTTCTTCCCAGTCCTGGGTGTGGTGACACTTGTGCATAGGTCATGAAAGAGGCAATTAAAATATCTAAGTTAGAATCCTACAGAGATTAAAAAGCAGACAGACAGATCTTTAAAAAAAAATCTTAATTTTTTTTACTTCTGACTCATTAGTAGTTCAGTATTTCACCCTGTCATCTAGTTGATGGGAACTCAGAAATTGACATTTTTACTAAAAATAAATTATTTTTAATTGCTTGGGTTTGTCTCATATTTGAGTGGATTCTCCCATGGCATCCTTGAGGTTCCCGTTGAGCCTTTTTGATGTGGCTGAAAGCTTGGGTTAGTGCAATTGTTCGCTAAACTGTATGACTCAGCTCCAAGTAGGTTGAAAGCATTAGTGAGAAAAATCTGAATATAGTCCCCAGTCTTGTGCTTTTAATGAAGCAACGGACACCTTGAGTCTTAACATCATTCAGTACGCTGTGCCGATTTTGAGGTCTGCTCTCTTTCCTGGTCAAAGAGACAAGGATCTCTTGGACTGCCCTCCCACGGCACCACACTGCCTGTGCCAAGCCAATAACAGCACTGACAGAGCAGCAGGACATGCTCAGGTATATATAACTTTCTTTTCTTAAATGTTCATAGGCTCGATTTTACCGAGCAGTTTGTAACCTCCCCTTTAAGGGCAGTACAAGAACACCACCTCCCGAGGCACTGCCTCCTCACTAGAGCAACAAAACTGAAAGGAGAGGGTGAAAAGGAGAGAAGAGCAAATGCTCCTAAAATAAATTAAGCTAGCTTATCCAAGCTGAACCTATCCCCAGCAACATTATGTAACCCTCATTTAATAATAATAAAATGAAGTTTAGGGATGAAAGTTCAAACCAACCTTGCCAGACAACCTTTCAACACAACTCAAAGTCCTACAACCTCACTGATTCACGTCCATAAACACACACACACACACTTTTTTTATTATTTTTAATTGTTGTAAAAGTCACTCCTCCTGCTGCAGCTCATCATGCCCGCCGTGATGATGCCGCACACCCACGCCACCTTACTTCCCCCTCTAGCAGGGGACCTGCTGCTAACTCCTGGCAAGAGGCGGCTCAGCCAGGCCAGGGGATCTCACACCACTTCGCTTCACGTTGCACAGCCATCGGGGCTGGGCACGGGACCAAGCAGGAACCTCACTGCTGCTGCTCAAGCCTCACCAAACCTTTCTTGAAGTTCCTGAGATAGGCTTACAAAGCCCTGGTAGATGAGACTGAAAATTAACAGTATTTTTTTTTTTTTTTCAATCCTTGAAATATTTCATAAACCAACTACTCTAAAAGAAAAACAAAGAGGAAACTTTCCTGATTCTGCAAAACATTTTGTCCAGGCTCATTCATTTTCACTGTGATGCACAACATTTGATTTTCGTGTTTATGTCTGAGTAATGCCCACACAGTACAGTCCAACCAACATTGAGACTTTTAGGTGATGCCTTGATAAACCTCTAATATTATTATTTCTTCTTAAATGGCGGGGTGGGGGGAAGTCTTATGCATATTTCAGAAACATAAAACAATAAATGTAACTTGTCCCCCATAGGCTTCCGAAGGCCAGGTAAGATACAAAAGCATAGCATTCAATTTGACTCAAACACAAAGTTAGTTTTGAGGCAGATCTTTAAAGACTCTAATATTCAAAGTAATTTCTTCCAAATTCATTGCAAGAGTTGTTTTTTCTAAAACTTTCTCTTCTTTTTGAAAAGACAAGCCTTACCTAATGCTTGCAAATGATCTATTTCATTGACTACATAAAGAAAGAGAAAAAAGTTTAAACAAACTCTGATATTTAAGCAGCATGTTGTAGCTCCCAGGAGAAAGCACAGAGACTGGCTGTTTAAAAATGGAAAGTAATGCACTCATAAAAATCACATTTTAATTCCACAATAGATTTCAAGCTCATGAAGAAAAACATCTCAAAGTACTTATGAACTGACTGAGTTCCATGAATGTTTTTCAATTTATCAATCTTCTGGTAAAATTTCCATAAATCTCAGTCATCGGGTCAAATTGTGAGGAAAATCGGGAGATTATATCACTTGCAAGCTTGGCTAGAGATTACCTGAAACTGAACATGCACAATGTCATCCACCACATTCCTAAATATAATTGTATTTTAATTAGCTATACAGAGAGTTTACAGAAGACGCCTAATAAATTCCACAGTTTTTTTTAGTTTTCAGCATGACAACACTTCCCCAGCTGACTTGCTCAGCTCCAGTAGAGCTACTCTGTGTTCAGATCTCTTTATACAAAAGAAAAGAAGGGAGGGAACTGAGTGAGCCTAATTTCTTCTTTAAAATCTGGTCACAGGGCAGTCTACCCCTGACCAATTATTTAAAATCCAGCATAGATCATATTAACTTGGATGCAGCTATATGGAAACTGGGTCTACAATAATAATGACTTTAAACAAGAAGATGGAAAAAATACAATTTGCTAGTGCTCATAGACAAAACATTTTCTTAACTTACAAAATAATACCACATATTCTTTTATGTAAAGAGAAAAATCTTTTCTCTAGGAACCCACGCATTCCCAAATAAAGTACTCAGTTGGCTTCAGTGAAAGGGCCACCAAGAACCTTGGCAGGCTTCAAACTTCTCCTAAAATATGTGTTTCTAAAAACACGTCTAACACGTCATACGGGTATGTGCATTTGCACGTTTAAGTGGACCAGGGGGATAAAAAACCTCCAAAGCCAAGTAATCAAGTACAGCTTCTACATAAGCCAATCCAAGACAGATAGAATAGACTGCCTAGATTTGCTGAGGGGTGACAGGGAGGGAGTTAAGGTCATGCTTGGAGGTGCCCACCTGAATTCTCTTTGGGGAAAAAAAGCAAAAAAAGAACGATCAGCTTACACGTTTTGCTAACCTCTATAAAGGAGGAGGGATGATAATGTAATGCAATATACAAGTGAGCAACCACTACAGAAAGTGTCTGGCTTGCTACTGCCTGGTTTCCATTCTCTGCCTAAAACTCTAGACTATCACTACCACCTCTGCAAATGTTAAAATTCTCCTATCTCAATCAGGTTTATTTAAAAAAAAAAAAATCAGATTTTGACAAACTGATGTTTTATAACCTGGAGTTTCCCAACTAGCCAGTGGTATCTAGAGATAATTGTGCCTTTTCATTCTTGACATTTGAAATTGCTTTTTAAACTAATGATAAAAGCTAAAATGTATTACATCAGAAACGTGCTGCACATGAAAGCATGCTACAGAACTTTCAGTTTCTGGTGGCGTCTGAAAATAGAAAAATACAACCTAAACTTCACAGATCAGCAGCCAAGAGATCAAATATGGCACAGAGCCAAATGCCCTTCAGCCACATAATGATACCGAGCTATAAATCAGTTTGGAGCAAAATGATGAGGTAGAGAATGTTGAACTGAATGAGCAGTTGTTTGAGGAACAGCGAGCAGCTTCAATCTGAAAGCCTTTATATGCACATACATGCATATGACCGTCCCCATTCCCCTCAAAAAAGGCCTTTTTTATGATAGTCTTTGAAAGGCAAAAAAAGAAAACTGGAACCCAACTAATGATGGAAAAAATAAGCATCTCTTGGGTTTTTAGGAAGAATGTCCAGACCAATGTTAAAATAGTTAAAGAAACTGCTGATAGAAATAGTTAAATTCACTTATTCATTCTAACATTCTCATGGCATTTTTTGCCTAAGAAATAATCTACTTTCCAAAGCAAGCAACAGTTATTCCACCTGCTTCAAATACATACAAGTAGCTACAAAAATTATATAATCAAACTTGTTCTTGACATTTTGAATGTACACATAAAATATCCTATTTTGTTTTAGCAGAACATTTGACCTTTAATGTAGTGACCCATCAATGCCACGAAAGAATAAAGCACCTTATTTCAATACCTGGTAATCAACAGATCTGACAGTAAAAAATATGATCCTTAATTAAACAACTCATCACAGGTGTTTAAGTAAAGAGGCATTTCTATTTGGTATGAAAAAGTGTGGTTTAATTGTATGAACTAAAACTATCCAGTAAACCTGCTTAGAACTGTTAACCATTAAGAAACTTCAGATCATCATCAACAACTCCTGACTGTGGCTTCCCATCCTGTAGTCTAAAACTAAAATTTCTCTAGTCTTCCTGAAGAGGATCAGTTTGGATTATGACAATTTAAACCCCGAGCAAGAGCAGTACATACAGAGCTCTAGCGTGCTTTAACAAACATGCATTGGCTTTACATGATTCACCAAGCGTTACTGGGCCAACATGGCCCGAGGTTTTACTGAGACAAGAGAAAACACAATTGCCAAACACCCCATGCTTCGTGTCCCAACACATTTGCATGCAGGAGACATACAGCAAGCTAGGCAGCAGGATTAGGACAGATATCAAGAAAGTAAATTATTTCCCAGGTAGCAATGTCCCTAAAGAAAGAGTATTTCAAATCCTTAGTGCACCCAGAAGCACTTTGTAATCTGTGAGAAATAGTTATAATGCTATTTCTGAAGTTCACATACTGGAAATCATCTCCTCCACTAGCTTCAATGTTATCTTGAGCAGAGCTATAATGCACTGCTACAGTCTCCCTTTCACTTGAACCCTGAAAAGCTAATGTTGGCAGAATTCATTTTAGAGAAGATAGGGGCCCTCACTTTGCCAGATGTGTAAGGAAAATGATGTGTAATTATCTTCAAAGCAAAATCCCTGATCCAAATGTTCTTATCACTTTTAATCTTGGCTACTAGAAAGAGTTGCAAGTAAATAGGCCTAAATAACCCCCAATTATAGTAAAGTCTTTTGTTTGTTTGGAAAGTCTCAGCTACATTGTTTCATGCCACTTTGCATCAAGGGAACTTCAGCTATCTTAAGTTAAATTTGCAGTAACAATTACTGTTTATTTTTTCTGCCACAGAAAGAATGAGGTGTCACTCCAGCCCAGTCTTCAAACACCCATATTTATTACATACACACACACACAGAGCTGCTTTGGGAAGCACACCAGAAAAAGGGCCTACTTTTATATCAGGATGCATGTATATAATAGAGATTTTTATGGATACAAACAGGAACTGAAGAAGCCAGGTAAACTCCTGCCCAGAAGCGGCAATCTAAATCACTGCTGGGTAAAGTTTGTTTAATTGTTTCTTAACCACCCTCCATCCCACAAAACAGAGGTAAACCTGCAGCCTTCCCTTACAGTCCCATTCAATACTAAAGCACAAAAATTCTTGACACTCGCACCAATGCACATAGAGAACACACTGACTGCAGAATTTGCAGTCAACTTCCACCTGCCTAAAGTGTGTCCACTGAGCAGTTCATCCAGCCCCGGGGGCAGCTGGAAGGGTGCCTCGAGTTCAGCAGAGGACACATGCATAGCAGTACGGAAAGGGCTGGATTTTGCCACTGCCGCTGACCGATAACACACAAATAGGGCCATTTTTAGCTAAAGCGATAGGCTCGGTGCCTATTCTGCCCATAGATAAAAATGTTGCCCCTAACATTTATTGCTATATAAAATGTGTGTTAAAATTGTTTTAGAGAACATCCAGTTCCTGTAAATGTTGTGGGAAAATGACATTTATGACTAACTGGTCTCCTCTGAGTAACATGATGTGTTATTCTTGGCAAAGTGCCATTTTCAGTCATACCAGAAATAATAACTAATTGAAGCAAAAAAAAAAAAAAAAAAAAAAAAAAAAGTAAAAAAATAGCATGAATTTGAATTTGCAGACTTATGCCCAGCTTCAGGCCAATAGGATACCAGCCTACCTTGCTTCTGTGCAGTACAATGTTATATATAGAAAGGAAACAAAGTATGGGCAGAAATTATCCTCTGAAATTGCTTAGTGTCTACAAATTTCAGATTGCTCTCAAATTAAAAGAGCTAATATTAAACTGAAAAGTATAAGAAGATGAATTATTAAGGGTCACAAGCTTATCAGAGGGAGCTGAAACAGCTGTTTGAGGTCAGCAGGTTCTCCCAGGGAGATTCCATTTGGACATTCAGGATTTCTACAAACTCACCACATCAATCACTCAAATCATGCTGATTTGAGACTGATTCCCGTGCTGATTCCCACTTAGGACAAGAAATTCTGCCCTCAAACTGCCACGCATCTATCAGCGCTAAGCACAAACCTACAGGTTAGCTAGGTAGCGTTTATTTGCTTCATACAAGCTAAAGACGTGGCTGGGGCAGTCGGTGCTTCTTGCAGCCTTACCCAAAACTTCCAGGAGTGCTTGGACAAGGTGCACTCTGTGTCTGTGCCGAGTATCCCTACAGGGCAAAGGAGGAAAAGAGAGGGCTCCAAAACACAGTCTGCAGGGAAGCCTTCGCTTAGCCCCACGAGGTCCCAGCGGTGGCCTCCAGCAGCACCCATACTCCACCCAGGGAATGCAGACACTTCCACCTGCCCACGGGAAAAACCTGAAGGCCAAACAGTGCCTCTGTTTATCGCCAGAGTGTTTCTCAGAGTCTTATAACATTGTGGGCTTTAGCAGTGACAACATGCAGTCAAGGAGGAGCATTCAGGCAGTAATGCTGACAGCACACACCAAAATCAAACAAAACTCACATTCACAGGACCTTTACTATAAACTTATTTAAAATGCAATCATTTTGATGACTCCTTTCAAAATGCACAAACGTTAAAAATCAGTAGTTAGCATGACTTGTTTTGAATAATAGCCACACCGTAAAAACCTCTCTTGCTTAATACTAATTCTCCAAATAATGTTAAAGTAAGTCAACACTGCTTCTCCTTTTTAATAAATATCAAGTTGACAATGTTTTACTTGTTCAAACTGAAGAGGAGACAAAAGCAGGGCCTGGATTAGAAATGGAGATGCTTTACCTCAGTCTTGTAGCTTTGACCCGCCCCCCCCAACATCTCTTGTGGTTAATCTTTCCATTTCCTTCTGAAAGCTTTCCATCTGCAAAACTATAATTTCCTGGCTGACGTAAATTTGAAGAGTTCCAAATTCTGGTGTTGCATCTGAAATTGCTTGCTTTATTTCTGGCTTTACAGACAGCTTGCTTGGAGAGGGGAAAAAAAAAAAAAAAAAGAGAAATTTACTATTGTAACATGAAAAGACTCAAATTACTTACCAAAAATACCCCTCAGATCTTATTAAGGTGAGCTTCCTTAGTTATAGATACACTGAGATTCAGAATAAAAAGGATTAACAGTCACACTACAGGCACAATTATGTGCCATTGAAATGCCAGCAGCAACAGATAACATGAGAGAAAACCTGAAACACCTGTTAAATATAGAAAGGAGAAGAATAATATAAAGACACAGAAACATATTCTATCTATATTCTATAATACAGAAAGAAGTGCATCTCAGAAATGTAACACACCAGAACAATATAGCTTACAGTTCACAGTGCCAAGTTTTCCAGGAGCTGAACTCTGGGAGGTTTTTTTAACCCCAAGTAAAGCTCATTATTGTTGCGGTCTTGTCAGGACAGAGCTCGTTTACAATCATGTTTTTAAGGACATGAAGTCAAGAGAGAAGAAAATAAACAAAGAAAAAAAAAAAGCAGGGAGGAAAAGTGGCAATAATGCCACAAGATAGCAACGTCTTACCTCTCATCTAAAAACCCTTCCTCTTCCTGTTATAATCTTAGAGATAACTGGCTTTGCAAGCTTAGATATTCCTTGCCATAAGTAGTTAAGAATTATTACTGCACATATTTGAGCAGTTATTGCCACAAAAAGTGTTAATACTTTTGTACTAGGTTTTTATTTTCATAGGTGATTTCCAATGGACATTTACATATGAAAAGAACTGTCATAATTCAAGATAAAAAAATATTTTCTTGAAGTGAGTTTTCATGACAGGGCTAAAACTCAATTTTAGTGCTGGATTAAAATGACTGTCCAGATATGATGTTGATTCAGTCTTAAACTTAAGCCCACCAATATAAATGCATTGAAGTTTTCTGATGTGATTTACTGTCAGCAAAGCTAACGCTGGATTTCATAACACGTTAGCACCACTGCAGGTATCCTAAGATGACAGTGTACACCAATTGCTACCATGATTTCACAATTATTGTTATTATTAGAGATTAATTAGTTTTTAAATGAATATATTATCCTGTATAACTACTCAGCCTCACAACTAAATACATCTGGTTATCCATTTTTAAATTTTGTCCAAGTCAACCCAAAACTGGCAACACTATTCATCACATATGATTTTTATGAAGACGTGCAAAGCAAGTCAGCATTATAAGTATTGGATAAAACAATGATTACCCTCTTGGGTAGTCTATGCAGTACTGAGTAGAACTCATAGCCTGATCGTTAAAAGTCTTAATTCTATAAATTATATCTCCTTATCAGGTAATTTGCCTTAAACGCACTCTCTTGCAGCTGGGACACCCTTTGCACAGATCTGCATCATACTATAAAGTAATGATTTTAGATAAACATACATAAACAATATGCTGGAAAAAAAAAATGTAAGCATTACATTGGGAAGAGCTGACTGATCCAGATAAAGCCAACAGATTACACAATAACTATGGTATGCTGCTGCTGCAATTTGAAAGGCCTTTGACTTTATGACAGAAAAAAAAAGCATCAATAAAAATAATAAAAAGAGCTATAAAAGAAGTCATAACATATGTCTTCCTCAAAACTGTATATCAGTAAGACTAACTGTATGCAAAGGAGAAAAGAAGAAAAGAAAAGAGAGAAAAAAAAAAACTCACCCCAGGACCAGAAACCCAAATTAGCAAACCAAAATTTTACTGCTACAAACTGTGGATGTCCAAGACAGAATACTTTTCTTCTGAAAATAAAACCTTAACTTTTTTGGTGTCAAAAATTAGACTAACTTGTAGGATTTCCCAGAAATGATGAAGCATGTTTCTTCTCCTGGTAAAAGTCAGACCCTTTTTTATTGCTAACTGGGAAGAATGCCTCAGACAAAGAGTCATAACTTTATCTACATTTAAAAGCTTTCAGCTCACCATTTTTATTTGGATTGTACATGCACAAAAACTTCAGAAACAAATCTCCCTCATGTTACAACCTGCAGAATCTCTGCTAAGGCATGACTTCAAGCAGGGCGCGAGAAAAGAGCAAAATGAGGAAGCGCACACAAAACAGACAAAGATACATAGTTCTAAGACTTGCAAAAACACAGTAGGTCTCAAACATTCAAAAGATCAATGACTTCTGCAGAATGACCTTATGCAATTCGGGATATTGATACAGAGAATATTAAGATCTTCTCAATACTTGAGTGGGAGGGATTGTTAAAGTCCCGCTTTATAAACCAAGACCTATTTAACTCACATCCTTAAAGGAATCTGTCTTTTCTAAAGTTAAAAGTTAACATTTCATGATTGATTCAGGAACAAATTCCAAAATCAAAAGGGAACATGGATGGTGTCTTACAGTCTCAGTCTCCCATGCTTTATTTACCTTCCCTGAAACTCATGTGAAAAGCTGTTCCACTATAATCCTATTAAAAGCCATCTCAAACAGCAATGTGATAGAGGTCCTTAGGACAATGGAAAAATCCCACTTAAAAATAAAAAGATATCATCATATGATATCAGAAAGACACTAGGCTTGTAGGGAGTAGTCATATGTCACTAGATATAACCTAGTGTTGCTGAACCAAAAAGCATTTGAAAAAAATCAGAAAAACGAGACCAACATGCTTAATTATATGGCATTGATGCCAAGAAGCTATAACAATTATAGCAAGAAAAGCAATTATGGTGAACAGAAGAGAGCTGATGATGTCATGTATTATTTCTTTAAGGATAACATTAAGAAAAAAAACAGGCAACTGTCATTGTGACTAAGTACAATAGCAAGCCACAATAAATCAGTAACATATAACAGAAGCTCTTTAGAGAAGTAGTAGTAAGACAATGCCCAAACTCTGTTTAACTACCTGACATTCGTGCCCATAAAAACAGCTTCCAATGCCTGTTTTGGCTGGCCTGGGTTCAGTAAAGGTTCCCTAGTCCCATGAAGTCAACTGCTTGGAATTACCTGCAACATCTTTAACCAAGCAATATATCTACCTTTGTCTAAAATGATATTACATGATCACGAAGTTCAATTGGAAATGAAAATAGTAAAAATATCTTATTGGATAGGACAGTGCCCATTCATCTTTTTGTGACACTAATGCTTTTTCTATCCTTTGCTCTCTCAAAGACAACATGCTTAGGTCCTTCAAAGAAACCTGGCAGTTAACACTTATTTTTCAAGCAAATTTAGCTACCGTGCAGATACACAGACACTAAAACACAACAATTCAAAGAGCATTTGCCCTTTTCTTCTGTCTGTTCCTTAGATGACCTGGCTTTATAAAACATGAAGAAGTTAGGCTACTGGGTGAGGAGAAAGACCAACAGGTAATCTGTCTCCATCCCCTGATCCCACAGGAAATGATCCCGGACACATGCTGTGGTCTGACTACAGAGATCACGAGGGATCAAAAGCCACAGGCTTTTGATTTAAGACTAGTCTTTAACCTGTACAAAGAAAACTGAATATCCAGCATCCTTCTCCCCTCTCCTCGCTCTAGTCCATTTTACTCCTTGATTACCTCCTACTGCACTCAATTATTTCAGCTGGCAACACCAAAAGAAAATTTAGCAGCTGCCTTGACCTGTAGAACCATGATATGGGAATTCAACTGCCAAAGGAGAGAAAAAAAAAAAAAAAAAAAAGAATTAAAGGGCTTTTATTAAAATAAAAGGATTCCCAATTGACTTCTTACAAAAAAAAAAAAAAAAAAATCTCATCTCTGCCCCAAAAATGAGTTCAGTGCAATTGAGAGAATTTTCTTTATAGGAGAACATGAATAAGCACACACAGTTAGCGAAAGTAAGTGCAAAACATTTAACTACACACAACATCAAAAATAATAAAAAAGGACCCCCTATGCTTAGCATGCTGCCTTTTTGTTGTTGTTTTTAGATTGAAGCATACAAAAATCCTTTAACTCCCAGCTTCTGAACTGTGTTTCTTCATTTTTCTGAAGTGATTTTTGTAAGTGATCTTTCAGAAGCAGATAGATTTAGGGAGTTAAGAATATTTGCTTTTATTCTGCTTAAAATTATGGAATGCAAAGAAGACCCAATCAGAACTGAGTTTAGACTACCTCATCCATGCATTGAATCTATACTGGAAGCTCAAGTACTTTGCCGAATCAAATCTTTAATGAGCATTCCAGATATCTTGGGAAATGCAGCTATAGGGGAGGGGAAAAAAAAGTGAAAATTAGAATTGTTAATTATTATTTGCCCCTAAAGTTTTCTTTCTAAAACACTTACAGGAACAACTGAGGTTGGAGCATTATAGTTTCACTTGGCCAAATAGAAATCAACTAGCTAATATAATGTTGAATAAAATACCAATTAATTTAGGTATTAGTTATCTTAAATGAAAGTGCCTTATGAAAATAAATTACTGTGGAGCAAGCTAAAGTAAAATAAATGCTAATAAGTCTGAGTCTATTTTAACAGCATTATTATAAGCTGCCTAACTTTATGCATACGCAAAAATTGAGTTCGTTCCAACTGAAATTGTTAGTTATGCTTCTGTTATGGTTTTATATCTATGGCAACAGTAAACCATCCATTGAACTTCACTACTAAGGCATTTAGAGACAAGGGCGGGGAGGGAAAAGAGATTTTTACATTAAAAAGGACTCAAAGTGAAACTAACATTAAAAAGAGGATGAAAATCTATATAACCAACAACACAGTAAAAAGCTGGCTTTGAAGATTATGCCATCTTTTCCCTACTTATTTGTTCTATCAAAGACCAACATTCCTTCAAGCTCATTTCACAGATCTCTCCCTCTCCATTTATACTTTTCCACATCTACTTTCCCCACTATATTAATTGAGTGTTGTAAAGAATGTGGGGCTGGGTGCAGTCTTTCAACTCAGTTTATTATTGCTTCTCATGCTACCAATTCTTTGCTTAAAAGCACTTCATTATATCCATCATTTTGCAACTTCTGCACTGAAGTAGTGTGGAGATAGTGAAGGCGCCATAGGAAATTTCATGATCAACTTTTACCCAGTGTCGATATTAAACCACACAGGTCTGATGGACACTTGTAGCATGGCAGGCACTTGCCAAAGCAGATGCGGCTGAGGCAGCCCATTAAATCCCCAGGAATATGTGACTCCAGTCCGCTAGGAGCTAATAAACAACTGCGCAAAGGAGGCCCTTATCTATCTTCCTGAGCCACAAGGAAGGTTGCAGCAAGCGTGTGTCACGGGAGAATCACTTTGCGCAGACGCAATCCTGATATGCATTTCCTCTCATCATGCCCCCACCCACCCAAGGCACACAACTAGATACATATCACACATATTCACACGACATAAACGTGCAGAATTAAATACTCTTCTGTTGTTTCAAGCTAGATTTCTTGCTCTCTTTTTTAATGTGGGAAAAAAAAATCTAATTAACAGAAGGTAGATGGGGCTGGCCAAACCTAATGATGCCTCATTTCCAACAATAAAGAAGCTAATTATTTGAGATATTTGGAGCTGTGTTATTATTTCACATGAAGAAATGCACACTCTTACCTCAGGTCTCTAGCAAATTAAATATGTTGCATCTCCATAAAAGACCAAGTAATAAAATAAACTGAAAAAAAAATTTGAAGAAAACGACACGAAAAGTTTCAAAGGTCATACACAGTAAGGCTATATTCAAGTACATTTTCAAGTCTTGGATATAAAACCAAGTCTGAGCCTCACAGAAGAAAACAAGAGAAAAGGTGAGTGCAGGATATCAGAAAGTTTTGTTGCACTTTCAACCATCAGGAGCTGCAAGTTAAACGTGCATAACTAGCAGAGGTTTTAGGTGTAAATGTCCATCCTGAACTGTCCATTACAAATGAACTTTTGAATGGAACAATCAGGTCTGATGCTACGAGGACGTGCCTGCTTACAGTCAAAAGAATAAGTAATTGTTCATGCATATTTAGCAAAGATGTGTGAACATTTCAAGTGCATTTTTAAATGTTCAATACAATGTAGATACACAATACAATATTATTTTTCCCCCTTCAGATTGAAAAAGCTTCTTGAACAAGAAACAGTGTACCAGTCAAAGAAAGAGAAGGAAAATGACAAGAAAGTAGCCAAACTGAGAGAAGAACTGACTAAACTGAAATCTTTTGCTTTAATGGTGGTGGATGAACAGCAAAGACTCACGGAGCAGCTGAATCGACAAAGTGAACAAATTCAAGAATTAACCACTTCTGCAGAACAAGCACGTGAGAAACTCGCTTCTGCTGAAGCAAAAGCTCAAGAAGAGGAGCAAAGAGCCAGCAGGCTGGAGGCTGAACTGCAAGCCCAGAGCAGTAAGATTGCCCAAGATCAAGAAGCAATGATGGCCAAACTCACCAATGAAGACAGCCAGAATCGTCAGCTCCGGTTAAAATTAACTGCGCTCAGCCGGCAAATCGATGAATTGGAGGAGACTAATAAATCTTTACGAAAAGCAGAAGAAGAACTGCAAGAACTAAGGGATAAGATAAATAAGGGAGAGTGTGGAAATTCCACACTTATGTCTGAAGTAGAAGAATTACGGAAGCGACTGCTGGAAATGGAAGGAAAAGACGAAGAGCTCATTAAAATGGAAGATCAATGCAGAGAGCTTAATAAAAAATTAGAAAAGGAGGCATCACAGAGCAAGAACCTTAAGGGGGAAGTTGACAAACTCAACAAAAGAATTATGGATCTTGAAAAATTAGAAGATGCTTTTAACAAGAGCAAACAAGAATGTTACTCCCTGAAATGCAACCTCGAAAGAGAAAAAATGTTAACCAAGCAGTTGTCCCATGAGCTGGACAGCTTGAAAGCTAGAGTTGGAGAGCTTGAAGCAATTGAAAGTAAGTTAGAAAAAACTGAGCTTACGCTTAAGGAGGATTTAACAAAGCTGAAAACTCTAACCGTGATGCTTGTGGATGAAAGAAAAACCATGGGTGAAAAAATAAAGCAAACAGAAGAAAAGTTGCAAGCTGCAACCTCTCAGCTTCAGGCAGAACAGAACAAAGTGACATCCGTTACAGAAAAACTAATTGAAGAAAGTAAGAAGGCACTGAAATCGAAATCTGATGCAGAGGAAAAAGTGTTCAGTGTTACAAAGGAAAGAGATGAACTGAAAAACAAACTCAGAGCAGAAGAGGAGAAAGGAAGTGACCTTGTTTCCAAAGTGAATATTCTAAAAAAAAGGCTTCAGTCACTGGAAGCTGTCGAAAAGGAGTTTCTTAAAAATAAGCTTAAGGAAACTACTAAATCTAGCACCTCCCTGCAGCATGAGAACAACAAAATCAAAGAGCTTTCCCAAGAAGTTGAGAAACTAAAACAGAAATTGAAAGAAATGAAGGCCATAGAAGATGATCTCATGAAAACTGAAGATGAATTTGAGTCTCTAGAACGAAGATACGTCCACGAACGGGACAGAGCCAAACTTCTATCAGACGAACTAGAGGTTGTGAAAATGGAATTGGCTAGGTATAAATTAACAGAAAAGGCAGAGGCCAATCAGGAGCAGCGGCTTTTTAAGAAGCTTAAAGAAGAAGAAGCCAAATCAAGTCACCTTTCCAGAGAAGTAGATGCACTGAAAGAGAAAATTCATGAATACATGGCAACAGAAGACCTAATCTGCCACGTCCGAGGTGATCATACAGTTCTACAGAGGAAACTCACGCAGCAAGAAAACAAAAATAGGGAGTTAGCAAGAGAAATGGAAAGCCTCACAAAAGAATTGGAGAGGTACAGACGCTTCAGTAAGACCCTCAGACCCAGTCTCAATGGCAGGAGAATTTCTGACTTGCAGCTTTTTTCTAAAGAAGTCCAGACAGATCCATCAGACAACGAGCCACCCGACTACAAAACTCTCATGCCTTTAGAGCGTGCAGTCATAAATGGACAGCTGTATGAAGACAGTGACAGTGAGGACAAAGACAATGAAGAGGAACAAACAGTGTCTTTCAAGAGTGGCTCATCTATTGCAAATGCCGTAAACAAAAAATTGTGGATCCCATGGATGAAGTCCAAAGAAAGCCATCCGCAAAATGGAAAGATTCATACAAAGCAGAACGGAAACTGTGCACAAACTGGGGACCTAGTGCTAAGCCATACACCTGGCCAACCTCTTCACATAAAGGTGACTCCAGATCATGGACAGAACACAGCAACACTTGAAATAACAAGTCCTACAGCTGAAAGTCCTCACTCCTACAAAAGTACAGCAGTTATACCCAACTGTGGCACTCCTAAGCAAAGAATAACCATTATTCAAAATGCTTCCTTAACACCCGTAAAATCAAAAGCAGCAGAAGGTTACATGAGCCCAGAGCAAGCCATTTCTCCTATCAGTATGGCCACTTTTGCAAGATCTCAAACTCCCGAATCATGTGGTTCTTTAAGTCCTGAAAGAACGATGTCCCCTTTGGCTCTACCAGGCTCAGGTTCTCAGGAACAAGTCCTCTCCCCCGAGCCCTTGGAATTCGGGGCCAAGCACGCCGTCTTTAGAGTATCCCCGGACAGGCAGTCATCGTGGCAGTTCCAGAGATCTAACAGCACGGGATCCAGCGTAATAACTACTGAGGATAATAAAATCCACATCCATTTAGGAAACCCTTACGTGCAAGCTCTTGCTAATTCCAAGCCCATCAGCCCGTGTACTCCAGTGCAAGAGAGCAGAACTCCGGCACTAGCTAACGGGATACCCAGTAAGCCCACCAATAAAATCACCAGCAGCATTACTATCACACCAACAGCCACTCCTCTCCCACGGCAATCACAAATTACAGTAAGTAATGTCTATAACTGACCCCCACCCATGCTGACACCCTTACCAGCAACCCATCCTGTTTTTCCATTCCAGCAAGAATTATGTGGAACAGCCCCATTGCTTTGGGAGAGATCCGTGCATGAACTATACAGCAGTATACGGAACTAACGTTAAGTTTTGCCTGCTTAGTGTTATCAAGTGTGCACTTACTGTATATTTTCCTCATTGAAATACAGTTATGTAAAATATTTAGTCTTGCACTTGTATAAATGCATCTTTATGTATGTCCATTTTTAAAACAACTCACATTACTTTTGACTGCAACTTGCCTTGGTAAAATATTTTAACATTATAAAAACAGTAAATAATTGATTATTTTTCTCATTGCTTGCAGAACATTTTTATTCTGTGTGTGTTTTGGTTTGGTTTTGCATGTTTGACAATTTGAATTAAGCCATAATATTGCCTGTTAATTTCAGATAAGATCCTCCCCGCTACTTCTCAATTCCTCCCAACCCTCACATTTTGTATTTTTATGACAGATGCATTCAAAGTTACACATATTTTATTTAAAATTGAAGGTGCACAAATGATATATGCATAATAGAGCATATAGTCACTCTCCCACACTCCCCCCCCCCCCCAAAAAAAAAGTTTAACCAAGCTCTTTTTTCAGTTAAAACTTTTTTATACCTTCTTCAAAGGCTTAGCAAGGCCTATCTTTTTCATGTAAGAAGCACAGCAAGTTTGCCAGTGGAGTAAATAAGAACCAGACTAGTAGCAGACAAGACAGACAAGCAGGCTAAGATATCTCAGTGATGGATGCAGTATTAGTGCCCAAAATAAAGGCAAATATGTAAACAGCTCTACCAGTCCACATGTGTCAATCCTAACTCCTCAGTAAATATTTCTGTTAGCAGACCATCTTCCTTTTGAATGTTATACAAATCAGGCACTTTCAAACATGCCCTTTTTCACACACACACACACACACACCCCCAAAAAAGTTATTTTGAAAAAATACCAATTGGAATGACAGCTTCTTATTCTAAAGAGTTAAACACCTAAGTACCTTCCCCCTCAACCCCTCCCGCCCAAGTATAAAAAAAAAAAAAAAAAACTTCATTATTAACATGGAAGTTTGCACGTAAACAGAAAGTCATTTCTCAGTAAAACCATATCTTTACTCTGCTTAATTTATCTACAGCAAAATCTATTAACATTATCTAGAGAAGAAAAAAATAATTTCTGCAACATAACTCAGTGTCTGATTCAGCAAAGGACTTCAGCACATGCTTTAACATAACAAAGGAACTTTTATAATGTCACTCCTTTGACTGCACTAGAATCTAAATGATTACAACATCAGCTAAAAGCTCACTTTAAAGGGAGCACTTTCTATTCAAAAGCAAAACTCACCACCCACACATACATACTTTATATCATAAAAATCAAAAACAAGAAGAAAATTTATAAAGTTATAGACGTGCGACAGTTTTGGCTATAGACTTGGATATAAGAAACGTATTAAGCGTTAAATGGTGGCAATATCTAAAAGCCATAATGCAGTGCACTGCATGAGTCCCAATTCATGTCATGCATAATCTGCTAGTGTCTCCTGACGTTAATGGGCTAAATACGAGAACCTTGCCACTTGCTTCGTCTCAGTTTAGCTCCACTGAATGCAGAAGTGAGTCCTGATCAAAATCAGGTCAAATCAAACTGGGTCAGAACACGGACATGATATAATCCTGCAAAGCAAACTTTGGCTCCCTCCAATTGCATCAAAAGATACAGATTAAGTAAAAACTTTTAGAGTACACTTGCTATAGAAACAAATCATTTTATTTCATTAAAGTTACAGGTTTTCATCGCTCATCCAAGATTACAAAGGGATCCATTCAAAACATGCTTCATGGTCTCTCTGGTTCCAGAAGTTCAGCTGCTGCATGGTTTCTTAGTCCATACTCAGGGTCTCTGTGCAGGAACACATTGCAAGCAGGTGCTGCATAACATTTACTGTACACACATAACAGTGTATTAATTTTTAGAGAATCTGGCATCAGTTAAGTGATAGACAATTGTCCTTCAGAAACACTAATATTCTATTCCACTTCACTTGGAGAGAGAAAAAAAAAAAACTTCATATCTATGTTCCAAACGTACATAAATGTGTTGACCATTAACCACTTGGCCCTCTATTGCAATGTCTCATAAAAGATAAGCAGAAATCAGAAGACATAATAATATGCATACTTAGGCCTTTGGCCAGTTCCCAAGCTATTATGAATAACGACGTTCAGAGCATAAACTTAAGTTCTGAACACAAACCCCTGACCGGAGTCCATGCCACTTAAAAGTTTAATAATTAACAGGACAGCCCTTAAATCTTGTTCCTGTAACAATCCTTATGCTGTTTAGGGTTTACTAATAAACCTCCCAATTAAGAAAAGACACAAGCACACATCACCATCACTCCCCAAAAAGGAGCAGCATCACTGCCGGTAAATGAACTTGCTATGTTTCCTAGAAACACTCCTCGATTAAGACATTCTCATAATCCCCTGCTGATGAAACAATCGCTACATAACTCAGATCTGTAGACCTCAGGACTGATTTTTCTCACTGGCTTCATAAGATGGGGGAAAAAAAATATCAAATAATTATTTTAATGGAAGATTGTCTCCCTTTTTACAATTCCTAAGATCCACTGCACAACATCAGCAGAGAAGACAAATGCATTTATCAAGAGCTGAAATTTTCTTAAAATAAGTATTTGAATAGAAATAAGCTAGCTGGTATGCTATCACAAATTAAGCAGAGCATGGGAAGTCTACCTTAAGAGACTAAAATTACCAGTTTACAAACAGACCTCATTTTTTTAGTTTACCACTCTGCATCTCGGACTTTTTACTGTTCCACTGAGAGGGAATGTTCACCTACGTCCTCGGCAAAGAGAAAACAACCGAACACAGAGAAGATTAGCTGTCTGTAAAGCACTGAACAAAAACATCAAACATAATTATACTAAAATTCCACCATGGCAGGCATTTTTTTTTTTCTGGAAATCCCAAGCATCCTGCAAGTGGTAAGTATTATTATTTTGCTGTTTAAAACTGGGAAGCAGAGACACTCTTGTTTTCAATATTTGCTTAAGAGCCTAAAATCTGACAGGTACAATAATGACTCAAAAGAATATTAACGACAAACACAGTCACAGAAAATACTGAACTGATTTTAACAGAGGGGCTGAACTGTGGAAGAGGAGAGCAGTTTTCAGCAGGGCCATTCCCTTAACATCAACCATTCCCTTTTCCATAACTCTGGGAAACTCTCTCAAGCCTACCGTCTCCCCTGGATGCAGGGTTTAGTCTTCAGAAAAAAGACTAGCAGAATTAAACAGACAAACAGAATGTATCTGCCCCCTTTCCTTTATCTTTTCACATTTCAGGGAGGGAGGAAAGGAACCCAGGCAAGCACAGCACAAGCAGCTCAGTGTCACTCGCTGTGACCATTTAGATAATCTATCTTGAAAACTTTGCCCCACTGAATCTGGAAGCTGAACAGATAGGGTAGTAGCACCTCAGTGCTCTACAAAGTCCTGCAAAATAGATATTTATAATTTTTGTCCTTACAGGGAAGGTGAATGAGGAAAGTGAGAGAAAAGGAAGAGAGGGGAATAAGAGTTACTAAGAATGCTTTGGAAGCAGAGGGCCCATCCATCAACTGAGAGGTGATATTTCGATTTATTAGAATAATAAATTCACCTTTGAGTAGCTAATTAAAGAATAGAATTGATGAAAATTACAGGAGCAGCCAGCTAATCCTCCTGATCCAAAGCATAGTAGATATTATAGTCTGGGGACCAAAAGTAAGGCTGCAAGGGAAGGGAAAAGAAAAAAAAAAGAAAAAGAAAAAAAATAGGGGAATCTTTACGTAAGCCTCTCTGCAAGGCTTAAAAAGGCGTTCTCCCCACATGGGGGAAAAAATAATCAGAAACAGAGCTGTACAGCAGTACTTTCGGATTAAGACTGAATGGATGCGGCAGGGTTCGGTGTTGGAAATGGAGTAGCCATCTGCATGATGACTTTGTCCCTAGGAAACAGCTCTTGAGAAATGACAAAACAAAAACTGACAACTGCCTAATCTGCAGGCTTAGGCAAGGGCTACCCAAACACTGTGTTTCCAAGGAACAGCAGAGAAAAAGATCTCACGGTTCGAGCACGGCATGAGTGGGTGTACACATTTCAAATAACATTTACAATAACATCAAGCACCGCAAGTAGGAAACTGCTGAAGGAAAAGGAAGACCTTGAAAGTTTAAGCAGCCTGAAGGGATTCCACAAACCAGAGTTTCAGCGTTGGTGGCCACAGGATGCTACCGAATTCTCTCTGGTAGCACAGATCTGATGTGCTAGCACATCACCCCTGCTCCCATATCTTGTGGAGGCTCAGAAACCTCAAATACCAGAGTTATCAAATGAACTCGATTCTCCCTAGTCCAAAAAAAAAACCCACCACCTCTTGGTAAGCAGCGTGCGCACAGCAGGACAGGTCTGCTTTATCAGTGACACTTAACTCCTCAGGCAGTGGCCTGATTGACATCACTGGGTGTATGCTCCTTCAACATATATTTATAAATAAACATATTATATTTTATATATATGTATAATTATATGGGGGGAAAGTATCCCAAGATTTAGAGCAGGAATTTTTGATATAGCAACTGTTTTCATTTCAAAAGCTGTCTGTGGGTATGCCAACAGTTCCACATCTTTTCTACACTGTAGAAATACACATAAGATATCCTTAGTTGCCCACAGCGTGTACAGAAGGAAATCCTCTGCCAAGAATATTATCAAAGGAATGGCAATATAGATTTAAACCAAGTGAATTGGTGATCTCATACATATTTGTAAAGTAACGTAGTATATAAATACACTTAAATTCAAGTATCAGCAATAACACTTAAGTACCAGCACTGCCCTCTCCTGGACAGAATCAACATTAGTGTGTTAGATACTCTTTCAAAAGAACACGTTCTCAGAGGCAGGAGACACTCGGGCAGGGTGACCAAGATTCCTCTTTATTTCAAGGGGCAATGGGACACAGAACCAGCTACAAGCAATTGCTTCTTTCAAAGTGTCCTGTGATAGTTATTAAGCAGTCTCGGCTACATCTCTGTCCCAGGGGAACTGAAAAGTGACATAACCTTGACTGTTCCTGCATCTTTTCCACTACTTATTAAAGGCAAGACTTCAAACTATATCATGTTTAAAGAGGATTACACCTCCCAATGAAGACACATCCCAAGGAAAAGCAAGGCATGTAGTAATCAGGAACCAGACTTCTACCTTCAACTCTATCCAACTGTGATTTTTTTTCCCCATCATCAGGAAGATTTAAACTTGGTGCTCAGAAAAGGATGAGACTGAGACACATTTGAGTATATGATCACAAAGCATATGACATATAAAGAAGATATTTCAAATTAAAAAATAAATTTTCCTGTCAAGCAGCTCAAATGGTTGAAATCAAGAATTCCATCAGAGGTCCAAAAGCAGTGGAAAACAGACACTCCAAAGGGAGGCTCAGGACATTTCTCATTCTACTCTTTTTCTTCAACCTGACCTAAACCCTTCCAGACACGTGTCCTGTTCTAAAACACCTGCAATCTTAAAGACTTCAGTCGCCCAAGAACCTATACCAGGACTGAAATCCTCACAATTTCTAACGTAAACTTCCTTTGCTGAAATTGAAATAATCTATTTCCTTTTCAGTCCCTCCCCTGGATTTTAAGAATCAGTTTCTCTGAAGCAGCTTGTTATATATTAGAAAATAATTTTCAGCTCTTTCCCACCCAACTCCTCCACCCCCATTTTTTTTTCCTTCAAATTCAACAAATCCTCTTCCTCTCCCACATGCCATCTCCTCAGGTGCCCCAATTGTTAATCATTTTTGTTCTTCTGAGTGGTTTATAATGTAAGTATTTCTTAAAAGTATCGTGCCCCAAAGCAGACAATACTCTAATTTAGGTCTTACCAATGTTAAGCATAAGGATTACCTTGAACACATTTATATATAAAGCTCCTGCTTACATATCCCACATCCCAAAACAGCTGCACAAAAGGAAACACAAAGCACAGAGAGCTTTCCCTCTGGATTTCTAGAGGCTGGATGCCAGAACTGAATGAAAGAAAAAGAAATATCCAGATGCCCTGTGCAGTTGAGGAAGCCCAAGTGAGTATTTCAGCCAAAGTTGCCTTTTTTGGAGACTAAAGGATATATTCAGTTTTGCCACTTAATCTTGAGTCACTCTTGCTTGCAGTTCTGGCTCACTTAACTGTGATATTCAGCCATCGAGGAACCAAGCACAGTCTGGCAAGAGGCATGCTTGTCTGCATACAGACCTCTAGATTTTTGCATAAGGAATATACAGCATTGTCCCCTGGCCACGTTCACTAAAACTGCTCAAATCTCTTAAAGGAAAAAAAAAATGAAAAGAAGCCGATCTAAAGGTATTTCTGCTGGATCAAGTTCTCTGATGACTGTAGGAAGACAAGAAAGCTCCAGCACAAGTGCTACATGCTCCTCTCTGCTTACAGGAACACAGTAACACCAGGAAGCAACCATAATAGTATTATCAATTCTTACAAAAAATCAGATTAGGATCAAAGGCAGATCAATTTCTTGAACATAATAGAAGCTGACACATTCCTTGTAAACATACATGATCACACACTTGCCTAAAGCCAATCTCAAAAGAATAAAATATTACATTGTGCTAAAATATCTGATGGTCAATACAAATAACACAAGCTACCTCTGTGCTCTTGGGAAAAGACAGCATATATAGGGAATATAAGCTGATATTTCAGAGAATACAGTCACAGCTGACTTCCACAAACCAGGAAAAGGCATTTTCACAGTTGCATAAGAAAAATCTCACAGTTGTTAATGGTGGAATATTTGCCCCAGTTCCCTAAATACTTATTGTCATTTATGAGGAGGTGGCAGACACAGACACTACCTATCCGTTCTCATTTTAACACTTTCTTGGTTTTCTTGGTTCTTGGATCCTCATTGCTTGCTTTGATAATGCGTTTTTACTGTTTATTTGTACAGCCATAAATACTGCTAACAAAAATACTGGTATTTTCTGAATCCAGCATCTAAAACTTGCTCTTCTGCTTACAGACAGACATATTACATAACCCAATCATTCCAAAATTTGACTAGTTTGTCTTTTGTTTTACTCTTATTGGAATTAATCCCATAGTAATTTTTCAATTGTGTTTAGATATATTAAATAATGGAAAATCATAGAGCAGCTCAAATCCCATACAGATAGGTCCTGAGAAATACTTGTTTTCTTGGAGTGTTTTGATAGCACTGACAGGAATTAACAAAGGCTCTCCTGAGCATGAGAAGCAGCTCAGCTTGGTTTTAAAAGAATAAAGGTATCTTACTACTACTTCTACTACTTGGACAGATAAAAAATATAAAAACTAGCCAACAGAAGGGAATTAAAGGAGCCATAACTAAACATTAACGATGAACGCAACTGGCAAATTCAGAAGAAAAGTGAGTATCAAGACCTGTGAGTACTGTAGATCTTAAAGGAAGACATTAATGGGCAGAAAGGGTGCATGCATTTGAAGAGAAAGTATTCTTGGTACACATACAAACTTCCCATCCACTGATAAAAGAGCTATCATCAAAATGAAACCACCAGCACCAATAACTAATATGCAGTTTTGCAATCACTTAGGTCTTCCCCTCAAAAATAAAAAGGCATCTCAACACCCAGGTATGCTGCCTCAGATGTACCTCCATACATGCATTTACCCCATGTAGTAGGGAAGGACCTAAGAGCATTATGCAGATTTTATTTTTCAGATTTTTCAATAAAAGCAGTTTAGAACATCAAGTTATGACCAAGTGTTTTTCAAACGATTCTCATATTATGCCATTCCCACTTTACAGGTGCAGTCTTACAGCAGTTGAGGCACTGACCTAGTCAACTGACCCAAAATGTTCTTTTTACCACTGTCATCTGAGATCTACATTATGTCAAGTAGCAATCATTATAAACTAAATTAACCTCTTAGTCCTTGATCTATTTGCATGTGTAATTCACTAGAACTTAAAAAAAAAATACCAACTTGTTCAGATTAAATTCAAGTTATTAACTCTTCTCTCTCTAGATTGTATGCCTGGAATGGTAAAAGAGAAATCAATGCTTAAGCCCTGAAAGAGGAGGGAGAAAACTAGGTGGCGAATGCTAAGGGCATCCCCTACAATGGAAGGGCATTATGCAGTTTAATTGGTACAATCACAGCTGTGCAGATTTGGTTATCTTGGCACAGAAACTTAACCTTGGAATAGTTCATTTGCACAGGAAAAAAAGACCTGTAACTTAGGTCTATTACCTATTCTCAAGCATAAGTCTATGCCAGGAGTTGCATCAATTCAGTTTTTGTAGTTATGAACAAATATAATACACTTAAAGGACCATAATATAAACACTGTACATAGTAGTAAGACTTGCATGAAAGTGATAAATTTGACAAAAATTGCACTTTTTGCATGTTTTGCATGTATTCAATACTGTCATTTAGAACTGCAAAACAATATAATTTTCAATCATGAAAAATTTTTTGTTTGAAAGATTCTGGCTGCTCCAAGCATCATATTGTAAATGATGCTTTTAATGAAGTAGAAGTTGGTGTAAAACAAAGGTTAGACTAAAGTGGTATTTTTAAACAAAACCTCCCACCGATTTTATAGGACCTTAGGACATCAGCTAGATGCTCAAAATTTGTGAAAATCTGGATCTGCATATACTTTCTCAAACCGTTAACAATGCTGATCAACCAACTACAGCTGGTAGCCCTCAGCTACTTTGTACCATACGGAATCTCTACCGTGGACACGTCTCTGAAGGAAATTTCATTATTAGAGATTCAATCACATTTTAGAATTAAGATTTTACATAACTATCTTTTGTTAACGTATTTAGATGAAGAGATTAAAAAGTTTATGTATTTATTTACGTATTTCCTTTCTCACAGCTGGGAATATCCCGCCCAAACATTTTGTTCTCAGTCCCGTGCCTCACTTGCCATGTCACACCATGTAGCCAGCCTGCAGGCTGATCCAAACCAGTACTCAAGGAAAGCCATACAGAAGTTACACAGATTATCCCCTCTACCATCATTACCTTATTCCTTAATACAATGCTTTAATAATTTAAGGCAAATAGTTCTGTTTAGCTCCCTCCTTGTAAACCGTCAAGCTGCAAGTTTAAGATTGTCTTTAAAACGCATGTAAGCTTTAATTTATTTTAGCTTGTAGCATTAGCTAAAAGTATCGGACTGGTTTTGGTTGCAGTTATTCAGTCTAAAATGAAATACCTAGCAATGCATTAATAAATAAATAAATAAAATAAAAGCTTTGCTGCCATCTAGAGACAAAAGGTTTTTCAGGAACAGAGAACAAAGAAAAAACACATCCCTTTTCCTCTCATTCAAAACCAAACTCCTTCATTTCTCCATATATATCATAAAAAAGCTATAAAAGTAAAGCATTCTCATTTCAGAATTGCAAACATGGAACCAGTGATATGCAGTCATACCCAAGGTTTATGGGTAATGGGATACCATTTTTAGCACTGACTAGCAATAAATGCTTATTTAAAAAAAAAAAATCCAGATTCCAGTAATTTGAGACTTGCAGCTCTCCTGAGTCAAAACCTGCACCATTCTACTGTTCAGCAGTCTGAATCAGTCTAATTCTCTCCAAATCAAATTAGACCTTTCATGTGAACAACTCTCAGTCCCAATGAATTTCACAATTTGGAAAAGAATAGAAGAGAAAATGTTATTTTCCTTTTCATAAATAATCCCTAACACACAACTTGCCTTTTTGACAACCACCAGCAAAGACCATTTACAGTGACTCGAAGATCTGCTTCCTGATAGAACAGATACATTAAATCTCATTGTTCTTTCAACTACCCTTCCACACATATGCTATTTTGCATTTGTTCATATTGCCTTCACATACACTTTTATCATTTAATTACTCAATACTAGGAATTACTGGCAGCTCTTGTTTCTAATACCCTCAATTTTAAACCATATACAAGCGTCATCATTTCAGTACTAGCCCTCTTCCCAAAGTCTATGTGTTCATCAAGTACCATGGGTCTCTATGGGGCTATGCACATAAACATACTGTTCCCTATTGTCGTTTCTACAGTTTGACCAGTTCATAAGTCATATGACTTTTCCAAAGCTTTCTTCTATATTTGGCGTTACATTCCTTCAGCATTACCTGTAATTTCAATGGTAGACTGCATATCGCCGTTATGGAGTTAGCGATTTCACACATCATATCCTTCATTACTCTCAGGAAAACACTATATGGTTCTGAGAGATTTATTATTATTCCTATCAATCTGTTCTTAAACTTCAGCTAGATTCCAGGTACCCCCTTCCCCCTGCCCTCCCGCAAAGGCTTCGTTTGGCATTGCTGACATGCAGGAACATTATGCAAATTCCTCCATATAGACCACTTAAATGTTGGCTTTTTCATTACGGTTTCATCCTTTTGAGAGCTCCTATCACATACAATTATAAACAGCCAAATGGTAGGTTTTCCAATTCTGATATAACTAAAAAATAATAATAATTAAAAAAAGCTACATATGGCTGACAGGATTTTTTGGCCAATTCTCTGTTGTTTCACAAAATATTTTGCTTCTGTTCATATTCATCCACACTTAAAATCACCAGAATGTCTGTGCTGTTCTAAATTGTCCTGATTTGTGCACCATTTCCATTTTGCATTGGGGAGAAGATAGGGGAACTCAAATAGCTTTCTTTACTATTTTACTCAACTCTAAAGGGTATTTAAAAAGTTAAATCAAAACCTTTGTGATAAATGATGCATCTTTCACCAACCTTCATCCAAGGTTCTCATACAGTGCATTTTAAACAGTCCAATCTCTTTTTGGTTCTCCTTTTATTTTCTGTTCTCATTTTTATCTAGAAACTTTGGCAATTAGGCATGACTATGTTGAATTCTGGAAGGGATTTCTCCCTTACAAATGCATTCACTTCATGTACACTGTGGTTGCCATCACAGAATGAGTTTCTCAGTAAAATATGAACTACATATTTTCTGCTACAAAGGACTCGGTCAAGACTTGCTTCTACACTTATTCAGAGAGGTCACTGTTCACAGTCTTTGCACAGCAGCACTTACCCATCCTCTAAGACAGTAACTGATATTTCCTCAATATGATTTTTCTGCCCCTGAAGCTCTTCTGATCTCTCTTAAAAAAATCACAGTTGATGTTGTCCTAATGGTTGTTCAAATAGCTGACAGAAAAGCCTTCAATTTATACTCATCTAGTTAGGCAGAGAATTTAAATCCCCTCATATTCTTCTAATTTTTCTTCTTGTTCTTTAAATATAAACTGAAAGATACACTCATTATCAAGGAAGGAAAGGAAGTTTAGATGGACAACAGCTCTAAATGGCAGCAACGTGTTTAGTTCCATAAAGGTGAAAAGAACATTAAAGTACTAAATGTACAGTCAGTCTCTAACACATGACTTGTTTTCTTGGTTTATTTCAAGATTACTGATGCCTTGCGTCCCTCAGCTCCAACTCGGATCCCCAAACCAAAGCCTTTGAACGCAACTAAACTACCTGTGAAAATTCCTGCTGGACATCACAACAAGTCACTCCAAGAGAGCAGTTCTGGCAAGCTACACATTATAAGGACTGTATCTAAAACCTGCCTTCAAAGTGGAGGGAGAAGGTAAATCATTCTCTGTGATCTCTGAGAATAAAATGGATTTAAGTAATCTGAACCTCAACAGCAGTCCTTTCAATTGAGGAAAAGCTTAAAACCATCCACATGGTCAGCACGCAAACGATGGCCAATCACAGGTCAGCAAGACATGGCCTCATTCCTAAGAGCCAAAGGCAAATTTCATGTCTGCAGGGGGCAAGCTCTGCCCTCTCTTTTTTTATTATAAATCCAGAATTTGGCTCTCGATGTGGAAAAGCAAATGAGACTGTAAATGTGTTTCTATTATAAATTCCACAAATAACAGCAGTATTAGTGTTGTCTTGGTAGATTTAAAAGAATACATGGTAATCAAAGAAGAGGATTAAAGGAGGAGATGGTCTAGTCAGAGTGCTTCACTATTGGTATATTAGGTAGGAAAGTCATGGTGAAGAGAATGTTGGAGATATCTCTTTCATAATGCACACATTTAAAGAATAATCAACTCCTTCTTGTGCCCAGTATCAGATTAAAAACATGATCTGAAGATGGACCACTGTCCCCACAGTAAGCTAATTACTATGATATAGCACCACTTGCATCCATGCAGATCCTACCTTAGGAAAAGAGATGCAAAAACTGAGATGGATATTATGGCTTATATTACCTGTATTAATTTCTGCTATTTCACGAGAGTCTAGTTTTTTGACCAAACTCATTCTTTGCACCAGTAGTTGTAGTTCATTCATGAGAGAATTTGCCTTCTCTATCTCTTTTTTAAAGTATACCCTTTGTTAAAAGGCTTAACATTCACTCAAATTCCCTTTCAGCTATTGTCTCCCTAAAAATCAAAGTATTAGAAGTTTCAGGCTTGTTCTCTGCCTTCGGAAGTACAGACTATATAAGCCAGTGGTATAAAACTGTTGTATTTTCTGAAAAATAGCAATTATTGCTCTAGAATTTTGATGACTATTCCATTTTAGTAGTAGAAACTACCAAGATACTCTTATTACCAGCAATCGTCCCTAGATTTCCTGTTAGATTTCCATCTAACACAAGTTACTGTTTTAGAACAGCAAGATTCATTTGTTTCTTTGGTATTAATGTCTCCCTCATTCTTCTTCCCCTAACAGAGTGCATTCCAACAGTCTAAATGGCTCAACTGCTAATTTGTGGGAAAGCTCCTTCCACATAGGTCTTTCTTTAAAACTACCAAATCCTAATTCCTAAATAAAGCAAAAGCCGGTGGTGATCACAGCCAGAACTGGGACTGTTCTGCTGAAGCAAGAGAACTTTTCATGCATTCAGTTATCCATTATTTTTTCCTTTTTTTCCACAGCTAAGAATTTAACTTAACCTCAGAGGCAGCAGAGCACGTCTGTATGACAATTTTTGCAAACCCACAACACAGACTTATGCCTTCCTCAACAGCTACACAAGAAATTCTGTCAGTACTTAAAAAAGGGAATGCTTAAAAAGATGTCTACTGAAAAATTATTTCAGCATCTGCCCTACATGACATATTTGTGACAAACTGTATAAATGAAAGAAGCGCAGTGCTGCATTAAGAAGAAAAGCCTTTGAATTTTATTTGCTATCTATGCAAGTAACTATAATGTCCTAAGGTTACATACACGTGATAGATGCTCAGACCAAAATAAAATCCACAGAAGCACCCAGGATACATTCAGCAGCTCACAAAATAGATGTATGTGTGAAGAAATAAAACATAAATTTCAAAAAAGCAGCTGTCAACTTGGTATCATACAATCATAGAATCATTATGTTGGAAAAGACCTTCAAGACCATTGAGTCCAACCATAAACCCATGCCCATCCTGCCTGCTAAACCATGTCCCTAAGCACCTCATCTATACGTTGCTTGAGCACTGCCAGTGGTGCCAGGGACTCCACCACTTCTCTAGGCACCCTGTTCCAGTGCTTCACCACTCTTTCCATGCAGAAATATTTCCTAATGTCTAACTTGAATCTCTCCTGGCACAACTTGAGACCATTTCCTCTTGTCCTATCGATAGTTATTGTGGAGAGGAGACCAACCCCCGCCTCACTACAGCCTCCTTTCAGGTAGCTGTAGAGACCGGTAAGGTCTCCCCCGAGCCTCCCCTTCTCCACACTAAATAACCCAGCTCCCTCAGCTGTTCCTTGTAAGCTCTGTGCTCCAGACCTTACTTCATTGCCCTTCCCTGGACACGCTCCAGCACCTCCATGCCCTTCTTGCAATGAGGGGCCCCAAATCGAACACAGGATTCGAGGTGCCACCTCACCAGCAGGCGACAGGGGGACGATCCCTTCCCTGGCCCTGCTGGCTGCACTGTTCCTGATATCTGGGCTGCCGGGGTTCTCGGCCACCTGGACAGCGCGTTGTCAAACAGCACCCCCAAATCTTTTTCTGTCACACAGCTCTCCAGCCCGTCTGCCCCAAGCCTGTAGTGCTGCTTGGGGTTGTTGGGACCTAAGTGCAGGACCTGGCACTTGGCCTTGTTGAATCTCATGCAGTGGCCTCAGCCCATCGATCCAGCCTGTCCAGATGCCTCTGCAGAGCCCTCCTACTCTCAAGCAGATCAACTCTTCCTCCCTGCCTGGTGTCGTCTACAAATTTGCTGATGGTGCACTCAACCTCCTCATCCATATCATCAATAAATATTAATTAANGGTTGTTGGGACCCAAGTGCAGGACCTGGCACTTGGCCTTGTTGAATCTCATGCAGTGGCCTCAGCCCATCGATCCAGCCTGTCCAGATGCCTCTGCAGAGCCCTCCTACTCTCAAGCAGATCAACTCTTCCTCCCCGCTTGGTGTCGTCTACAAATTTGCTGATGGTGCACTCCTCATCCATATCATCAATAAGGATTAATTAAGGAGACCTGGCCCCAACACTAACCTCTTGGAAACACCGCTCATGACCAGACACCACTTGGATTTAACTCCATTCACCATCGCTCTCTGAGTCTATCCATCCAGACGGATTTTGGCTCACACATGCTGAGTGATCACCCTCAAGACGATCTGCTCCGTAATCTTCCCCAATACCAAGGTCAGGCTGACTGGCCTGCAGTTCCCCCACATCTCGGACCTCCCTGTTTAACCAGGACCACTGATAGATGATGGACAGTAGCTTATTTTGTTTAGCAAAAAAAAAAAAGCAAACTACAGAATGCTTGGGCATTTGCCTGTCAGATAGCAGCACTGTAGCGTAATCTATGCCTCTATTAGGCTTTTTAAAAGGCTAAAGGAATGAAAGCAACAACAGAAACTGTATGGCTTCTGGAGACATACAGTGAAGAATGTAACTTGGTTCTGATTTCCATCTACAGGTTTTACACCTTCAAATAGCACCCGAAACTAGAAGAATAAGCAGCAATGGCTCCTCCCTTGCATGTTGTTTCCAAAAAAATACCTGTCATCAGGTTGGGCACTTACGTCATCCATGACTAACAGCACATAGGGTGATAGGACAGATGTATTTCCATAACACGACCTACAGTGGGCACACCTGGCTTGTGGTGGGCCTTACTGCACTGGGTTGCTGTTCTAGCCAGGTACCATAGTGTCAAATAACAGGTTGGTAGAACAAGCAGATGTGGTAGAGTCTCAAATCAGAGCGTCTAAATTGGTGTCTTAATCTAAGCTAGGGACTAGAGCTAAATGTAGTAGGTCCCAGCAGGAACTAAAAGCAGGTGTAGTAGGTATTATAGGCAACTTCAGAGCCCCTCAGAAATCTTGAATTGTGACTCAAAACAGTGTATGGCCATAGCCAATCCAGACTGAACATCTTTATGTTGAGGGTACTAGGTTTTGTTGGCATAAGGACTGCTCTCCCAGAAAGACAGCTGGCTAAAGCCAGAGAATAAACTCATCTGCAGAGTCTTCAGAAAGTTTTTGCAAATTACAAACAGAAGAGCTGCACTTTGAGAGCTCTCACTAGAAAGAGAAACAACTCTGGAGATCCAGATGCCATAGGAAGTACAGCCTCCACAGACACTGCTTCAGGAGTGAGGCAATATTCCACTTTTCCACAAACCTAAAGGCAGATTTCTTCTTTTTTTTTTTGTAAAGCCAAAAACAGGAGCAAACCACATGAAAATGATGTCACACGAGGTTCCCAACCCACTAGAGTTTGTAGAGGCAGCTGAAATATACTTAGCTGCAACAGAGTAAGACTCTTAGTATTTTGTCAGTTGTAGTTCCAGCTAGTATATAGTTATGCACAGAAAATCACAAATAGGTGCAGCAAGACAAGCTCATGTTCGAAAGCAAGGCCCTAGCAATAGGGCTACATACATACAGAATTTAAATAAGGAAAAATATCCATATGGAACAAGCCAAGAAAGACAAATCTTTCCACAAATACATCAACAAACAGATCCCAGCTCCAATCAAGCAACAAAATCCTCCCTGAATGTGCCACAACGAACAGTCTGCCCCCGACTGCTGCATACCACACATACAAATTGATGCCATTAGGCATTCCTTTTTTCCCCCTAGTCTATGAAGAGAAAACTGCTGACAAAATAAACTATTTCCCGCAATAGCATCCCTCACTGTACAGCCTGGAAAGGACCCCACAAGTCCTGACAAGTCACCATCTGTAGTACCATATTCTATTTGTACTGCTGAGATGGAAGAGTTCCCCTGCCTTTTCCTCCGGTATTGGGATACTACAAATCATTTCCACCTACATGGGAGTAGGTACTTTTATGGAAGTAAACAAATAGATAAAAAACAACTTCACTGATTTATGGGATTAAAGGAGACAAAGCAAGTATGGAAAATGTAAGACAAGGAACGATCACAGAAAATAAGGAAAATGAATAAGGTCTGAAAAGCAAAAACTCATCATTCTCCCACAAACTGTGCAGGAGATTTGGTGGATATATGGGTTATAGACAGGACATGGACATTTGCAGTGCTGCAAAAAGCACTTTTTCTGTTCTTGGAGAGAAGAGGAAAGAACTGGCGTCTTTCACCACGACTAATGAATTCCTTAGTATTCTTCCTCATCTCCCTTCTAGTTCTGAAGGCAATGCTAAATAAATAAATAAATAAGAGGTATTCAAGACCACACACAGTTGTGATATGAACTGCTAAAAGAGAGAGAAAGAAACTGCAGTCTTGCAGTTGCATGATGTGAAACACTTGTTACATGAAAAAACACTAACAAGGAGGCCTAACAACTGTACTTTAAAGACCACAAGTCTCCTTTAAAGGTTAAAGGTTTGAGGAAGAGGTTATTGAGCAGGGTTCTTTAGTTGGTGTTGTGACAGAGTAATTAGACAGATAATCCCTTCAGCTTTTTTAAAAATTAACCACTTAAAACTTTTGCTTTGCACCTACAGTTTTGAAAAAAGCTTTTTTTTGTCTCAGAGGTACCTTATCTTTAACATTGATTCTTAAAATAATAACTTCTAATGATGTAGCAGAAAGAAGATGAAAAACTACTTACATATTGATTTACTGGAATATATATTTTGTGTTTCCATTTCCTTTAAAACATCTTTCACATACACTTCACCTTAAATGCAGCTTTTTTTAACTAAAAGTTGCACTTCTGAGGGCTCAGTTATCAGAACAAATATTCTGTTGGACAGGTTTTATAGTAGGGCTAGTTTTAATGGTCTTGGCAAAATGTCTCATTTTAAAAGCACATTTGAGCTGCTTTGCACCTGCAGTTTTGACACAGCTTAAAAAAAAAATCAACAAATAAATTTGAATAATAAAATACTATTTTTTAAGTGAACTCGACTAAATGTTTCACAGAAGAGCTAATAGAAACCACTATTCTCATACCTCTGCTTACCACGTGCTTTATAAGGCATATACGTTGTACAGATAGTTTCACAGAATCACAGAATACTTAAGGTTGGAAGGGACCCCCAGAGACCATCTAGTCCATCCCCTGCTCCAGCAGGACACCCAGAGCACATGGCACAGGGTGGCATCCAGGCGGGTTTTGAAGATCTCCAGAGAAGGAGACTCCACAGCCTCTCTGGGCAGCCTGTGCCAGGGCTCTGGCACTCTCACAGGAAAGTTGTTCTTCCTCACATGGAGGTAGAACTGCCTGTGGTTCAACTTGCACCCATTACCCCTCGTCCTGTCACCGGCCACGACGGAGAAGAGCCGGGCCCCATCCTCCCTACATGCACCCCTCAGGTACCTGAACATGTTGATCAAATCTCCTCTCAGTCTTCTCCAGACTAAGCAGGCCCAGCTCGCTTAGTCTTTTCTCATATGACAGATGCTCCAGTCCCTTAATCATCTCCATGACTCTATGCTGGACCCTGTCTAGAAGCTCCCCATCCCTGTCACGCTGGCAAGCCCAGAACTGCCCCCAACACTCCAGGTGCGGCCTCACCAGAGCTGGGCAGAGGGGCAGGATCCCCTCCCTCGTCCTGCTGGCAACGCTCCTCCTCATGCAGCCAGGATCCCACTGGCCTTCTTGGCCACGAGGGCACACTGCTGCCTCATGGTTAACTTGTTGTCAAACAGGACTTCCAAATCCCTCCTTGTGGAGCTGCTTTCCAGCAGGTCAGCACCTAACCTGTCCTAGTGCCTGGGGTTATTCCTGCCCAGGTGCAGGACCCTGCACTTGTCCTTGTTGAACCTCATGAGGTTCCTCTCTGCCCAACTCTCCATCCTGTGCAGGTCCCTCTGAATGGCAGCGCAGCACTCAGGAGTGTCATCCACTCCTCCCAGTTTGGTGTCATCTGCAAACTTGCTGAGGGTGCACTCTGTACCCTCGTCCAAGTCATTGATGAACAAGTTCAAGAGCACCGGGCCCAGTACTGACCCCCGTGGCACACCACTGGCCACAGGCCTCTGACTAGACTCACCACCATTCTCTGGGCTCTGCCACCCAGACAGTTCTCAATCCACTTCACAGTCCACTCATCCAATCCACACTTCCCAAGCTTTCCTATGAGGATGCTATGGGAGACCGAGCTGTAAGTCTTGCTGAAGTCAAGGTAGACAACATCCACAGCTCTCCCCTCATCCATCTAGCCAGTCACCTCACTGTAGAAGGCTATCAAGTTCGTCAGACATGACTTCCCCTTGGTGAATCCATGCTGACTACTCCTGATCACCTTCTTTTCCTTGACATACCTTGAGATGGTCTCTAGGATGAGCTGCTCCATCACTTTTCCAGGGACGGAGGTGAGGCTGACCAGCTTCCCAGCTCCTCCCTCTTGCCTGTTGAAGCCTGGAGTGACGCTTGTTTCACCTGTCCTCTGGCACCTCCTCAGCTGTCCATGACCTCTCAAAGATGATGGAGAGTGGCTGAGCAATGACCCTGCCAGTTCCCTCAGCATTCCTGGGTGCATCCCATCCAGATCCATAGATTTATGGGTATCCAGTTTGCCTAAATAATCCCTAGCCCAATCCTCCTCGACCATCAGAAAGTGCTCCTCTCTCTTGGTTCTCTCTCTTATCTCCAGGCTTGTATTTCCCCCATATCCTCCAAACGCTAGTTTGGGATGTTTTGGACAGAAACAACCAGCAAGAGCATAGCCAGCCAGATGAGTGTCTGTACCTGACACTTGGGAAGCACTGTCTGGTATATGTATATTTTGGGACTCCCAGCGCAAGAGAAATAACAACAAACTGGAGAAAGACCAGCGGAAGGCTACTAAGTAACTAAGGGGGTTAGAGAACATGTTGCAAAAGCATAGGCCTGGGAAACTGGCTTCCTTAAGCCTAGAAAAGACTAAGCAATAGATCCCTTTTTTAATCTCATACCTATAATTTTTGCATAGTTGCCTCTTAAAATATTCTTGAGGAATCATTTCAAAGGAGGTCAGCTGCTGTAGGCAAGACCTTAAGTGGTTCAGTATCTGCAGTCCAGCCAGAGCTGCAGATATATGCCAGCTCTTAATAACACGGTTATGAAGGGATTTAAAAAAAAATGTAAAAAGTTTTAAAGTTACTTTTAATTGCCTGGTTCTGCCTAACTCTCCAGACTAAGTCTGAATTAGAGGCCCCCTCATATAGACCCCAAAATCACAAGGATACACAAGCCTTTTCAGCATTCACACAAGGTTCAATTCCCCCCATATCCCACCCATGCCAGTTGCTTTCACTAAAATACAGTAGCCTAACACTGAACTCTGACATGCAAACCAACACACGCTACATTTCCTTCACAAAGCACCTCAAGATTCATTCACAAAAAGACAACTATACGTGTTGTATGTTTATCGGCAGGATAAACAACAATTTAACATTAACTCATGCCCCTAAGAGAAGCATCTGGGAAAAAGAAGTTATTTGATTCCTGTCCTTTTACAGTAGTGCATGACAGGATGATAGGAGACGCTCCTGTAATTACATGGGCACCACTGTCCAAGTACCCTGGATATTTTTCCTTCCAAATGCTCTACCAAATAAGCAAGGTTTTTAAGGCCTTTCAGAACTGCAAATCACTTCACCCTGCTAACTTTCACCGAGGGACACACAGCCCTGCTGTCGCAGAGGCGCGACCACATTCCCTAAAACAAGATCAGGTGCGGAGACAACCGTCAGGCGGGTGGGAAACCCGATAGTTACAGGAGTGCGGGGGGGACGGCGGCTAAGACGGGCACTCAAAGGAGGCACGGGCAGAAACCAGGGAAAAGCGAAGGGGAGACACAGGAAGGGAAAATCAAGTGTACTGTGGGGAAAGGGGTAAGGGAAAAAAATACTGCAAAGAGCGAGTACGGAAGGAAGGGGCTGCGGGGAGCTCAGAGGCCGCCTCCGCGCCGGCACGAGGAGGGGGCTGCGGGGGACGAGTACCTGGCCGGCCGCGCGCCCCCGCCGCGAGCTCCCACCACGGCTCCTCCAGCGCGTCCCCCATCCTGCCGCTGCTGCTGCTGCCGCTGCTGCCGCTGCTGCCTCTGCCGCTGCTGTCTCTGCCCCTGCCACCGCTGCCGCCGCCGCCACGCGCAGAGCCCGCGCGCGAACAGGGCGGAGCGCCGGCGCGCGTAACGCCCGGCCACGCCCCCTCTCCGGCCACGCCCCCCCGCGTGGCGCATGCGCGAGGGGTTGCGCCCGCCGCGGGGAGCGGGGGTGGCTGGAGGAGGGTTGGGAAAGGGAAAAGTGGGATAGTTTGTATGGCGCCTTCTCTCTCTTTTTTTTTCTTTTTTTTTTTTTTTTTTTTTTCTCCTNTTCCCACCAGTCGCAAGCGTGTGTCTATGCTCGGTGGTGCCGTGGATAGGGGTGTGATGTTATTTGCCGTTGTTGATGCCTCACGCGCATTGTAAAAAGTGTATTTTCCCCCTGAATGATAGGTAGATAGATTAAAAAAAAAGGACAAAATATTTGTAAGTATCTGTGAAAACGGGAAAAGGAGGGAAAGCATCCCGGAGGGCCCTCTCTCCGTAATACATTTTCAGGTAGTTCATTTTTTGGTTGATTTGTTTTAACACCGCAAAATGCCTTTCCCGAACGGATTTTTTTTTTCCGTGTAACCTTTCCCGAGCGACAGACATGCTTGTGAGGAGCGGGGACAGCGAGCTGCCCGTTGCGAGCCGCCTTCCACGGAGCGCCTTCCCGCCGGGAAAGCGGACGGGACTATGGAAGGGAATCCCAGCGCCGCGGGAAGGCGCCGCGAGCGCCCGCTTTGCCAGGCCCCCGCGCTTTACGGCCGGCGCCTTCATCTTCGCGACACCGTGCGCGGCGGCAGGGCAGGGCAGCGCGTCGGGGAGAGCCCGGCCGCGCTTTACGGCCGGCCGCGGCGGGCACGTCAACAGCTATGGCGGAGGGGGAAGAGGCGCCGCCGCCCTCGCGCAGCTGGTGAGTGCGGCCGCCGCGGGGCCCTTCCCGCCCGCTCCTCTCCCCGCGCCGCGCAGGGAGGCCGCCCCGGCGGCCCGAGGGCGGCTCCGGGGTCTGGCTTCCTCCGCGGGCCGAGCCCGCTCTGCTCCGGCGGGCGGCAGCACCCTTGGAGCCCGGGTGCTGCCCTCGGCTCGGCTTTCCTCGCTCTGCCCCGCTGCCCGAGCGCAAAGAGAGTAAAAACAGGTCCTGGGTTACTGCCGCAGTGGTTTTCTCTTTCTTTCCCGCAGCGAGGCTATTTACTTTTTTTTTTTTTTTTTTTTTCACGTTGAACCTGTAGGAGACCAAAAGGGATTGTACCCTAACCGCTCGTTAGAATTTTGATGATAACACCACTGGATTTTTAGCGTTTGATGCATGTGTATTCGCCTCAGATTGTAGCGGCTTTAAAAAAAGCTAATTTGAGTTTCAGCACCAATGGCTGCTTTCACACCTCTGCTCTGTGTCTTTGGTTTTATTTCGGTATGAGCTTCTGCACTGCATTTGATTTCTTTTTGTGTCTGTGAGCCCTCTTTTTTTCTCTCTCATGGGTGCCTCTTAGTTCTTGCAGTTACTTGCGTAGTTGCCTTACAGACCTGTTTTTACAGTCATTCCCCATGTGATGGTTTCACTTATATGCTTTATTTCGTGTAGGGGATCTAAAAGCTTATGTTGGATCTGCCCCACCTTCTTTGTGCTGCTTTAGTTATCTCACTGTAAAGAACTAGGGGTGTGTGCGAGTGTAGATCATTTCTATATCTGCATTAATTTTATCCTCAAGAACTCTATTGCCTACTGAATATCACTTATTAGAAAATAAAAGCAAACTATTTGACATATTTGGGATTTGTTTCTTTGTTTTTAGTTAAAAGTTCAAATTGTGTTAAGTGCTTTTTACAAGTGTAACATCACATAAAGATTATTTCTAAACCTATAATAATTACAAAATAAGAAACAGACTCATTCACTGTTCAGTCTTGACACTTTGAAATATAATCCTAGTGAACAAATAAGAACCGCATTGACAAATCTCTGAAAAAACATTATTTCAAGCCTATTTCACTACTGCTGTTGAAAGAATATTGCAGTCTGTAAGAACTCAGCAAACTGCTAAATTCTCCCTCAAGAATGAGGAACGCTGTCAGATCTGGAATTATTTAAAAGTGCAGCCTGCATTATTACCATTCTGACTAGCACCTTCAAATTGTAATTGTAGTCAATTAGCTACACTGGTACTATTAGAAAGGCTAATTTGTAGGCGTGCAGTAGGAAAGATGTAATTTAAAATATTTTGTAGGAATGTGTGGAAATTCCTACAATTCAAGAGTCTTGTGCTCCATTGGAATACAAGTGTGTGCTGCGAGAGCTCTGCCCTATGAAGAGCATTGGAAGCCAAGTTCCTTGTTTTCTGTTTAGAAGCTTCACATAGCTTCCTGTTTTGTGTATTTTTTTGGGACAGTTTAAATGAAATGTTTTCACTTATTTGAACTGTTATTTTGTATGCACTGCTGCCTTCTATGAAACAGGTAGATTTTGTATTCAGAAAAATAAATAATTCAAAGGAGTTTTTCTTTGGCATATAGTGCTATCGTAATACTAAAGAATATCGGGTTGTGCAATAGCATTTCATATTTTTAAAAAGCCACTGAAACATGAAATGATGTGTATATGCAGCTAAAGCATGTGCACCTGAGAATCAAAAGAGTAGTTCTGATTCCTGGTCCTGCGTTCAGGTCCTTGGAAGGATTCAAAGGTGGTCAGAGGCTGTGACAGCCCCTCGAGTGTGTAGAATTTAGGGATACCACTTGGCATAAATGCCCTAAGTATTTTTTCATAACACCTTCCAGTCCACCTTGACATCCTAGGCTGGTGCTGATTTTGAGGTGGGGGGGAAGGACAAACTAATGATGAGTTAAAACCCTGAATAGTAACACTGATTGCTGGGCATGTTGTTTAGCAGGAACTAGGGGATTTGCCACTAGACAACACAAAGCACGCGCGCACACACACAGCTTATTGTGTAAACTTAATGAAAGATGACGTTGTCAGCTTGGTTCAGTAACGCCTGGAAGTTGAGTAACAGCGCTGATTTAAAAACAACAGCTTTTAATCTGTCAAGACCCTGATTTAAAATGTTTTTTTTTTTTTTTTTTTTTAACTAATTGGTCTATTCTGTTAATTTTTTAAATTATTTTTTTGAGCAGTAGGAGTATTATGTTTGGTGCTAGAATAGATGTCTGTGTCAAAAGCTAAGAGTGCTGTGAAATACAAAAGGAAGCTTCTTTCAAATTATGCTGTAAAATCTTCATTCCTGTTTGACTGCTTATTTGATTATTTTAACCTTAATTTCAGTGAATTCCTATATAGACAAGGCAGACTCTCTGTTGCAATGATTGTAATTCTAAATTATAATTTTTATCACCTCATTTAACCTGGAAATAAAATGAGTTTAATTTATTTTTCCTCCTTCAAGTTCTCAAACAGATACAAGTCTAAACAATTGCATATGAATTTGTAAAGCCTTTATGTATGTTTGGTTAAAACTCAAGTTTCAGGCAACTGGATTGAGTAGTATTTTGAGATCTACACTTTAATGGTTAAGATCTGCACTAGCTAAAAAAACTATAACCATCAATGGAATTGTTCCACTGCATTTAACTGTGCATTGGAATAATTTGTCTTATGGTTTCCAAAATACACTCCATTTCTTTCAAACAAGGAAATGACAAAACCACAAGCATATATATATATATTTACACGCTCAAAATCTGGTTTGCTAATACCTGGAGTCAGGATCCTTCTTCTGAAAGCAAAAAAAAAAAAATCTTCAGTTAAGTGGGAAATAGACGCACTTGAGAAAAAGATAAAGCAGAGGTAAAATATCAGGGAATTAATGTTCTTTTCTAAAATTTCCCGAAGAATGAAATATATTTAATGATGCTCTGATTACAACAGATATTTTGGAACGATTATATATGAGGGATTGTTTTTGATTGCTTTTCAATACAGGACACTCATTACTTTTTAAATTAAAACAACTCTGGTTTGGCATTTTTTACATAGTTGAGAAGATCATGAATTAAAAGTAGGAACCAGTACAGCCACCTATATAAAAGTACATTTCTGAGGAAGATACAGGAAGCATTTATGTAGATAGAAGTTTATCTATAGATAGGAATTTTCTGTGACAGGAAGCTGTGCCCTTTGCTCTAGGAAAGGTAGAATCATGGCTATAAAGATACAGCAATATTAGTTATTGACTTTGGAAATAGTAGTCAGTACTAGTCACTTGGACAGCTTTTGTTTAAGCCTTTTTAGCAATTTATGTTGTAAATCGATATACTTCTGTGAGCTTTTTTAAGCAATGTATATTATTCAAAATATAGTTTAATCCTACTTTCTTGGCAATAAAAATCTATTGACTGGATTAGCCCCATCTAGCACTAATGCACACATCTACATTGAATTCTCATAACTTTGAGAGCAGCGTTGCCAGGTATACACCTATCCTTCTCGTCCGTTGTTTGTGGTGACCATAGTTAGCTTCACATACTGTGCTTGACATCGAAGTGTCCAGCTGCTGACTGAGTGGCTTTGATGTCCCAGGCAGCAGCAGCTTTGTAGAAACTAAGCCCAGTGATCCTCTTGGCCAGCTTCTTTTCTTAAGCAGGCTTTAAAAAACACAAAGCTTTAAGGAACACTTCGCTGTCCGCCTTGGATTCCACATGAGCTTTGGGAGCAGAGCAGGTTCAGCTGGTAGCAGCCTTCCTTCTGAGTTAGGGAAAACAGGAATGACATTTGAAGACATGTTGAACATGTCTAAATACTACCTTTCTAAATACTACCTTTTTACTCTGGAAATGGTTGTGGCCTGCTAGGGCACATCATGAGCAGGTCTGTTGAGCGTGTCACTTAGAGGAAGGTGGGTGTAAGTAAATAGTCTTGGGAAGAGTTACAGCATCTTTTTTTTTTTTTTTTTCTCTCATTTCTTCAGCCAATGAGTAATATCTTTTACAGGCAGGTATGTAGCAGTAGATTCAATTTATATGAAACTGATTTTTTTTGAATGCTAAGTGCATTTTAGATAATTTGGTGCATGAGGAAGATGTTACTAGTCTTATTGTGAAAAAAAAAAAAAGTAATTATTAAAAATGTGCCTGGCGCAAATTAAAACTTTCAACTTTTGAAGGTATTTTGGGGGGAGGGGGAGGATGATGTTGCTTAGAAATTTGTTTTGGCTTATAAGTCAAAGTTCAAAGGGATCTGTCTTTTCTAATAACAAATGAGCAAAGGTAATGGACTTCAGGTTTATATAGATGCCAAAACACTGACTAGATTCGAGGAATACTGTATGGAGCTGAGGCAGAGCAGACAGCCAGGGTGCTATGGTCTGGAGCAGTTTGCCCAAGAAGAGGACTGCTGTGTTCTTTGCAAAAGAAATGCAATAATTATTGTTCCTTATAAGCACAGAGCTTCCCAGACAACCTTCAGGGGATGAAAGACATGGGCCCAGATTAATAGCAGTTCTTTGGAATATTTACAACAGCACTGGGTGGAATAAGGCAAAGCACAGGCAGGAAATAGGTATTAAAGAACCAAGATCGCTTCTGTGGTACGTTTCAAGTCAGCATGAATAGAAAAATGTTTGTTTTAGAAAAGAAATTTGCATAACCTTTGAAAACTCCCTGCTTCTGTCTTCTGAATAATCTTGAAAGTTTTCAGAGGAAAAGGGTAGCCAACTGAATATAAGTTACTCTATAGCTTTTTTTTCCTACTGTATTTCATATAACTCAATGTGATAACGCATCTATAGTGAGAAATATCAGTTCCCTGCTTTTTAAGGTAAGGTAGCAAAGCTGTCATACCTGTTACCTTCACAGGTGCTGATGACAGCATTTATGGAGATGATTTTGCAAATAGTAGTATTATCAAGCAAGCTGATGAAGCACACATTTTCAGATAACATGTTGAAGTCGACCTTGACGTTAGCCATGCACAGCTTTTTAAGCTGAAAATAGTAGGTGCTGGTAGCTGCAGAATTAGTCCCCATGCATTTATGAAACATTCTTTGCCAGGTTCGTTAGCTGTGTTTTTAAATGTTGTTTCATATGTGTGAAATGATGATTCTATTTCCAAATCTACCACTTAAAGGTACAATTTGCAACCATTCTTTATGCAACTGATGCTAATCATAGCTCATTTCCACATGCCGAATAAATATTTGTGTAGCATTTGTAGCAACTAACCATATTTTGTATATGCAAAATTCTAGGTCTAGCTGTAGTTCTTCTAATTTGTTTGCTATAGTGTTCCCAGAAACTTGTAATACGTATTTATGAGAACATCTGTCTCTATATTCAGCTAATGTTTGGTACTGGCTTAGATTGAAATAGATCATGCTGGAGTTCATGCAGTTCCGCAGAGGGTTTTGATTTCTCCTGAGTAAATGTCCTGGAAATACTTGATTTTTACTCATGGGGAACTGATTTGGTTATTTAATTTTTCCGACATTGATTGTTCCATATGCAGTTGGACAACAGGATAGCCAATGGACTTTTGTATTTTTCCTCTAGCTGTCCTAAGAGATGCTTCAGTGTTTTATGTTTTCCTGGGTAATATGTGGCTCTGTAAGAATTACTTTTTTGTTATTTGTTTTTCTTTGTTTGCTTGTTTTGTTAGCACTAAACAATAACAAGCAGACGAGTCAGGTCTCTCTGGATGCAAGACAACATGTCACAAATTTTGCAAAATTACTTGAAGAAAAAAGACTATCAGCCTTGCCTCAATATATGTTTGAAATATGATTTTAAGCTCTGCCAAAAATACCATAAAATATACTGAGAAAATACAAGGAGACTGCTTACTCTTCCAACTTGTAAATAAGTACTTAAAGAATTTGAGAAATCTGAAGTGAGACTGCCTGGTTGCTTATTGTTAGGTATGGAGATTCTGATTTTCTTATGAGAAAAGGTGATATTTAGAAGATGAGAAATTGGTGTCTAAAACTTTTGAGAGAACAAATTCAGGAAGTTTTATAGCAAGGACTTTCTGCTATTTGTGAATATATGCAAATGAAAGAAGTAGAACAAGCTCAACCACTGACATTTTCTCCAGAAGTATTTTGAATTGAGCATCTTAGCATCTTGGAGTAATTGAGAGTTGTATTGATAAAACTCGCCCATCTGTTACTGCACGCGTCTGGCTACGTATGTTGTTCACAAGAAATCAGTCTTCATATGTGAATAAAATCTGTCCTCAATAAACAGTCATGTTTTACGTTTTGCTCTGGCTATACACCTTCTGATTGTACATGAGTCTTTCGATGCATGAAGTCATTCTTGAGCTTTATGTCTGAGCTGATGGAAGACAGCTATAAGAGTTATCAAATTGTAAAGCAATAACTTCTGAATACATATTTTATGTATCATGTTTGAGAACATTATTGTTCTATTGTTGTGAAAACATACTTAGGATTTTTCACGTGAGTTTGTTTATTTTGTTATACACTAACACTTATGTTTTTGTATATTCCCAATCTGCTGATCTGTTTTTATGTGATTAATTTCACTCGTGCAATGGTCAAGTACTGCTCTTACAATGCTTGAACTGTGTAGTTAAGTAAAGTAGAAGTTAAGTAAATGTGAGTTTAGCCAAAAGATTCTTCCCTATTTCAGGGAAATATGGAGTTAACAGCTAGCTGTTCTAAACCTTTGAAGTATGTTTTCCGTTTTCTAGGTTACCTGATATTTTATTCAAAAGAATTCTTCCATCTAATTAAGATCTAGGGTTTGCTCCGAATCTGTTGTCTGTGGGTGGAAGTTTGCCATGTATCTCTTTACTTGCAAGCTATAACTAAATCTGCATTTTTATGACATGTTTTGCAACGTGTCACTTTGTGAAATCAAAAAAAATATGATAGAAACTTTTTCTCTCAAGTAAATTGAATGGAATATATAGTTGAACAGACAGCTTTAAAGGGACACACAAAAGTCTGAAAATATGTAGCTTTGGTAGCTAAGAAATTGTCTAATAATATGCTTTTATCTTCAAAATGTGGATTTTTTTGCCTCATAATATTCTTGAGTCTACATTTATTTCATAGATACACATTCAAAAATACTGAATGATGCAAATACTATTTTTTAATATTTAAACATATTATGTTATCATTACTGTAGGGAAAAAGATCTTGCAGAAGCTCTAGAAGAAGGAGGCTGTGATCTTGAAACTGTGAGAAACATCATTCAAGGAAGGCAGTTGCCTGCTGATCTGAGGGCCAAAGTCTGGAAGGTAGGGATGAGCTCAAAGCAAAAAGCAGGGAGCCTTTGAAGGTGTGTTTGATTTGAATTAATTAATTATTGGGCATCTCTACAAAAGAGCTTCCCTGTTCATGTGACTCTGAAACTTTCATGCACGTGTTCATCACTCCGCTCTCCATTGAGCTGAGTTGCGCTATTCAATAATTGAATAGCTGCAACACTTCAGTAAAAATGTTTAGACTTTTGTTTTTATTATTTTTGCTTGCAGATTGCACTTAATGTTGTAGGAAAGGGGGACAGCCTGGCATCATGGGATGGATGTTTAGACTTACCAGAGCAGAGCATAATTCATAAGGACTGCCAAGAGCTAATTGGTAAGTTTAATTACATTCACATCACCTATAGGAAAACTTCTATACTTTCAGTTGTCTTGGAGCTTTCCCACTTGAATTACCTACAGTAATGGTTACATTTTGAAGGAAGCTTTAAGGAAGATGATGATGAGAGAGCACAGAGAATCAGAAAAAATCCTAATAAGAAAACAGTATCTTGTCTGTATTCAGGCTCTGAAATGGGTGACAGCATGGAATTTCCCAGTATTAGCTTGTAAGTGATAGTTGGCATGGAGTAAACAGAGCCTAGAGGGAGGAAGGCTTCACGAGTTGAAAAATCATAATTTCTCTTCCAGTTTTCTTTTTCTAAACCGGACCTTTTTTATATAGTGTTCTTCAAGTTTTTAATTGTCCAAAGACTTGTACTTAATCTGGACAGTCAGTGTAACACCAAAATGCATGTAACCCCTAAGGAAGAAATATGTTAATCATTCTGGACTTTTTGTCTTTTTAGAGAGAGCTTTTATTAACAACATTCTCAGCAAAATGAAAGACTGCATTTGCAAAAGCAGAATTTTGCCAGAACATTAGAAATAATAATCCTCTATATGCCTAAGGAGCTGCCATAGAGTCTGGTTGCCAGCTCATCACAAAAAGTCTCTGACACTGTGCAGTGATGTTAGTATCAACGTTCAGATGAATGATTCAGTGCTGACTCACAGGTTGGGTTGCTCTTTCATGTGGTATCAGTAAGAAAATCTTCCAATTTATTACCAGTGCTATTTTAATTTTTACATGATTGAATGTTAAGACAGAGAATGGAATTACTGTATACATATGTGCATGCATACAAGCAACTTTTAGAGTGGAACTGTATAAAAAAATAATAGGACTTGCTTTTCTTCCATGCCTGTCCTGTTATCAAATCAAAGTATCTTTTCAGGAGGGAATTTGTATTCATATGGTATGGAATTAATCACTATGATCTCCAAATGCCATTAATCCTCCTTCTTTCTCTCTTTTTTTTTTTTTCCCCCCAAAATTTTGTAGTATGTAGCAATATTAAATTGATTAAAGTTCAGAATTCAGAATGAAGGTTAAATAGAGATTTCAGCTTAGTTGTATTAAATCTCTTTATTTCATATTTTAATAAATCTACAAATTTAAAATAAAATCTTCAGGTGGCATTTGAGGTTTGCATATTTTTTTTTACCAACAGTATAGGAAAGGAAGGATAAAATTACTGCAGGCTGAGATGGGGTAAGTATTTAAATACTTCTGTAACACGGCCTTTCATGCACAACCATGAGCTTTTTGTAACTGAGAGGAAATACGTTCACAAGAAACTTAATGACGCTGCGTTTTTTTTACTGTTTGGTATATTAAGCTTCTTTTATTCCCTCCTTAAACGTAACATAGTTTTTCCTTCTTTCATCGTAACTCAGTTTAGTTATGCTGATGTAATTTGGCTGGATTAAAACACATTTATTTCTAATATATGCAATCCGACTTTTTTTGGAGATGTGTTTAGCATTAAACTGAAAAATGTATGAACTTATACTGAAAGTTTAGCTGTAAGGCATTTAATAAATATCCAAATGTTTAAACTACAAATAAGCTAGGAATCTCACTTACCTTCAGTTCTACCATCATTTGGAGTAAGGTGTTGATATGGTTTATATGGACTGTCTCAATACAGAGACAAGAGTTATCAGCCTTTTAAGGATAGTAGAAAGATGCTTTGGATATAATGATCTACCTCTGCTTCGTATGCCCAGAAATTCCAGACTTATCCTGCCTTGAGGTGGTATTTAAATGCCTTATCCTACTGAGACTATCTAAAAATCACTTGTATTTATGCAGATGTCCTTCGTCCATAAGCTTTGGGAATGTCTTTTGTGAACATTTAATTCTAGCTGCTGTTTTTTTTAAGTGTATAGAAGTCCATTTTGGTGCCGCTGTGCTATGAAATAATTTCATTCAATTTCAGTGAAAGACCATTACAGTGATTGATAACTCTGTGACACTTGCCTATTTCAGACCAATTATCACTGCCAGAAGAGGAGAAGTCAGTATTACTTTTGGATATTGAGTCCGTTATTACTTTTTATTGTAAATCACGCAATGTTAAATACAGTTCTTTCCTCGGCTGGATACATCTACTCAAACCTTTGGTGCACCTTCAGTTGCCTCGCAGTGATTTGTACAACTGCTTTTATGCTATCATGAATAAATTCATTCCAAGGTAAAACTCCTTTTCTTTTGCATGTGTACTATCTTTAGTGTCATTGAAAGCAGTTTCTGAAAAATGTTCAGGTGGATTTTTGGCTGATGGTAATTTGTGTCTAGGAGTAGCACTGCTTGTAGCAAAGTTGTCAGATTCCTTCATATGATTACAAAATTGAATCATTTTGTTGGTACCTACTGGTTCTAAGTAACAACTGAGAAGTTGTTTTGCCATTCTAGTTTTATTTTGATATTTAAATCTTTTTTGGTAGAGGAAATCCTATGGAAATATTTCGTTTTTTCTACTACCTTTTTAACATAGCGTGTAGGGAAGGTTTTTACTTTGCTGCAAGGCGATTTCAGTATCAGTTCATGTAAATTAAAAGAAATGAATAGGAACCTACATTATCTCAGCTAATAAAGAGTTGCTATTTTAAGTCTGATGAATGGAGTATCATGGGGATTTTCCTAATTATTTTCACTGCTACTTTCTAGGGATTGTTTCCTGAAGGGAAGACCATTCCATCTATTTAGGCTGCTGCTTCAGTACCATGAACCTGAACTCTGTTCCTTTCTTGATACTAAGAAGATGACGCCAGACTCATATGCACTCAACTGGGTAATAAAGTGAAAGTAGGGAGACATAATGAAAAATAAATGATGTATTTTAATATAGTATGGGCTTTTTAGTCTCTGTTATTTAGAGTAAGATATGTGATCTTGTGAGCATAATATATTTTTGTACTATGTGTTAGCTGAGCCATTGTTATTAGGCACTAGAAATAACCTGAAAAAAGTAGGAATGAGGTTAACGAAAGTTAACACTCCAAAGGGCAAGAAACTGTGTCATAGGTTATTAGTTTTTATAATGTGCAATTGTTTGTAAAGATGGAGAAAAGTGAGTTTAACAGGTCTTTTAAAAATTAGTTAGTGATTGTGGTTAAAAAACATCATTCAGTACATGGTACAAATGTGTATGTTAGTACATTTTGTTTTGTTTATCTTTTAGATAGCTTGTATCTCTATTAACAAATGTTATCCTGATAAGACTGTTCCTGGTTATTGGTTTTTTTCTTATACTGTTCTCTAACTTTTCAGCTTGGAAGCCTTTTTTCATATTACTGTTCAGCTGAAGTCACTCAGGCAATATGGGATGGATATCTACAACAAGCAGATCCATTCTTTATTTATTTCTTAATGTTAATCATCCTTGTCAATGCAAAGTAAGTAAAGTTAATTATCTGAGACATTCCTTGGTTACACCATTTTAAACAATCTGTGTTTTATTTTGTTTCTACTGATTTAATCAATACCTCTGACTTTACTCTTTTCAGGGATGTTATCTTAGCACAAGAAACAGATAAAGAAGAAATGATAAGTAAGTACTACTTCTACACAGCTGCTGATTTACCTTATAATTCAGTTTGTCGTTTTAAAATATTAAATGATTAAATTGCCATTTAATTATCATTTAATTATTTACCCTTTCTCCTCAAAGAATCCTCTGTTCCTTGGCTGCATCACATCTGCTTTGTCCTTAATGTTCTTTTCTTGTATTTTCCCTTAGCACTGTCATGTACAGTTTTGTATTTCAGTTCAGAGTACAGGAAATAACCCCATGTTTCCAAGCTCAAAGCAGCAGCTTTTAAATCCTTTAAATCTATTGCCCTTGTTTGGAGTTTTGGAATTTTCCAGTTTATCATCTGTGTATGTGCTTTATTTTGGCTTAACTCGTTGTCATTGTCTCCCTGTCCTCTCCCACCCTTCTGTCTTTACAGAAATGAGAGCAATATTCTCATGAGGGTATTTCACTTGCCTAAGCATTATCTGATATGGCATATGACAATATAATTGATGAAGTTCTAATAATACAAAATGAGTGTGCTTGGGACTTTGCAATTTTGCCTTATGCCTCAGAACTATACCCTTGTACCGTTCTGGACAGATAACAGTGCAGCTGCAAAGAAAAGCTGACTCTGTGTAGAGTTGGAAATGTACTAAACATGAACTAATCAGGATAGAAGGTTTAAAATTTTAAAGTTCTAGCAAATAATGTGCGTTTCTTATGGCTAAGCAGCACTCTGTATCCTCTGTCTCTACCTAAACAGTGAATCGCCATTCAACTTTAATAAACTAAATTATGTTATGCGATACAAAAGTAAAATATGATATGAGAAGTTATACAGTTTCTTTTCTGTCTGAAATAATTGTGTTCCTGTGTTTTTTATGTATGTCAGAATTCCTAGAAACTTCACCAGCTAATCTCGATTTAGAGGATATAGAAGATCTCTTCTCTTTGGCACAATATTATTGTAGCAAAACTCCAGCTTCTTTCAGGAAGGTAATAACAAATTAATTTTGAAGTTCTCTTCTTTTTTGATTGAGTTAAGCTCATGCTGTCAGTAACTTTGAATATTTCATTGAATTTTTTTTAATTAATTCTTTCATGTCTTTACGCCTGTGATATTTATTTTTATGATCCTTGAAAGCTTAAAAAAGAAGAAGCTTAATAAAGCCATGTTAAAAAGAAGTTTCCCTACAGTCTTCTTGACTGATAAACCAGTATGGTCTTAATTGTTCTTATGGTCTAATTTTAAATTTTCAGCCAATTATGCAGATTTTTATCACATTCAAACCATGGTCTGCCTGGAAAAGGGTAAATTGTAGTGTGTAAATTATAGCTTGCTACACAGAGCACAAGTTCAGCTAAATAACTTTCCTTTCCATGCACACTCTTCTGCTGGACTTTGTCTACAAAGCAAGCCTGCAAATGGATGTGCTAGTTCTTCTTAGCTACTATCACAGAATATTTGGGATTGGAAAGGGTTGTTGGGAGTCATCTGAGCATCCAGTCAGGTTTTGAGTACCGCCAAGGACAGAGACTCCACAAGCTCTCTAGGAAATCTGTTCTGGTGTTCAGTCACTGTCACTGTGGCCCTTATATATTAGTGGGCAAACACATAATACAGTTTTCTGAAGTGTTAAAACTTAAAATTCAAAATTCAGTTTAAAAAAATCAAAAAAACAAAAACAAATAAGAATGAAAACAGAAGAGAACAGTGATGCAGATCGAACTTGGTTTTTTTTTTTCTGTACCAAGTTACTTTCTTTTTTAGAAGTCCTCCTTGGGCTCTTTCATCTTGTTCCCTTGTTTTGCAAACTAGGTTCTAATAAGAACTGACGAGTAAAAATGTGATGTGGAAACTAATGCTTTGTAGTAGACAGCACAGCTATCCTAGCCGTACTTTCAACAGCAAGCATTAAAAAAAAACCTTACATGGGGTACAGGCATCATTATAGGCTGCAATTTTTTTGCAGTCCGTCCTTATTCAGGAAATCTGCTGACCAGGTTGGACTTGTGAGATAAAATTAGCTTGTCTTTTGAGGCTTGTCTGTTCTTTCAGTGATGTGTGGTAGACTGGTATGTGAGATTCTTGAAAAGATGAGGTTTTCCTTAATGTCAGATTCTGTTTGCTGACATGCAGCCATATATAATTTAATCATGTTCACACTGTCAGAATGAAGAACAAGCATTTTTGTAATCAAAGTTCATGTTTTAAGTAGTCTGTAGAAAGAAGTATCAAAAATTCAATGACTTTATAGAGAAGATATACATATATTTGGCTTAATATTTGTGATACAGTGGATGCTGCTTTACTTTGAAACCTTCAATTTTAATGACAGAACAACGGCTTCAGTTAACATTAATATTTTTTTCCCTCCTCTTACTCCTAATAGGACAACCACACTCTTTTTGGTAGCAGCCTGCTGGGCCTCAAAGATGATGACACTGATTTGAGCCAGGCTCTCTGTCTAGCAATTTCTGTGTCTGAGATTCTTCAAGCAAATCAGCAACAAGGAGTCAGTATACTAAATTATTTTTCTTTTGCACAGTTTTCCAGAGAGAGAGTAGAATCTGTTACTTATCAATGTATCTCAAATATTTCTAAGTGCTAACAACACAGCCATGTTTGCTGTTTCAGGAAAAAAAAATCTGAATTTTGACCCCTTTTGTACCTTCTCTGCTGTCCGCAGTGTAGCTGTGCTGTAGCAACTAGAGCCACAGCAAAGGGGAACTTAATATGCTAGGAGGTTGAAGTAATCCCTCATTGATGTTACTTCTTTTCCAAGTAGGAATACATAGAAATATATTAAATAGAAAAATATTAAATGCACTATTTTGTGCCTTCAAAAGAGAATGCTGTTACAAAATATCTATCTTTTGGCAATTAAATGCTTTAAAAAGTTTTGGGGCAAGCTATCTGCATAGTTTTTTTTTATTACAAAGATAGTTAAATGCATGGGCTTCACTTTTAGTATTTGAGAGCTATATATGGATATATATGTGCAGTTGCGACATAGTGTTTCTTTTTGACTACCAGCTAGCAGGTTCTGTGCCCTGGTTCATCGTGCATAGGTTTGTTTTCCCACTCCAAGTAAAATTAAGCATGTGCTTATATCCTCTTTAAGTCAGTGGGATATAAATCTAATCCTGTGTGCTGTGCTGAGTAGTCACATACTGTTGGTTTGGGACTTCAAAATTGTCCCTTCTAATACCTAAGCATGTTGGTGTGTGCTCTCCTATAGGTTATTTTTCTTCTCAGTAGAGGGGAAAACTGCACTGTGCATTGCACTTGATGGTGGTCCTTTCTAAGGTGTAAGCTGCTATGTTAATATAAAGTCACTATAAGAATAATGTTGGTGGTGCTGGTGACTGGTAACTTGCAATACTGAGGATTTTTTGATGACCGCTAACTCCTATCACTGAATCTCCCCCTGTAGTGTTATTAATTTAGTTAAGAGAATTACACTAAAATAAAACTGAATAATGTGCTTTCAATAATTACACAACTTTTACATTTTGTAACAGATAATCTTTCTCTTTCAGGAAGGAGTAAGGTTCTTTGTAGTGGATTGTCGCCCTGCAGAACAGTACAATGCTGGCCATTTATCAACAGCATTTCATCTAGACTCAGACTTGGTTTGTATGATTTTTGTTTCTGTACAGGTTTTTGAACCCTAAGTTAAACAAAAGGAGATAAAAACATCTGTATTGAAAAAATAATAGTCCTTAGACTGTAGTTTGTGAACCACAGTGTCTGCTTATATACCGAAGCTTCAAAACTTAGCTTTCTCTAAAGGATGCTGGTGCAACCATCACTTTACTGAGAAATTCAGTCTTTCATGACATTAGAGTAGGGGATTCCACCCTTCCTGGTCTTTATTACCATGCATAAGACCATACAGAATAAAATGCAGACTTTGCTTGGAGGAGAAATCTCCATTTAGTAACATTAACATAGTTCTTTATGAAATGTGTCAGTAATGTAGCAGACGGCACCCTTTCTTTTTGTGTTATTTATTTATTTTTATTTTTTCCTCCATCCTGTCTTATTGCAGCCTGGTTGTAAGGGGCATATATCTGTGAAAAGCATTTGGTTGCTTTTCAACCATTTTTTCAACATTTGCACAGTAGAATTTGAGAGAAAAAATTGGGACTGAGATTTGTAAGACTGACTTTTTAATTACTTCATTAGAGATTTTGCTCTGCTTTCCATTTGATATAAGTTCATAACTCATTCTATTATAATCTTCTCTTTTTTTTTTTTTTCTCTCCACAAATCATCTATGCTGTTTCAATTGGTTTCAGTGTATTCTTCACTTCCGGATTAACCCTGTACTATTTCACTTCAAACAGAGCCCTCAGTGCTGCGTTGAATGATTTCCATGCATGTACCCCCTAAAAAGTCTTAGGGCATAAGGTCCTTTTCTAGTGAAGAAGCACAATTCTGCATGTGGTGTCTCTATCGATATAATTAAACTGATGTATTATTCAAGATTATTTACACAAATATGCTTATGTAGCACTTTGTTTTTTATCCTGTATGAGAAATTATGAAGGAAAAGCTTTCTCCGTAGTACTTTCTCCTCCTGCTAGCTTTAGTTGAATATTAGATTCAATAAGGTAGAAATAAGCATGACAGACTCTTAAATAATTAAAAACTTAGTGATCTATGAAAAATGGCCCTGCAAGTGGTTCTTAAATTTTATGTGATTAATTACTATGTATCTAATTATATGTTGGAATTAACTGCTGCAGTGTGTGTCAGTGGATATCGTTAGAATTCATCATAAACTGTGCTGGATGCATGTCCCCAGGTTCCTCATGTATTTTGGGGTATTTAATGCAAAGAATAATCTTTGAGACAAAAAGCTTTGTACAGGGGAACAGTGGAGAAAGCATTTTTGAATGTCTCGCTCACAGTAGTCTTAAGTAGCAGTAGTGAGACCTAAGTAATAAAATTCCAGCATTTGGTTCTAAGAAAATCTCAATTCATATTCAGGTTGGCTTACTATTGGTTAGCTTGTGTATTCGTTACTTTGTACTTCATCATTTAATCCTGTTACATTACTGGATTAAATTACATTTAATACAGTTACATGAATCAATTAATATAAAGCCTAGATAATGTGGGAAGCCTAGCAGGGAGGCAGCAAGAGGAGCATCAGCTCACTTATGTGCAGAAATTCTAGGCTTTTTAAAGGAGTCCCAAACTACAAAGTTAGAAAATGTTGTAACTGAGCATATATAGGTATGGAAATCTGTTCCTCTGCTATGTTACCGCTACTTGACTTCTTTTCTTTCATTCGTTCTTTCATTCGTTCTTTCATTCGTTCTTTCATTCGTTCTTTCATTCGTTCTTTCATTCGTTCTTTCATTCGTTCTTTCATTCGTTCTTTCATTCTTTATCTAACTTCCTTTTGATGTCTGCAAGAATAAGCTAATAGATAATAGTTGTCGTCCTCTTTGGGAGAGAACATGGTAGAACGAGAAAGGAGGGGGCCATTCTCAGTAATCATTACATGAGATAAATTTTGATTTCTTTTGGATTTGTGTTGTTCATTCTTACTTTCTTGTAAGGTGTTTATGTTACTTGGCAGTCAGGGAATTGTATCCATTTTGAAAGTCTATCTTTGTCTACATGTTGTGTTACAGTGGGTCGGTGTTAAGTCTTTTTATCCATTCATTCACAGATGCTTCAAAACCCATCAGAGTTTGCACAATCTGTAAAATCCCTTTTAGAAGCACAAAAGCAATCCATCGAGTCAGGCTCCATAGCTGGTGGGGAGCATCTCTGCTTCATGGGCAGTGGCAGAGAAGAAGAAGACATGTATATGAACATGGTGTTAGCACACTTCTTACAGGTACTGCTAAACTGCTCTTGATTTTAATAGCTGAAACAGGACGTGCTTTTGCATGTGTCTTTGATATTAAGTGACAAAATATTTTCCTTCTGAAATATTAGCTTATTTCATATTAGCAAGTTGTGATTTTTTTTTTAATGACACAAGCACTCCATATTTCCTTAGCGTGCATGCAAAACTGAATTAACAGATTTTTGCTTCAACCATGATAATGTCCTTTCTCTTGCAGAAAAATAAAGAGTATGTAAGCATTGCCAAAGGAGGATTTATGGGTAAGCTTATTAATAATGACCTTTGTATTAATATGGGCTTAAGAAAGATTGACGTTTTAATGCTGTTGATATCTTTAGTAAGTTTTGACTAGAATTCAGCTAGATGAATGGGAAATGTCTTATTTGACAGATTTTACTTTGGCATAAGTCAGTACTCCATGGTTAACTGTTGGGCCTTACCCACACTTACGAAGAGTGAAAAATTAATATAGGAAGCAGAGAAATTTCCTCTTCCTTCTAATTTATTGTCCCTGGTATTTAGCCTCTGTAGACTGTAAATTCATACAGAGATGCTTCTTAGTAATTATTGTTGTTTTCTGTAATCATCAGTTCATAACTCTGCACTTCATGGTGCTGAGCAGCTAATTGCTAGAGTCAGTATTGGCTCCAGAACAGAGGAGAGGTTTACAATATGAGCATGAGAAATATTACTAGTCAAGATATGCAGTGTCAAAATAGCTTCTCATGGATCTATAAGTCACAGTAGTGACTTATATATAAAATAAATGTTATGATAATGCCTTTATATTACTGAAAGGAAAACCATGGAAAATTATAGTAGTATATGAATTTATCTGGTGCCTTGGATCATCTGGACAAGTATTTTTGCCGAGTAGTCTTGGATATACAATACTTTCATCATAAGATTACTTCTGCTGTAGTTCTGAACACTTTTTTTTTAATGGCCTTTTAACAGCTCTCCAGCAGCACTTAGCAGATATCAATGTGGAAGGACCAGAAAATGGGTATGGACACTGGATTGCCAGCACCTCAGGCTCAAGAAGTAGCATCAACTCTTCTGTTGATGTAAGTGAACTTCTAGTTCAGGTAGTGTGGTGAGATAGGAGCTTCAAGTCTACTAAATTTTTTCTTCATATTCCTCATTCTGTTTTGTACAGTGCATTACTGCAAATCGTGCTTGTTCTTAGTTGTGTACTTAATTTCCAAATATATTATCTATTTAGTTAGAGGTATTTTAAACTAATCCTCTTGAGAGGAAAGGCCTCCAGAAAAAATGGTAGTTCTACAAAAGAATGTATACAATGGACCATTCTCTTCTTGGCCTTTATTCACTACGGGTACAAATTGCTATAAAGCTGATGTCAGAAAGCTCAGAATTGTTTATTTTCTACAGCTGATATGTTCTATGTAGAATTTGGCTTTTAATTTTTATGCAGTTTAGCATTGATAGAGTTCCTCTCTATATTTGCATGTCAGAATGCTTAATACTTTGAGTGGTAAGGCTTAATACTTAATGCTGTAATTAATTAGTGTTCTATTATGTACCAAAAAAAAAGGTTAATATTTTGTATTGTTTCCATTCTTAACTAACTAGTGATTAAAAAACATGACTTTTTTTTTATAATTAATCCTGAGAGGAGTTACCTTTGCAGGGTGATTCTCCTAATGGTTCAGGTGATGGAAAAGGAGTCAAGTCCTTGGTGAATAAAATGACAGTTGCTTTGAAGACTAAATCTGTGAATGTGAAAGAAAAAGTTATTAGTTTTATTGAAAATACATCTACACCGGTGGACAGGTGGGTTATTTATACCTGACTGTGATTAGCAGAGAGTTATGAATGCCCATTTTAGGTTGCTATTTTGTACATATGAAGACTATGCTAGTCATAAAAAAGGAAAATATATATTACTGTTTTATCACAAAATAGCAACCCTGCTGTGTTGTCTAAGTACTGGAAAACCAATGTAAGCAGACTTTTCTCTTGAATGCTTATGTATTTCAGTGTTTATCCACAGGCTGTCACTGCATCATTACACTGACTTCACCTGAATTACCTCTAGCTCGTCTTGTATATCTACAAGTAGAGGTGGGAGTGAGAATGTGAACACTTGTTAAAAGACATGTTAAAAGTTGGAAATCTCCATTCTAAATATTTATCTTAAATAGACAACAGAATAATAGCTATAATCTGTGGAAGTTGTAAGCAATAGCGTATTTTGGAGTTGTGCTTCAGAAAATGCAGGCTTTGGAGTTGTATGTTGCTAAGACATTGGCATTGCAGTATCTATGGCAGTATTTGTTGGTTGATGGGATTTGCATATGTGCCAGACAAACAGTAGTTCTTGAGCAGCTTTGCCCCTAATCAAAAGTTACAGACTGTCACTTACAGGTTATTGTTGCCTGCCTGTTTTGTTGGAAAGTTTATTTTTAAATTTCACATTTGGAGGTGAGAGTTTCTTAAATAGCATTTGGTAGTAACACTGGTACTAGGAATTCAAGTTCAAGAAAACATAAAGGTGCATATTTCGACAGAATATCTACAACGATTTCCTCTACCTCATGGCTAGCAATTGTACAGCATTGTCCTTATTTATAAACATCTTCCCTGGAGAAGAAAACAATGCTGTTGTAGAGCATTTGTATTATTTATGTAGCCTTTCTTGTAGCTTTTTTTTTTTTTTTTGTAATTATTTTCTTCTGTCCTCTGCCCAATGTGCTATAGAATACCTTTCAGTATTCCCTGGCCAGAGCGAGCAAGCCTGGAGCGGTAAGCTTGATGACTGGATCCCTACAGCAGCCTGACTAAACCTGCCGCTGTCGTATTCAGCATGGCACGGCAATGTTTATAAGCATTGGTCACACTGACAAAACTGCTGAGAGATTTTTACGGCAATTCAGTTTTTCGTTTGCTTTTAATCAAGTAAAGCTGTTGATATGTACAAGTATTGGTCTGGGGACTAGAGGAAAAGAAAAAAGGGTTTGCAGTGCTGTCTTCTTTCTTCTTAGTTCTACTTTTTTTTTTCTGTTTTCTTTACTGTGCTGTGGAACTATTTCTTTTTTTTTACTTGCCATTTCTGATTTGCATTTTGCTGTGCTTACTTGTACTACTGGAAGAAGCCAGAAACACTTATTCGGTAAATTTTGGCTAAGGGAACTTAGGGCTTTAACAAGTGAGAATACAACTACAAAAAAAGGACATGTCATTGTGCTGTTCATAACGTGTCCTCAGAGCTTGCAGGTCGCCTTCCAGTCTTAGTTTGCGGCAGGAGGTCATGCACGTTTCAGCTCTCCCTCATGCTGTTCACTTCAGCTGCTGGATTTTACACAAATGTGGGATCTCCTCACATTTGTCTCATAATTATTGTCTTAACAATTATTCAGAACTAAAGCAAAGTGGCTCTGAGTGTATATAAATTACTTGTGATAAATGAAGGACTTCTACAACCTTGCAGTCCATGCATGGGATCTTCACTTAGTAACTTTTCATTGCAACATTTGATTCTTATCCATTGAAAAATATGAAGGTTGGTGCTGGAATAATTAATGCATATTTAAAATGCAGTTGGGATTTTCAAGGATTTTATCCAGTTCCTCTGTCTGATAGTTGCACATACTTTGAGATAGGATTTATCCATAAGTATTGCAGAGCTGCTGTTGTGTATGCAATGTTTAACTGATATGCTTTTGAAAAATAAGAATATCTCAATGGCATTTGTTGCTTCAAAAATCCTAAATTTAATGAGGATTTTTCCCTCCTGTTTGTTGACTGATTGCTTGAAGGTAGTAAGAAAGTGTACCAATCCCAGCTAAAATGCCTTGTGCCAAGTTACTGAAGGACTCTTGAATCTTTATTTGTAATAATTTTGATTTGGGGAAGGTTTTTTTGTCTTGTTTTTGTTATATTTGCTGCCTTCACTGAGATTGGCTATCTCTTTCCATTTGGAAGTTAATAAATTAATAAACTCAGACTTTGGATCATTAGACTACTCTCTTAAATCATTTTAAAAGTTCCAGAAATACCTGGAATAACAATTTTTTCCCTATCCATTCATCAGATTCACTTTGTGTTTATTACCAATAAATTTCATTTTGCAAGTTTGCAAAATGGTTTGAACAGAACTGCATTAAATTAACAATGATGACATTCCATGTGAACAAGTTGAGAGATTCATTTCTAGTTTAAGATGTTCAGAGGCTTTTATTGAGTAACATTTTCCTTTTTCATCTTGACTAACTTTGCTCTATAAATTGGCAGTGAGTTTCCTCTTAAATCCTGTCTGTATTTCAATTCAACCCTTTTAGACATGTATCTGCTTACTAAATTGGTTATGGTTAAGGTTTTTAGCTATTAGTTTCTTAGAAGAAGTCCATGTTTAGGCAAATTTGCGTATAGAAGCACTGCCCTCCTGAATTGTCAGTGTCATTGATGCTTATTGTCTCAAGCACTAATAAGCGTGGTTTTGTATGTGTATTTTTATTTTGCAGAATGCATTTCTGTTTTTTCCTATTTAACAACTCCTCATTCTAGCTACACTAGGGAAATTTAGCCATGGAAAATGTAGAATCCTTTTATAACTTTCAAGTATGCTTTTAGATATGTGAAAGTATTAGCATTTCCCTATATATCACTGAAGAAGCAGCTTTTCAGATTTGATCCTTGGTTCTACAATAGCATGTAAAACTGCAGTATGTGAACATTCTTAATGCCAGGAGGAAGCCTTCAAAGACAGGATTGGAGTTCACACTATATCACTTTGAAATGCATAAGGTACTTTCTTACCTTTTTGAGATAGTCTCTCTCAGGAATCACTCATTTACCAAAGGAAAACAAAAATCCAGATATGTTGGCGTTTACTGGCTTTTCCTCCACCTGAATTTGGCATCTTTGCACATCTGTACTGGAGTTTCATATAGAGCTCAGACTTTGGCCCTATGCATTTCATAGCATTTCTTCAGATTTCAGGTCTCCTAACATATTTTGCAGCTTGAAAATGTCATCAGAAGCTGTATCTGAAACTAAGAAGTATTGTTTTTCAGTGTATTTCTTGCAGTGTTCAGCCTTGCCAAGTAATTGTGAATTATTTAATTTCACTAACCTAATTGCTTGATGGGTCAGTCCCAGCTTCCCTGCAGGCAGCTTTATGCCCTCTTCAGCTGCACAGATATTCGTTTTGTTAATGCATGTTATTTTATAAGAGTTATGCCATCAGTCTGAAAGCTACTTTTATTCTTTCCTCCCATCCCCTGTCATCTCCTGCTCCTTCCACTGCAGACACATCAGCAGCAGTGACAGAGTAGGAAAGCCCTACCGGGGCGTGAAGCCAGTGTTCAGCATTGGAGATGAAGAAGAATATGATACAGGTACAGTAGGAGATCTTCCTCTCATCTAGATTATCTCGTTTAGATAATTTCATTAAAAGAAGAGAGAAACTCGCTGCTCAAATTCATAGTAGCAAACCAATAACAACAAAAAGACTTTGTGGTGGACTCAATCAACCAACAGGAACAAATGGAATCAGATGGTCTAGTGATACTTTACGTTCACTCAGTATTTCCCATGTAAAGATCTGTTTGTTTGTTTTTTTGTTTTTTTGTTTTTTTTTCTATGCTAATCTTATAGTTCCCTTACTATTCAAAATAAAAAGCAAAATTTAAGGGACTGTTTTATGGAGTAGATCCAAGGTTGAACTTGAAGGGGTGGCAGTTTGCATAAGTATCTGCATTTTGAAAGTACCATTGGGAGCTAAACTTAAGAGGATGACTAAAGTGTGCAAACCTCTACAATGTTTTAGATTTTGCTTCTTAGCATCAAATCTATCAATAATTGGCCCATCTCTTGATACGCCCGTAGATGTCATAGAAGATGCTTGCAATTTATTTGAGCTAGTTGATGAATTATAGAGAAAACTTGGACACCACACTTTTTGCCCACATTTTTCTGAGATAACTGCTAATGTTAGGATAGTGAGGACTTCCTGTTCTGTTCTGTTGTGCTTCTATTCTGGCAGCAGTAGCTCCCTCATCTTTTTGTAGGTAGCTCTTCTCCTGTAATCCAAAGGCATATTTAGCTTCCATATGAGAAACACATAACTAGGCTAGGAATCTGACATAAAGAAATAATTTATGAATTACTGACAGGCTTATTAAATCTGAATTAGTTTAAATAAGATTGATGAGAAGCAATCGATCACTGTCTGTCTACTAAGAGTTAAGATGAAACAAATGAAACTAGAAAGTAGAAACTTCAAAACTAAGAAAGCTTCTTTTCCAAATGCATATAACGGTTTGCACCGTTCTTTATCACAAGATATTGAGAGTGGTAAAAGGTTCAGAAATCTAGGTCATTATAGGGGAATTAGCAAAATCACCTGGAATGTTTCTGCCACCACTTGGCCACACGGTTTTGATATTCTAGGATGTTAAAGCTTTATGTGAGTTCAATGAAAGGCTGGGCCAAGTACATGCATCTTTTGAAGTTTAATGAATGGACAAATTGCCCAAGCTTAAGAAATCCCCGAAGCTGAAAATATTTGTATTCTGAAAGAGAATTAATAGGAAAGTATTAAATATTCATGCTTTTTTTTCCTTTTTATGGATGCTACTGGATATACGACAGGGAGTGAGATGGACCCTGGGTTTGAACCCAAGTAGCTATTAGTTGTTTCAAGAGAGTTGAAAGGCTGTCTGACATCATGTGAAAATTATTTCTTCCTCTTTTTTATTTCTTTTTTTTCCTTTAACCACCCCTGTGTTCCAAACAGATGAAATCGATAGCTCTTCAATGTCAGATGATGATCGAAAAGAGGTTGTCAACATCCAAACATGGATAAATAAGCCTGATGTAAAGTATAACTTCCCTTGTAATGAAGTAAAAGAAAATGGACATATGTTTCCCAGGTACTGGAATCAGTTTTAAGCTTTATGAAAATGCCAAGATACATATATGTATATATTTTTAATTACAGTTATTTCTTGATATTAAACTGGAAAATGAAGTTGAAACAACCTAGAACAAAATATTACTCATTATCACATTTCTTATATTTTTCATGCAATCGAATGCCAGTAAACACAAAACATTGTTTTGTTTTTTTTTTTAAAAAAAGTGGCCTGAAGTGTGGCATGATTCCATTCTCGAACATCTGAAGTGTTTTGTTGTCCTTTCTAAATTAAGATTTTAAAATGTAAGACTGCTTATTGAACTTAAACTTGGTTCCTTTTTTTAATTAGCTCATACTATGATGTAGTCATAGAATTTACCTTTGTAAACAGCTGATATTTAGTTAATTAGCAAACTTATTTTATATCTTTTTCTCCCTTCAAGTCATCTCCTCGTAACTGCAACCCACATGTACTGCTTGAGGGAGATACCATCGCGAAAGGGATTGGCTTACATACAGTCTCGCCAAGCACTTAACTCCGTAGTCAAAATCACATCCAAGAAAAAACATCCAGAACTGATCACCTTTAAATATGGAAATAGCAATACTTCAGGCATAGAAATTTTGGCAGTTGAAAGGTAAGCAGTGCCTGTAGCAGCACTATAAAAAGTAGTGATGCAGACGGTGCTGGAGGTCAGCGGCATACTGTGCTTCCAAAAACTGGGTTCGAGGGTAAGTTTTTATTCAGGAGCAGTTACACTGATGTGAAAGAGATCCTCAGTGGGATCCCTTAACAAAGCTGCTAAAATATTTGGTTGTTTTCTCGCCCTTTTCCTCTTCCTTGGGGAGAACGGTGTGCAGTAGGTGCTCTGTTCCCGCAAGAAGTGAGTGATGAGTTGCCTAATTCACAAAGAAGGTATTTCCAGTTGGTGGATCAGAATGAAATGAGTTGAGTAGAAGATCAGTCACCATACCTAAACTAAAAGGGAGGCTGCCATGTGTTAGTAAGGCAGTGCTGGCATCGGGGGAGATCTTGAGCTATCTGTTCTGTGCGTTTGGCAGTTCATGACGGTCTTCTCATTTCCAGGATAGCCTGTGAGGTACTCCTCACCAGTGCGAGGTTCACACAGGGAAAACATTCCATTATATAAATTAGAAATAAATCTTATTTTCTCGGTATTTTTTTTTTCTTTTAGTAGCTTCCCCTTCTCTTTCAACATCAGACCCTCATGGAGAAAAAAATCAAGGCAAGAACTGTGGAGTTTTATAGTAAATTAATGATTTTTTTTCTCTCTTTTTAAGGTATTTGATTCCAAATGCAGGTGATGCTACCAAAGCCATAAAACAACAGATCATGAAAGTGTTAGATGCCTTGGAAAGTTAATAACTAAAGACTTTTCAGAGAACGGTTTGTAAAGAAGAAGCAACCAGGATACTGTATATGGACACAGGCTCACAGCTTCCCAAATGAATACTAACTTAAGAGAATTTTTCTGTTTGCTGATGGGAGTGCCTGAGTAGCAGGCTTAAGATAGGGTAAATTATTATCATTTTCTAAGCAATTTTTTTAATTTTTCTTTTTGATTAATATTTTCTGGTTTTGCAGAAATGTTTATTATAAAGGTCAGTTTGTTTCATTTTTAAAGAAGCTTTAATGTGTATGATATGCATCTTTGTAAGAGAGGATGCAGAATGTAGTTGTGTTCATATGACTGTGTTAAAAGAAAGCAGAACTGTCAGGTATGGAGTAACAGTAGAAAACAGAGCTGTCTTAAATGATTTGGACGTCTGGTAGTAAAATATCTCCATAACCTGCAGTCTCTAAATTTGATTTTGCCTCCTGGACAGTATCAAGGACTGATTAAAGACACTCCAGTTTGTAAACAGAGCAGATGAAATCTTACAAATACTGCTTTCTTATTAAAAATGATTGGAATCTGTTTAAGTGCACTTGAACTCTAGATGAATGAAAAAATCAAAAAATACTGTGAAATCAACTTTTTTAAATGTCCTACTAGGTTAAATAATTGGAATTGATAAGTATGTTTTTTAAAATAGCAAACTGAATTGTATGTACTAATAAGCTTATTACATGTTTGCAGTTTTGTAATTATGCCAGATTTTACATTTCATGGGTTGAGACTGTTTCTCATGTAAAAGTGAGTGTATGCATTGAGGTTAGAGTTTATGCTTCACAACAAAATATGACGGTTGACAATTTTTCTGGTTCCTCACAAGTGAAGTGAACAAGCTGTTAATTGGAGTTGTTTAAAAAAAAAAAGAAAAAAAATAATTCAACTGAGTTGAAACACTATTGAATGTGTCTTGTTCTGCAAGAAAATTAAACACACATGGTGATTCAAGCACTGTATGTCAGTGATAAATGTATTTAGGACCTTTTGCCTTTGTTGGTTTAATCATACCTTTAACTAGCATCTTCTAAAGAAGGTAATGTTTGAGAGCTGGCAGCTGTGTTAACTGCATCTGCAGCTTTCTGCTTCATCCAGGGATGGTTCTGTTGCCAGCAAGCCTAGTCCAGGAATGCCTCTGTGCAATCAAACCTGTGGGATATGGTGAATGGGATTAGCTGTATTGTGCAGGGTCTTCGGAGTAGTTGAGTCAAAACCCATGAATTGGTACAATTCGTGAGATCAAAGTAATGAAACTGACCTTTATAAAAAACAGCTATTCTAAGTTATTTTACTAGGAATCAAGCTGAGGCACCTTAATTCTGGGACTTTTTTTTTAATATCTCTTTTCTTAGTATCTGAGTAAACACCAATAGAACTTGAACTGTTAAAGATATTTGCATGAAGTTGCCCCTGGGCCAATGCTCATGTATTTATAGTTTTCCCTTTGCAGCTGTTGTATTACTTTTCCTCTTCCTACACCCTTCTGAAAATCTGAAGAGTCTCTGACCCTGTGCCTATTCAGCAATGAGATTTTTTTCATGTAAAAATGTTTGTGTTACTGTTTATAAACTACAGTTGTAAATAAACCAGAACAATTTGAACATAACTTGTTCTTAAAGAAAGCATTTAGTTGTATGTTGTGTGACTTCTGTGAATCTAATAATAGTTTTTCCTAAAGGTATGTTTTATATGGAAATGAATGTGATATTTGGAGTAAGAGAAGTTGATTGTGGATCATAGAAAGCTACTGTCAGTGACACCTTATGTAAGCATATAGCTCACCCTGAGTTTAGACTAATTTTACTGCGTCTTTTTGGATGAACCAGCGTCAACATTAATAGCGGTGTCAAAATGCAAATTAACAAATGGTCAAATCATACAGAAAGTCTCTGTACTGGTTTCAGACCTCTCAGCATCATTCATCAACTGCTTTAAACTCTTCCACGTAGAAATGTGTAATACAAACAACTAAGGAGGTGGATACTTGTAATTCTTAAGGTAATGTGCAAGTTGTCAAGAGCTTCCCCCTGACGGAAAGCTCAGCCCTAGCTACACATACTTGGTTTATGTGTGTATCGCTAGGCACAGATCAGAGGCCGGTTTTGCACCGCAGCGCACAGGTGCCGTCGGTGTGTCACGCGCGGGCCTTGCTGAGAGCCGGACGCGCTTCCACGTACCTCGTAGCCCGGGTCGGCGTCTCCCCCGCAGTGAGAGCGCGGCGGGACTGCATCTCCCAGCAGCCCGCGCGGCGAGGGGGGCCGGCGCGCCTGCGCCCCGCGGTCCCCCCGGCGGTATAAGCGGGAGGGCGGAGGGCGGTGACGTGTGCATGCAGCCGGCGCGCGGAGCCATGGCCAGTGAGTGGCGGCGGCGGCGGGTGCGCGCGCCGCGCGACCGTTACTGACCTCCCGCCCCCCCCCATCCCGCGCGCGGGGCCACCGTTACTGCCCCGCCCGCGGCGGGAGCGGGGGGTCCCGAGGGCTCCGACCCCTTCGGCCTATGCTGTTTTCCAAGAGGGAAAGGGGGAAAAAAAATGCTTCAGAGTGGCACAAAAATGTTTTACTCCAACGTACTGCTAGCCTCGTTGTGGTTTGTGCAGCTGTAGCATTACTCTAAGAACTGGTTTCTGCTTATTTGCTTATTGTCTGCTTTATTTTCTTGGAGCAGCTCAGGAAAAGGAGATCTTGCGCCTCTTCTCGTGCTTTGCTTTGTGCTTCCGGTACTCTCGCATCTCCAGGTTTTAATGCCAGGCTTTTGCCAGCACATAATTAGAGTATGTAAATTTTGCTCTTTTTACAAACTTTTTACAAACCATACCGAAGGCATAGGGAGCCTGAGATAAGTGGTTTCTCACATGGGTATTTCAATGGCTTTCCCTTACTACAGGAGGGAAGCCAGTTATAATTTTACCTAGTAGATTCGCTTTTGCTTTTCTGCAAAGCGCTGCTCTTATGCTGAAGTATAAAACCTTGGATCCTTGCATCCCTGGAATTATCAAAGAGATTCAGATAAACTGCTGCTATTGCTGCCTAAATGGGATAAAACACTGCCTGCATTTGCATCTGTCTAGTCTCGGGAAAACTTTGTTTACTCACTAGGGTAAATATGTCAGACAGTGTCTCATGCAGTGGCAGAATCACAGATTGATCATTTGCCTCATTTGAAAAATCAGCTAGTTGACTGCTAAACTGAGAACTGAAGAATGAAGGAAAGACATTGCCTGAGTGTTCCCGACCCGTTTGAGTCTTCCTCAAGATCAGGCTTTGCTGCCTCCTTGGCCATAGTCGCTGTGCTGCTTGCTGCTTTTTCCCAAAGCTGGCTTTGTACAACAGGGGAGTTCTCAGAAGAGCAATGCTTTAAACCTTGGGATTTTTTTGGATTTTTTTCTTTGTGGAGCCACCACATTTTTGTTTAAAAGTAGACAGCTCTACCTGATGAGAAAGTGTTTTTCTGGAGGCCAAGGTGCTACAAGATTCATGAGAGGTAGTGTCAGGTGCACCCAAAAAGCTTGATTTGATCTCTCTGGGTCTTGTAACTGTCCAACTATAAATCCTGTTTAGTCACAGTAGAGACAGTGTTGATAGCGCTTTTATCTTTCCCTTGTCTAGAAACCGAATTATAAAGAAATCACCCAGTAGTTGTTAGCGCTGTTGTTTGATGGCTCCTCATACTCATTTCCCAGGCCTGGTGTGACATTTGACATATCCTTCCCCTTTTCTGCACATTTTGGGGATAATCCTAATCTTCTAGTTTCCTAGCAGCATTTTAAGAGATGCATTGCATGATGTGGTGGGCACAGCCAAGAGACACACCAACAAAACATAGCGAGCTGGGAAGGAAGGAAGTGATCTAGACTACTAAGGGCTTTCCTCTCCTGCTTACCATTACACGTGTTTTTTACGTGAGATTTTCGTTTTGATGCTTCCTAGGCTGAGATCTACTCCATTACTAGCATATGACCCAAGTGAGCTTTGAGCAGAGCCAGATGATGATATGTGTGGTTCCCATGTGGCAAGCCTAGGTTTGAGTGTTTCCCCATGTTCAGAGCCTGTGTCCAGAGTCAGATATTGACTGAATAATGAGTTCAAAGTGGTAGACATATGCAAGATATACATAAACATAGGCAAATGTGTTTTGTTCCACACCTACCGATAAATTCAAATTCTGAAATGTTTTACCTGGGGGATTTCACTGTCTGATTGCCTCTCTTCTGTCACTAGACTTCCGTCTGGCACTCATTCAGCTTCAAGTATCCACCATCAAATCTGACAACCTGCAGCGAGCCTGCAGGATGGTGAAAGAAGCATCAGCAAAAGGAGCCAAAGTTGTGGCTTTGCCTGTGAGTAAAGATCTTATTCCTCAAGCCCTTGGAAACCTCTTTTTCCAGTGTTAATCATGTGTTTATAGTCTCAATTCTTTCTGGGTATGCTTGAATACTGTAACAGGCTCCAAAACAAACAAAAAAAGAAAAGAATGAATGTGCCAAGCTGTATCTAGTAGCAGTGAGGAGACTCAGGCAGCTGGAGTTAGCAGGTTCTCGTTTAGTTTACTTTAGTATATTTATTTTTGTCGTATGAGATTCTATTGAAGTTTGTGCTGGTTTAAATCTCTGGCAATTCCATCAGCCCTGACTGATTTGCTCAGAATCACAAAAGCGAGTCTATGGTTTCTGTCTTTGCAGAAGGAACTTAGGAAAAGATGTTTTTTTGGAAAAAGAGTGTCAGTGTGAAAATGAAAAAAAAAAAAAAAAAAAAAAACATGCAGCCAGTGTGTCTTCTTGCCATGACCTTTTCAGAGTAGGCATCACGTGAGAAATAAAATGGACTTTCAGACATTTCCAGTAGGTTGTTTGTGGCTGAGTTATCAAAATGCCTTTCTTGCAAGATGTGCTTGTGTAGGAATGAGATCGGCACTTAAAATTGCCAACTTATTCTGGTCTGCCTTTGGGGCTTCATCCATGATTGCCTTGGCCATGTGTTTTGGCAGCGTAACAATGTAGCTGGGAGCTTTTTGCTTTTGGGGAATATTGTTACCCTTGTGCTCTGTGACATCTGCCTCAGCAGAACAAAGTTTATAGTTAGGTTATCTTTAGGTGGAAATATTTTACCCAAAGAATATTCTCCATGCTGCTGTCACAGGCCAAATATTAAGCAAGCTTCTGTGCAGCTTTGTACTAACACAGTTCTTATTTTGCACATATGACCTTTGACTATCCTGTCTGGGCCTCCTACACCGAGATTAACTATTATTTGCTAGTTTTGTCATCTGGACAAATGTGGACTGTGTTTCTGGTGCTATTTAGTAGAGATATTCATCCTGCTAATGATACTTTATGCTTATAAAATAAGCCCTCTCAAACAGGACCTTTCACAGGTTTGGGGGAGGTTAACTTCTTATTGCCACAGGGAGGCTCTTCTCTCCATATATTTTCTTTCTGAAAGTCACTCTTCACAGAGACTTATGCCAAGTGTGCTGTGCAGAGGCATGGGCAGTTTTCCTATGACATGCTGCCTCTGTGGGTAGTTCTTTTTTCACTTCTGAACCTGGAGATGTGTTGGACAAAAGCAATATTTATAATAATATTTATAGATCAATAAGTAACAAAACCTGTTTGAGTCAAGCAACAAACAGAAGGCAGTCAAAGGGACATCAGGCAGAGCACAGGACTAGGAGGATTTATGCAAGCAGTGTGCAGTCATATTCCAGCGTTATTTTACGGTACAGCACTGTGGTTTTGCTGCCACCCACATTGCTGTTGCAGGAGGCAAGAAGAAGGTGAAGCAACTGGAACTGATTTCCTTTTCCTGAAGTGCACGCCAGCTTCCAAAAGGCTGAGAAAGCCCTTTGACAGTCTGCAGAGATCTTCCCTCTCCATCAGCCATCCACAAACTCTGCTGTGAATTAGCTGTTTTCTGCTTTGTGCATCAACAGATGTGAATGTGGAAAAAAAAAAAAAACAGCTTTTGTTCAGATCTTTAGTTCATAAGACTCTGGTGGGTGGGGAGTCTCAGGTCCATGCAGGGCTGGCACATGTGGCACATGTGGTGCAGAGTGAGTTCTGGATGTCTTGGGCCTCTCAAATACCACCAGCCACCCTTGGCATCTAAAGTGCGCTGTTAATCTTACTGTCTAAAGAGTACATGGTTTATTTTGAGAGATAGCAAATCTTTAACTAGAGTCCAAGCCAGAAGGCTCAAATCAGTTATGGGGAAATTATATTTGAAGGATTGGTGTAGCAAAAGATTTTGAGAAATCCATGTTTTGAACAGGTCCTGTAAACAATGAAGAAAATGTAGGTTGTGGCTGAGCACAAGAATTTCACAGTTTTGAGAGAATCAGTTTTGCTTGTGGAGAGTCAGATGAGTTGAGTGGGACTTGGCTCTGAGAAAATTCCTTGTAATCTTGTTAAGTCTGGACTGATAAATATGCTACCCTTGTTACTAACAGCTTGCCTGATGCTCCTGGCTCAGTTCTGCCTGGGCCATGTTTGCCCCCAGTTGTCACATTGTTGCTCCTCTGATGTTTGCAGAACTGTTGAGCAAGCTCCTGTGAAGCTGAAGGTCATATGAGAATGGTGCTAGAAGAGGCATTTGAAAATCCTTGGGCACCTGCTGGTGGTATCAGATTTTATTTTATTTATTTTTTTTTCCCCAATTCCAGGAATGTTTTAACTCGCCTTATGGAACCCACTATTTCAAGGAATATGCAGAGAAGATCCCTGGAGAAACGACACAAAAACTCTCAGAAGTTGCGAAGGAGTGTAACGTGTATCTTGTTGGAGGTAGCTTACTTCTAGTCACAATCAATTTGAGGGAGAAAAATGGTAAAATGGGCCATGTCTATTTGTACGGGTGCATCAAAACTCTATATTACAGTGCCAAATCCTTGTTCTTGCCTTAATAAAGGATCCATTCCAGAAGAGGATGGTGGAAAGCTGTATAATACATGTACTGTCTTTGGGCCTGATGGAGCTATGTTGACCAAGCATAGGAAGGTAAAGTGGCAGAATGTTGTTATTAGAAGGTTTCTTATTGGTATGAACAATATTTAGCTGCATTTTCCCTCTGAAAAATGATACTGTTTTTTCTTTTTAGAAGGCACTAGTAACTTCATCTATGCCTAAAAACAATAAGTGTCCTGTGGTTAATAAGGATGATGCGTTTTTCTGTGGGATATGAAAATACCCTTTCTCATATGCTGAATAAAGATAACAGGGCACAAAATGCTTGTCCCACGTGCTGGGAAATCTGTCATAAATAGTAAATCCTGATCCAACTCAGCTTGCCTTTTTACATTGGTTGAGGTCTGAAATTTAGTGCCACTTTAGTGGAATCAGGATTTTTTTTTCCTTGGGTTCCTACTGGACTTAGCCCTTCCGTCATCACAGAAACTGTTCTTTAGACATTTTTGTGTGCTGTAGGTATAGTCTAGAGGCAGCCCTTTAGACTCATCTGCACAAGTGCTGTAGCTGAACTGTGCCTGCTGTTCGTGGAGGGTGGCTGCATAAGTAGAAAATAATAATAATACTAAAACAGCCTCAGTGTTAGCAGGTCCCACTCAGGAACAGGGCTCTCCTTTGCAAGGGAAAGAGAATGACTGCAAAGATCAAGACACATCTGCATAGCTGAAATGATGGTAGCTCCATGACTTTGTGAGGATATTTTCTGAAGAAGTGTGGAGGAATGGGACTCTCACTCTGTAAGAGAGGAGTTATCATGTGCTTTAACATTCTGCACTTAAGAATCATCCTGGCAAGCTCAAGACATTTAATATGTAGCCCTTCTGTCTCAAAACTGCTCAGTAGATCAAAAAAAGTAGCTAGTTTGCATGAATTCTTTCCCTGAAAATGTAAATGCATACTACAACTAAGTCATTACATATTTTAGCTATTTTTACCTATTGTTATTGCATGGTACAAGAACTGGGCATTCTGCTTGGTAAGCATTATGGTATAAAGGATTAGATGGGATGTTTAAAATGCCCAGTATTTTTCTTCCCCCAAATAACTTCAGAGATGTAAAGAAAACTGCCTGTGACATCTCCTAAAGATGATTTAATTCTTCAGCAATGGTTAACTGGGATCCTGGCAAGAGAGTGAATAGTCTAAGTGAAGTTGACTAGAAAATACATGGCTCTAATGTGAACAAGTTCAAATACCAGGCAGAAAAATTGGTCTTAATTGTCATTAATAACACTCTAATTACAGATTCATTTATTTGACATAAATGTTCCCGGGAAGATACAATTCAAAGAGTCGGAAACACTGAGTCCGGGGAACACTTTTTCTATGTTTGATACTCGTGAGTACAAGACAAGCCCTCTCTCCCAAGAACATGGATGCGATGACATAGCGGGACAGGCTTGAGATAGAGCTTTGGAGCTCTTCTCCTCTCAGCCCCCAGCCCCTTATGTGTTTGGATTTATATCAGGCCTTTAACCACCATGGCCCATAAAGACTGTTTATTTCATGTGTGCAAAGCGCTTCTGAATCTCTTTGTAAATGCAACACGTTTGAAAAGGACCAGAAGGGCAGAAAAGGATGAAGCACCCATCATGGTGCTTCTGTTAACAAACAAGATTGTGTTGATTTCTAGTAGAGTAATTAGTTATCATATTTTTTAATAGAAATTACATCTGTGTAACCAGTGCTTGTATTCTTTTCCAAGGCATATCTTTTATGTAGCAAACAGCTACACGAGCATGTTGCTTCACATGAAGCTGCTACAGTAATGCAAAAAAGCTAACTATGAAACCCATTTTAACATTTTTGCATTAATCACATCAAATGCGAATGTGACTCACCTACTCCTCTTGATGCTTGCTATGCCTAAGGAAAGACATTTAAATATGCCTCCCCTTGGTGCTGTGACACATGTTCATTAACAGCTGGCAGGGTGGCTCCAGGGAAGGACACACACAACTCCAGGAGTTGTGTGTGTTTGAGCAGTGATGTGACTGTTGTCTCCTGTGCTTTGAGGACAGCGTACTGTAGAGTGGGCCTGGGCATCTGCTACGACATGAGGTTTGCTGAGCTGGCTCAGATCTACGGGCAGAAAGGTGAGGCTGGGGCAGTCCCAAGGCTAGAGCTGGGCCAGGGAGGAACCTAGCGGGGAATCCCTAGGCAGGATCAGGCACTCAAGTATCACAATGGATGCAAAACGCAGCATGTGCAACCAGAAGACTGGCAATAAACACACAGACAGAAAGCTTGCCCGGCTGTAATGAGTGGCTGGAGGATAAAACCTTTTCCCCTTAATGATGTTTGGGCTCTGATTTTCTTTTAACACAGGTTGCCAGCTGCTAGTGTATCCGGGAGCTTTTAACCTGACAACAGGGCCAGCACACTGGGAGCTACTACAAAGGGGACGGTAAGGACAAGCTACCAGCTTATGTTGCTGGTCCATTGTGGGTTTAGCACATATGGCTGAACAGTTCTTGGAGTCCTAACCATATTATGCAGAACAAGTAGTGCTGTGGGGTCACCATTGCACAGGCCTTTACAGGGGACCCTGAATTGCCCTGCCCAGGAGGAAAGGCAGGGGCTGCTCATCCTTCACTCCTGCCTGCAGCTGTGCCCTAGTTACTGTGAGCACCAGTCACACATGCCCTTCTAGACAGAAGGGGCGTAAACTGCATTAACCGTCTAATACCGTCTTTACAGCGGTCTAAGAACCGCTGTAAAGAAAGACAGAAACAAACCCCAAGGCTCCTGACTGCAAGACTTTTTCCTTAAACTTAAGTCAAATTTATTCATGCGTTCTGCTTCACTCACCTTTCATACCTACTGGACAAATACATAACTCGCTCTAGCCTAACTGTGAAGGCAGGTGCTAGAGACTTCTTTTTCTAAGCTTTCTGTTTTCTGACTGACCTTTGTCATTAATGATTTTGGCTACTCTTCAAAGGAGATAGAGCTCATCCCTCCAGCCTGACTTTTCTCTTCTGCCTAGTTAAGTAGTGATATGAAGAAATGTCACTGACTTTTCCCTCTCCCCTATCTTTCTGTAAACACAGAGCTCTTGATAATCAAGTCTATGTAGCCACTGCCTCTCCTGCTAGAGATGAAAACGCTTCCTATGTTGCTTGGGGACACAGTACTGTAGTAAATCCTTGGTAAGTTCAGAAAAAAATGTTTGTTTTCTCTTGGTTAAAAAGTGTTTGACTTGATAGTCACATTGCAGTCTCACATTTCCACTTCTAAAAACATCTTAAGTTTTTGTTAAAAGCAGCAGCCAGATGCATTTTGTGAGTTTAGGTGACAAAAAGAGACAAGTTTGCAGTAAGCTATGCTTTCAAAATATTTTTTCATGTTTATACACACACACACACACTATGTGTGTATATATATAGGCACACACACACTATGTGTGTATATATATAGGCACACACACACTATGTGTGTATATATATAGGCACACACACAC
>VWPW01003918.1:267449-292765 GCA_013389825.1 Crypturellus undulatus | reverse complement strand
ACACACACACACACTATATGTATATATATAGACACACACACACACTATATGTATATATATAGACACACACACACACTATATGTATATATATAGACACACACACACACACACTATATGTATATATATAGACACACACACACACTATATGTATATATATAGACACACACACACACTATATGTATATATATAGACACACACACACACACTTTTTTGGTAGCCAGTAAAACTAGTTTAACAATATGCATTCTCACTGGAAGCACAGAAGCTACTTCCATAACATCAAGTATTAGTAAAGCTGCTGACCTCAAATTGTCCCTGAAATTCATGCCATTATATACTATATACTGTGATAACTGTCTGTACAGAACAGAACCATCTATAACCTCTACACAAAGCTATTTAACCTCAAACAACCTTGCTTAGGCCTAGGAAATGCAAGAATTTCTTCAACAACTGGACAAGGCCTGTTCTGACTTAACCTGTAGTAACTTTTTCCTGTATGCCAGAGTGGTCCTCGATAAAAGCAGCAAAATCCTCAGTCAGTTCTTTCTCTCCCACCTAAATCACTCCACTTACTCATGTTACTCTTCTAGACCGTTGAAAGGAAGTAAAATATTTTAGTTATGTTCAGAGAGGATAACTTGACATGCTGATAGCAAGGCTCCTGGTGGTTGCTCCTGGTGGAGCCTTGCTCCAGGTGTTTAGTAGATCATGCAGAGCATAAAATCATTTCTATTAAAAGCCAGTAGGATCTGAAAGGGGAAGGATTTGGTCCTCACCGTATACCACTGTCCCTGCTGCAGATGTCTCCTTCCTCGTAGAGTATGGTCACAGCGAGAGTCCTTGTATTTCAGCAGTTCTTCTTGATCTGTGGAAACATACTTAAGCATGTTTATGATACACAAAAACTCGGGAGCTATTCCTATCATGCAGGAGTGAGGAATTACAGTGCTATTTTTAGGACAGCCCTGTCCCTCCAGCCCCAGTTTTGCAAGGGGAGCCTTGCTCTCGTACTAATGCCAGCAACTGTGCTGCTGCCTTGACACCCCTGTGCCAGCGCTCCCAACCAATGTGCTTAATGTTGCAGGGGGGAAGTCATCGCCAAAGCTGGTGCCGAGGAGTCCATTCTGTACGCAGATATAGGTGAGCTGGCAGGATTTTCCTTACTTGATTCCCCTCTAAGAGAAGACTCTGGCGCTAAAGTCACCTCCCTCATTGGGCAAGAACAAAGGCCAGGTTTATTTGGCCTTGGCTGCCTAGTCCTGGGACCAACAGAAACAGGCACTGTGAAAGCTGCTCCTTTCCTGGGCACTTTGTAGTCCTTTTTGACCATCTTCTAATGGCTGCTTCTTCTCCCTGCAGATCTGAAGAAGCTTGCAGAAATCCGCGAGCAAATCCCGATTTTGAAACAGAAGCGCCATGATTTGTATGGTGTAGAGGTGAAAAAGTGAAGGTGGAGGGAAGGGGAGGCTCCAGAGATGCCACGGCTGCTGCCTTCCCCTTCAGCCTTCCTTACCTGGCTGCTCCAGAGGCTGCTGCTCCACATTGAATCATGGAATGCCTAGAGGTTATCATGAGAGTTAATTTTATAAAAGAAAAAAAGAGTCATTCTTAAAGGTATAATTCTAAAAATCAATTGAAATAACAGAGCTTCTGAGCCAGCATATATATATATATATATATATATATATACATATATATATGTATGTATATTTAGCAGTATTTGGCAACAGAATAAAGCTAGAGGTCAAATTATCTCAATTAACACTGCTGTTTAGGCATCACAATTCTAAGCACTGTTTATTATCTCTCCTTTTCTAAGTTTCTGGGGCTTTTTTTTGTAGGAAGTGAAAATGACAACCTTGTCACCTGTGGAGAGCCTGCCAAGCTGTCCTTAGTATCTTGAATTTGTCCGTGAGTTACCAAGTAGCCCAGAAGCATGACTTCTTCTGCCTTAGCTGCACATACCTGAACAAGCAGTTGAGGGTTACAGAAGTGTCCAGTTACAATGGGAGGTTATAACTTCCATTTTAACATAGTAGGCAAAAGAGGCCACATTCTGCTCTGTGCTGCCTGATGATAGCGCATGAGGAAGTCGAGGAGAGCGGCTGCTCCGGAAGGATCCCTAGCAGGCTGCGCTCTTGGGCCTTCTCTGCACCATCCATAATGTTCCTCTCCATGTAACTGCTGCCAGCACTGTTCTGTGCTACCGTTTTGCTCTAGCAACCGTAACATGGCAAGGAAAACTAAACCAAAAGCCATGACTGCCTTCATGTTGTGCCTGAATTGACTTTAATGCCTGAAAGTCCTCAGCTTAGAAGGTGGTGAGAGGAGCCAGTCAAAAAGTGGAAAACTAACTGCACTGAGTCTTTCTGTCCTTGGTGTCACAGGTGACAGGTAGAAGAGAGGCGGGTACTAGCTGAATGATGGAATAAATTATCCCTGTCAAAAAACTGCTTTCATCAAATACTCAAAACCAGGCTAGCAGCTTTTGAGAGAGCTGTTTGCATAAGGAAACCTTCTTGGCACTGCTCTTTCCAGCTTAAGAAAAAAAAAAAAAAAAAAGAATTGCCATTGATATTTTTTTCTTGGAGAAGAAGGCAGGTGAGAAGCAGGCAGACCACACAGATCTACCCCCAGCCTCTGCCGCAAGACTTTCCAGAAGCTTCTGCTACAAGTTTTCCAGTAGCAACCAGGATACAGTAAGCAATGGGGCTAAAGGAGATTTCAAAGTACAAGAAAAGAGAAGGAGGTGGCCTACGGGAGGAGGTTTTCCTCTACCTACCCCCATCAGTTTTCCCCAAATCACCTTACCTTTTCCTTCATGCTTATCCACAGCTGTTGCCTCGATACAGTTCCTTAATGTTCTTTTCACTTCTCTGCATGTGGCCTCTGGAAGCCCCAGATGGAAAGCAATGATTAAATTAAGTCGAACACTAAGGATGTCCTCAAAGCCTTATGATCTGCATGTCCTCAAAGGACAGGTCACATCATTCCGCAGTCCGTGGCGGCTCCCTCCCAGCAAGCTTCCTGTATCCGTGCTTGCCTTGCATTTCAGTATAGAGACCATAGAGGAACTCTTAAGAAAAAAGTCACAGTGTAAGGTAAAAGGAAAATTTATTGGTTGAAAAATAAATATAAAAAATTAACAATTCTCCATCTGAGTCAGTGCCCCTGCACATACTGAACAGTCAGCACCAGTGTCTGTCCCCACAGGGCTCCAGCTCCTAACCCAGAACTGCTCGTCCGGACCCGTATTTCTGAGCTACTGCAGCTGGCTCCTCTCCCCAACCCCTTCTCTCCCAGATCGTTCCGCACGCAGAAGCTAAACACAGGCTGTGCAGGATTAAAGCAGCGCAACATTCCCAAGAGCTTGTCCCTCAGACAGTGCAAAGCACAGGCCGCATACACTAGAACAGAGTGCTCCCTCGGGCCTTGCCTGGAGCATCCTCCCCTGGGCTTCCTGAGGGGAAGGAAACAGGTGACAACTGGAAATGTCCCCTCTGGCGAGCTAAGCTCAGATGGGAACACACGCGCAGTCCAAGGCAGGATGGTTTCCAGCCGCACACCTTGTTCTAGCAGCACTCTGAGCACCTCCAGCAACTCCACTCTCAAAATGGATACATGTGGACTGGGATTTTTTTTTTTCCCCCCAAATGAAAAAGTGCCTAATCAATCCTTGGCTAGAAAACAGCTGAAGTAACAGTAACTCCTTAAAAACAAACAAACAAAAAACCCAAGTATTTGCAGAACACAGGCACTTTAAGTCACCCTATTATACATATGCATCAATTTTCTATAAATACGGAAGACTGCCCCGTAGCCACCCTGCTGAAAGTTTTAAGCTCTTTTCAAAGGCAAGGCAATGCCCCTAGTACCTGGATTTACCAAGGATGCAGGTACCAGCGCTGCTGGGCAGGCCACTCACAGATAACTGTCTCAACTGCTCTTAATGCTTCCAGAGCAAGCTACAGCTCAGCTCCTTGAGCCATCCTCTGTCCCTCTTCACCTTCCACCTGCAATTATATCTCAGTGCTTCAAATCACAACTTCTGTTGCCTATTTGGCAAGCTCGTCTCTGCATCTGAACAAGGACAGGAGGGATTGGACGTGGTCAGGATAAAGATGCAAGGCTGTGATGCGGGGAAACCTCTTCCCAAGCTCTTCTATGCCCAGAGCTTATGCTCGTCTTCAGTACTAGCTGCCTACATGATTTTACCAGCGTCACACTGAACACCTGTCTTTAAGGCAAAACCTCAGCTACATCATCCATTAAAAAAAAAAAAATACTGCCAAAGAAAACCAGCAATCCCTTCTATCATACTAAAGAGGGGCCTGACCCAAACCCAACTCCATACAAACAATAGCTGCCAGCTACTCCAAGTCCCAGCTTTCTTGGCCGGAAAAGTCAAAAGGGACTTGGTCATCACAAGCTCTGCCCAGACTCTGAGCAGCCTCGAGCAAGCACAGAGGCCTCCTGCAGTTTGTGCCACTCCATCAGCATCACGCAGCCTTTACACCCAAACCTGCTCTTACACGTGTCAGAGAAAGGTACTTGAAGGTAATATTTATTTGTTGAGTTTACAGGTGATATGTCATTTACAAAAAAAATTACAGACAAACGCATCCTTTCAGTGCAGTTTCAAACTAGTTCAAGAACAGGCAAAAATCCGTGATGATCTGGAATGCTAGTAATTGACACATGCTTTTTTTCCCTTAACTGATCTGGGGCGTAAGAGGAGAAGGCAGTAGGAAAGGAAGAATGAAGAGGAGAAAACGCCAATGGAAAGAAGGCCATGCGAATAAAAACTCCCTGGGAGAACAGGGCGCCTCAGCCCATCTGGCCTCTTTGTCCTCAGGGGCTGCCTGCACCTTCCAGTCCCTCTGGCTCCGCACGGCCCTGTGATTTCCAACCTACGGAGAGAGGCAACACAGGAGGCCTAACCCTTCGTGCCTGCTGCCCAGCACAGCAACTCGCCTCTGCAGATGCTGGGAGAGAGCAAGGTCAACCTGAAACTGTAAACGGCTGCCACAACCAGAGAACAGCACAGTTTGACCACAGCTTCGTTCACCTTTTTCTTAAAAGAGATGAAATACATTAGAAAATCCAAGACAAGTAAATCTATTACTTTCAGGATGGGAAGAAACCCAAATCAGTGTACGCTAAGCTAGTCAGAAGTGTTTGCAGAAGGTTCATTCAGTCACATCAACCTGGGGAGAGGCCATATGGACTGACCGGCTTCAATATTAAAAAGAATGGCCTGAAGCAGCACAGAGCCCGAGCTAGATGAAGCTCTTTATGCAGCTACTTAATGTTTGTCAGTTAAAGACTGTGCTGTCTGCAGAGCAGTTGTTTCACTTTTTTTTTTTGTCATCTTAGAAAATACCAGGATCAAGAGAGAACAGGAAAGATTCCCGATTCCTTATCTGAAATTTCAGGCTAATTTGTGTCCTTTACCTCAGTTAATCCTGCTAAGGGCTGTCATGAGGATTGAGCCAGAACACAGCAGCCTCCTGAGCCTGAAGAAGGGAGGCTGGAGGGTCTGTCTCCTGGCTGTCACCTTCCAGCAGGCACACGGGGAGCGCCTTGCGAGCATCGCCTTACCTCGGCCGCGTAGCTCCCGCTCTTCTCCACAGCCTCCCGGCACCTGCCAGGGCGGTTTCCCACCACAGCCGAGCTGGGGCTGTTGCAAGGGAACAAATGCAGCCTCTCCACCTCTATGCCAAGGCGCTGCCACCTGCCCTCCTTCCCCACTGGCCTCTGCCTCAACACCAGCTCCCTTCTTGCTCTCCAGTTTGCTAGAGCCTTCTGGGGCAAAGATACAGCCTGTAAAAATGATTCCCTAATAGCTGCCACGGGCTCTAAGTAGTTTCTATGCAGAGGGCGGGAGGCAGGATTGTGCATGCCTGGATATATTTACAGGGATTCTCTCCACTTCTATTGGCTTAAAAAAAAATAAATCTATTATTAAACAGTTCTGTATTTTTTTTTCAATTTTGCAAAATTAAAATCAACTCTCAAGGATTAATTGCATATAAAAAAGAAACCTATTTTACAGCATTGGCTAGTATTACCTTTAAAATCATCAGGAAAAAAAAACATGCTGTAAAATTACTTGATAAAGCAAAAAATCGCCCACAACATAATCACCCCAACTGAACCAATGTCAAGTTTTTATTTGCATGGCCAAAAATGTCTTCCATTTGTTCCCCTGCAACTTTATTTCCCTTAACACACTTTAAGGTTTTTGCTGCAGAAGGAACAAGCTGCAACACTGCATACTTCCTCAGACAACCACTCCCACAACACCTAAACATTTAACGGATGTAACAAATGACAACACCACGAACGGGAAAAAACTAAGTTCCACCATTCAACATGGTTTGCGACAGCGTCCCTAGGGCTGGCTGAAGTGGGCAACTTCACTTCAGAAGGTCTCCTCCTCCTCGTGTCTCTTTACAGTGTCGGTGGCTTCAGTCCATACTTCTTTGCAACTTCTGTCTGAGCGTAGGCAGCATCGCAGAGCGAGTAGAGATGGGCCATCTCCATTTCCGATTTGGCCAGGTTGATAGCTTTGTTGAACATCTCTATGGCTTTATCCAGGTTGCCTCTGGAACGAGCCCAAGCACAGCCCAGTTCAGAGCAGCCAAGCAACTGGAGCATCCCCACACCTGCTTTTTTTTTTTTTTCTCTCCCCACTGAACTTTGAGTATCCGCTCAAGGGCATAGGAGGAACTAGCATAAGAACCTGTGGGGATGAGGTGCAAAGAGACAGGCAGCCGGAGCAGCATCCCCAGTGAGGAGGACAGCTGTTAAGCAGCATTCCCCTTCAGAACCCCCCAGGGGGTGGTGTGGAACAACTTGTTCTCAGAGGGGTCCCCAAAGAGACTACACAGACAGGGCCAGGACATCACAGGGAAGTCTTCCACTTCCCAACTAAATTGAATCTCTCCCGCCTTGCAGACAACTGGGCACTTAAGAGGAAAATTCCTATGGCAAAGAGAAGGGCTCAAAATATGGAAACACAGAACACCAGGCAAAGCTTTTTTCACCTGCCACCTTCACATTATACAAGCGAAGAAGCCTCTGCCATAATCCCAGCTACACCAAGGTTTCACACTGTGCATTAGTCCCTCCAGCCTAAGGGCTTGCAAGGTGCAGAGCTGCTGGGGGTGACCAGGGTTACGAGCCCAGTTCAGATTCCCAGCACCAGTGGCCAGGGCGTAGCAAGGTATGTTTTAAAGGGCTACGTTAGACACGTAGGAAACCTAGCAACTATTATTAACAAAAAGTTATTTTAAATGTATGAGGGGCATATTTTCACATACTGGGCCACATGCAAATGAGTCTGTGTAAGTACAAAACTGAGGAACACAGGAATATGCCAGAGCACAAAGCAGAAATACACCCCTGAGAAAGGAAGACACCCCTAACAGAACTTGGGACTTTTGCTAAGAAGATCTCAAGAAAGGTTTAAGATTCATAGAGAATCTAAAGCACTGCTATCATTTCAAAAGCAATTTAGGTCTCTCAACACATCTTGACATTACCTTTGCACTTCAATCGTTCCCATGGTTTCATATGCAAAGTCACACTTGTTATCAATCTCAATGGCCTTGCTTATGAGTTCTAAACCTTTGTCTAAATCTTGCTTCCACTGAAGCTGAAGTAAACTGAAAGAGAAGGAGAAAACTTAGAAAAAACTTCCATGTATCCTCACAATCCAGCCCATACACACAAAAAAAAAAAAAAAGTAAAAATACATTTAACAGCACTAAGCTGTTTCCACAAAGCCGCTCTTTGAGGCTGAACTTTCAGAGACAAACATCAGGCTACGCTTGATTCCCCTTGGTACCAACCGTCCTTGACCCAAAGAACTGCGGACTCGATACGTACCCTTTATGAACATATGTAGTGGCGTTGTCTGGCTCAAGGTCAATACATTTATCATACATTTCATCAGCCTTGCCAAACTGCTGTTGATCAGTTAGCGCCTGCATCAGAAGAGAAACGCATATGTCAATACGCAACCAAAATATGCGCTGTGTGTCAGGAGAACTCTAATTAAAACCATATTGATGTTGCAAGATCACCCTTCTCTCCCCCATCACAGAGCAGAGCAGGGCAGGCCAAGTACACAAGTTACTCGAGTTTATTTTCAAAACTGATGCTCTTTAGAGAGGCCAGCTTTAACTGCAAAGATCACCATCACGGTACTAGCTGCAATGGGAGATCCACAAGCAAGACATGTTAAATATAGCACAACACTCCTACCCATGATTTAAGGTAGCTCAAAGGATGTGCAGTACTCCAGAACTCATTTTCAAATAAAAACGTACCTGAGCATAGAGTGCATAGCCTTCAGCACACTTAGGAAATTTCTTTATGACCTCTTCAAAGCCCTTCATGGCTACCTGCACAGGCAAGGGATTATTTCCTGTATATGCTTGGCGATACTGTTAAAAGAGAGAAAAAAAAAAAAGAATTAAGCAAGAAAATGTTCATCAGACCCACACATATCCCCAAGACACGCATGCGTCATGACATGCAACTAGGACAGCAAGTCCTAGAAGTTGAGAAGCCTGTCCTGTACACTTAAGTCCTTACTCCTCCTTCAGAAGGCTCTGTTTTCCACACCATTCAAACTGACTTCAGTAAAGTTCTATCTGCTACAATTGGAGTGCAGTTTTGCATTCCTCTACTTCCAAACACAAAAGACCATCTACTGTTTCGATTATGAACATTGAAAAATATAAGGGACAAACCCTCATTCAAATCAAAGAAAATCCATTGTAATAGTTTTTACTTCATTATATATAAAAAACAAAATGTTCATTGCACTACTTTTCAATTACCTTCAAAGAAATATTGAGAAACAAAATATGCTTTCAAGAACATCTTTAAAGAAAGAGAACCCAGACAAACCCATTTCCTACCAAAGCAAAACATTTCTGTGCTTGAGCCAAGGCAGAATCGGGTCGCAATCGGATACATTCATCAAAGTCTTCCACGGCCTCTTCAACTTGGTCGAGCAGGATTTTCAACTAACCAGAACGAAAGAGAATCCTATTTCTGTATTTAATCTGTGCTTCATACAAGTAAGCGATACATCAATTAGCATCAGTTAATGTAGTTTCCAGTTCACATTTATCTAGAGACTCACAAAACCTGTGCCTAGAGCTCACTGACAGGGCACACTAGAGCCACCGGTGAAACTTTGGCTTCAGACACAGAAAGGCAACGTCCACAGGCAGGGACCGAGCGCGTTTGCATTTTAGACCGTTGTGTCTCCACTTCTGCTTTAGCAGAGATCCCACTCATTATGGTCAGTCTCCGTAACTGTGCTGTATTTTCTCAAGTTACTTTGCCTCACTGTAGTTAATGAATTATGTGGGATTTAACATTTTCACTTTCAAACTTTTTTCAAAATTTTTTTCCTGACATTGCAGTCCTTCACAGGAGTAAAACTTACTTTGTCATTCCTTACTTTTCTGAAGAGTTATTTTAAAACACCAATTTTCAAGCTGCAGAAGAAATTTCATCCCCTTCAAACATCAAATAACACCATTCTATCACTGAGCACTAAGGAGATCTAGCAAAGTCCTGGAGAGGCACTGATCTTTGGAAGTCTTCCTAATGAAACCTTGGCATATCTGTACACAGCATTTTTTCCTTTTTCTTCTAGTATCCTTTACATTACAATTCCGAGTTAGGAATTCACATTTTTCTAAAGCAAACAGTGTACAGTGTGTCTGATGATACACGGCTCATTACTTTTCTTTTAGCACATCCTGCAATATTCAAACATTAGGACAAAAGCGCTGTGTTTGTTTACTTGTCCTCGATGGTGGTAAACGTCTGCATTCTGAGGGTCAATGTCAGCAGCCATGTTGAAGTCCTGCGTGGAGAGCACGGGCTGCTGCTGCTGCATGTACATGCTGCCTCGCTTGATCAGAGCATTGGCACGCAGCTGCAGGAAAAAAAAGTGCAAGTGAGCATCAGGTACATTGACATCTGCCCAGATTTAGGACATGGTTACGTTTAATATGTTTAATATGTTTTTAATATGATTATTTTCTCTTACTAGCGGATTTCACGCATTCTAAGCAGCAATTAATTTCACATTAAGCTTAACTCAATCAGTACAAATTAATCATTTGCTTAACTGCAAGTAAGTCAGCCTATATTTTTGCCAGCTTTTCATTGCCAGGGAACCCTTTTAGAAGATATGTTTGCTATGCTTACAAACACATCAGCATTTTTAGAAGCAGTTCAACATGCAAGTACAATTACAGTTTTCCCTCTTATTTATGAATATTTTTCAGCTCATATAAACCTCTAATTGATTGCACTTCATCTATGCTTTAATTTATAAGGCTTAGCACAGCCGTCTCCAAAATACTGCCAGTGCAATAGTGACAGTACAATTCTCCAGAAATCAAACAACATAATAGTGAAAGAAAACAGAGCACTTTGATTAAGAGGCTGAAAAGTCGCAAGAAGCAGCTCTGAACTTCACTGTGAGTCCATTCTCTCACTTTTAGGCTTTCTTAACCCAATCTACAATGCAGCTATCCAGGTTCTTACCTTCACGTTTGCACCTTCCATGCTGATAACCTGATCGAGGTCTGGTTTGGCAGCGTTTGCATTGCCAATGAGTAAATAGAAAGTAGCTCTTAAGAGTAAAGCTTCAGCCATGTATTTTCCTTGCGCTTCAATTTCTTTTGTGCTCTCACTGATAATTTTGTCATAGTTCTCTTCTTCCATATATTGTTTTGCTCTCAAGTAGCCAGAGCTGTAAATGATGTAAGAGCAGCTGTATATACATAAGCATCCACTAAACACTCCAATTTCGATTCAGACAAATTATTTTTTATATCATAGTAAATAGTATTTTTTCTATACTAAGTTGCAAAATTAGCATTATAAGCAGTTACAAATATTTCTGGATTAAATCATCAGATTCAAAACAATTTAGACAAAGTGTTCAAATTACATCTGCAAGAAAACAAAGGTTTTATTTCCATCTCGATTTGAGCTTCATTTGTCTCAATTTTTTTTTTTTATTTTTTCCTCCTCTACTTTAAGGCCAGCTATAATGTCTGACTTAAAAAAAAGAAAGGCTGGCATCCCAGGTTGAAAAATGAAGTATAAAATTTAGCAGCATGCACTTTACATACGAAAGAAGATTTCATAGCAAAAAAAAAATATCTATATATATATATAGATATAGATATAGTCTTGTTCTCAACATCTTGGATTTGATCGAGCATTCTGGATTTGATCAATCTCAAAAAAAGAACCTCCGCAAGCAAGTTTCTTTCAAGTTTTTAAGTTTTCCTTTGTCAGAACAAACCCCTCATGTTGGTGTAATTTGATTCTGAAAACATAAATATGCTTTCAGCCTCAGCTGCTGTAGCGCAGTTTTCAGTAGCGCAGACCTTTTTTCCTAGCTTGTATTTTCCCTTTCAATCCAAAGGCTACTTTGATCTCTTCCTCAAAAACTCTTCCTCGAATATAAAACATCCCTTTCGCCAGAAACCCCTTTCAGCTCTCTTCCCATCCTCCCACCTCTTAAGCTTCAGTATGGTACTAGAAATAAATACTCAGCATTTCTTCCTGCTCTCACTGTCTTCCTCAGCTTAATGTACCAAAGCTGCTTATGGTTTGGAATCAGTCAGTCAGTTTTCACAAGTTTAATTTTTTTAGCATTGATCTTATTTCATAGGTATCTTTTATCACATGGGATTTCCTATACCAAGCATTATAAAACAACAGCGTTACACTGAACATAGTATCAGAATGACTGAAAACTTAATTGCAGTACCTAAAAGCTTCCAACTGTACACTCACTTTTCTTTTACTTCTGAAGCTTCTCCCTCTTTATCCTTATCTTCATCCGACTTCTCACCTTTAAGTAAAGGCTGGGAGATGATATCATCTGTGAAAGAGCTGAAGTAGCTCTTAATGAACTGTGGGGAGGGCATCAGAGGCTCACGGTTCTGAAAGGAAGACAAATGTACTTGAAGTCTACAGTCAATCACTCATGAAAGAATGATGATTTTGTACTGATAACCTCACCAATAGCTCTGTATTTTTTGACTTGATAGTTTGCCATTCGGGGATTATTTAAATTTCAGACGAGAATGTAGTACCCAGAGGGAATTAAAACCACAGCTCACTACCCCTATACTTGTAAAGTTGACATTACTGTGGTTTACAGATGCCAGTGCAAAGAAATCTGAATGGTTCCAAGCAGAAAAGTACAAGTATGAGCAGCTACTGACAGGAACAGAAACAGACTGTGATTGAATGTCACAAACTAATACGACAACATGAAGGCTTATTCCCCAAGAGAGAATCAGGAAGTCTGCCTGTAAACAAAAGAGTCAGACTTCCTAAAGCATCATTTCTTACATACTTTAAAACAAAACAAAAACTTTAAACATTCTTGTTTCTTCACTTCTTAACACCCAGGAATTCCCCTGTTAACTTGCATAAAATTTCTATCTATAAATTAAAAACAACCTGGGGAAAAAGCTCTCAACCTTCCTTCTCATTGCAATCCAGTCATTAAATACAGAACCCAAATTGCTGTGACATTTTTGCTGATCATTTATAACCCAACTCAACACATGCCATCACTAACTCAGCAAAAATCACACACCATAACTGACTGAGCTAACTGAACATTTGGCTCATGTAAACTATGCCCCTATTGCTGTTTTAGCACTGATACTGTACACAACCCAAAGCCTAAGGGGAAACAAACAATTATTTTATTCAAATCAATGAAAAGATTTTGCAAGTTACAAAGAGGCTTCTTTTCTGAAAGAGGTTTCAGGAAGACTAGTAGTTGCCCCAACATAAGACATCCCAAGTAAAGCAGTAACTTTGCACTAAACTCTTGATGTTGATCTTTCATTCACCATCTGAAGACATCGACTTGCTTGCAACAAGTGACAAAATCAAATCTATGTTTCAACAACTAAGCAGACAGGATCGGAATTGGTTCTCAGTATCACAAGTCTTACCTTATATTTCTCTTTGGCCTTTTCTTTCCCAAGCAGTTTAAGAACTTTATCAGCTAATAGCATGCTCTGCTGGTTTTGAAAGCCTTCTAAAATGCAGACTGCAGTGACATCTGGGGAACACATAAAAATGAGATTAAAATCAACTAATCGTGTCAGTTACTCAAGTACAAAATGCACCACTAATACAATAAGCCACTGACAAAACACACATCCCATTCACAGATGAAAGCCTCCATTTCCAGTTTCTTTATTTGCCACATTTTCCAAAATACAAAATTTGCTGTTAAAGAGATCTCCTTTTGGTAAAAGAATTTCACCACATCCTTTTTTTCTTTTTTCTCTCCAATCTACAACATCCTTAAAAAAATAGGGAATTTCATATTTCCAATGGGGTTTTCCACACCTCCTCTTCTGTGATCACTAATTTTCTGCTTTCAACACTCAAATTCAGTCTGATTCCATCTCCTTTCTCAATTTGAGAAAGCTTCTCCTGTATTACAAGTCTTTCTGCACACCTCTGTGCATCTGTGACTGGGCAAATTAAGAAGAATTTCCCTGCTATCTCATTTAAAATGCCCACAGCACATCACTTTCACTCACCGCCTGAAAGTTTGCAGAGCTAAATGGGCCCTTGGGCCACCTTACCATTACTCCTCTAGGTCCTCAAATGATTCTGAGTAATGGTGGCTCTACACATTAAATTTCCCTATTTAATTTCTACATAAAATCCTGTCTCTTTCACAGAAATACATTAAGAAGGAAAAATCCTAGAAAAAGGCTAATCAGAAGCCTAAGATATAACTTCTATGAAGCTACTGTGTAAGGCTAGTCACCGAACACCAGAGTTTGAATTTGAAATTCAAGCAATGTATGGTGATGAAAAGCAAGTTTTCTATCACGCACAGTGTAGTTTCTGTAACATGAGAGAGACCTTCAGGTGATTATTCCTATCAAAAACTCCCCCTTATAGAGTGGTGCACAGAGGAACTCCCAGGAAAAAACCGCTCCAGCCAGCAGCAGTGGATGAGACAGGGGCTCCTCCCTCTGTTACACATGTGCTCTATTACACCACATTTTTATGAACAAGTTTTACTTTGCTTTGCCTTCCTCTATTACATGAATGCACCCCCCTGCCTGGCACAGTTAGTTGCTGGTACAGGTAGTACCTCACTAGAAAAAAAAAAAAAAAAAAAGAAACTTAGTTCAGGAGAAAGTAGACAATTTTCAAGCAAATCGGACATTTTTCAGATTTGAAACAAACTGTAACCTAAAAATGCTTATGTAGGTTGAAAACAATTGCTAAAAACATTAGTGCTGCCAGCATCATCAGGAAACTACATTTAAAAACTACCATGTTGTTGCAGAGATCCTAGATCTTTCCTGCGGCTTTGCTCATCTCTCAGTTTATCAGAGCTACCCGAGGTCTAGGTTTTGTTACGGGGCTTGAGAAACACAGCTGCTCTGCAGCAAGTCCTCAGCAGACTCAGCAAATGTTCTGCAGCTTCTTCTGAAGTCTCTGGGCAGTTGCAAGGGGCCAGATTCAGTGACCTAACCAATTCCTTCTAGTACCTATTCTGCTCCAGGGTGGAAAGGCCATTTGCCATTGGAGAGAAGAGGGGAGAAAAAAAGAAAACAAGGTAACACAAGGCAAAGCACACATTTTCCTTCCATTTGGGAGGTATTCACCTTCCAAACTAGCAGACCTAGTTCTTAGATGTTACATATACCAAAACTAACTTAGTTTTATTAATATTACATTTTCTAGCTACCAAAATGCCTCTTTGTTTTCTTTCCTTGTTTGATAACACAAGGAATGTGTTTCTGCCACAGCAGAAAACATCATTTGCCTTTTAATCTTGCTTCAGCAGGAATAATTTCACCTGATGGAACTTAAATGGGTATTATCAAAGCAACACCTAGTTCAGAGGTACCTTCAGACAACACATCTGACCACTAATTATCCTTAATTTCGATAGCATCTCAGTCACATCTTCCTGACAGTTCACAATGTGTTGATGATACAAAACCAGGAGGAGTGGCCACAGCTGCAGCATGTCCAGTTCTGGGCTCTCCAGTACAAGAGGGACCTGAAGCTCCTGGAGAGAGTCCAGCCTAGGGCTATGAAGGTCATTAGGGGCCTGGAGCATCTCCCTTCTGAGAAGAGGCTGAGTCTGTTCAGCCCGGAGAGGAAAAGACTGAGAGGGGATCTTAGCAGCATGTGTGAATCACAAGGATGGGGCCACGCTGTTTTCAGTGGTGCCCAGTGACAGCATAAGAGGCAACAGCTACAAACTGCAACACAGGAAGTTCCCCCTGAATTTGAATAAAAACTTCTTTCTGTGAGGGTGACAGAGCCCTGACATAGGCTGCCCAGAGAGGCTGTGGAGTCTCCTTCTCCGGAGATCTTCCAAACCTGCTTGGAGGTCATCCTGTGCCATGTGCTCTAGGTGTCCCTGTCGGAGCAAGGAGGTTGGACTAGATCTCTAGAGGTCCCTTCCAACCTCAACCCTTCTGTGATTCTGCATTTTGTTAGGGATAATATTTACAAGGATTTGATACAGGAGCTTCTGCCAAATATATGATGTTAATATATATTAAAAAGTCTGTCCCAAATATCATTATTATACATCAGAGAATTACTACTGAAGCCGTTTTGGTTTAATATGCGCCAAATGAAACCTGCAGAAACACCTTGGTTCCTAGAGAAGTTATTTCTTTGCAACTGATTGGGAAGTTTTCTTCTTACAACAGAAGGAAATATACTTGCAGTAGCTATAAGTGTTTTTCTACACATGACTGTGTATTACTGTAGTCACCAAAGGAAAACAAAACAACAAAAAACAGACAATCCTGCACAATCCTGTAAGTTTTCTTGTTTCCATAGTGCCCAAGTTCCACTTCAAGTACACACACCCCAAGAGAGACTCACCTTCTAAACATTCCTTCTTATTGTCTAGCTTCTCATGAGCCTTTGCACGTCTGAAGAGAGCTTTGATGTATTTGGGGTTAAGTTCAACAGCCTTCGTGCAGTCGTCTGCCACTTCCGTCCACTTTTGCTAAGGGCAGAAGAACAGCAGCATGAAGGCGATCCTACTCCAAAGTTGCACCATGTTAATTTGCTGCTACCAACCCCTCTTGCCCTCCTCACAGCAGCTGCAATTCCCAGCACTCTGGTTCTACCTGTATGCTGCTATTTCTGCAAGTTTCTTGGTCATAAACTGCCAGCCGCCACAAAACAGAAAACCAATTCTGACAAAAAAAAAATGAAACTGAGCAGTTTTATGAAGCATATGGAAGAAGATAATGAGCAGATGCAGGAGGCAGTAGTGGAAATGAAGGACTGGCACACAACAGACAGAAGAAATAAAATGCAAATGTAACAAAAACCAACACTCAAGATTAATCAAGGACTAAAATACAATGTTATTTTAGTTTACTATTTTTAGTTCACTATACTATGCACTTCAAAGGGATGATACATGAATATGCAGGAGTAGAGCTGATCTAGGGTATTAAAATTAGGCATAAAAACAGGCTTTTATAGTAATTGAAAGACAGTAACTGAATACAGTTCTTAGGCATTTATTATTCATAAATTAATATAATTTACTCAATCATATATGATGATATACTCATTATTAGTATTACAAGTATCTTTTTGTTTAGACAAGAACTATTTTACTCCTCCTCTAACTTTGAAGGCTAAAGTTCTCTGTGCATGCAGCCTCTCACTTGATACCTTAGATCACACCAAGCTGTTCTTCAACTCTTTTACGCAGCTTTCTAATTTGACCTCCAGATATTTCTTGATAACATAATAAAACACACTAATCCATTTCTAAAACAAAGACCAAGTACACATGGCTAATAACTAAGTGCTTCTACAGAAAATTTCACATGTTGATGGAAAAGTATGATGAACTAGTGAAAAATTAAAGCTAAAGCAGGATGCCATTGCTTGCAAAGGCAGCAGGTATCACTTATCTGGGAATCACCACTGGACCAAAATGTCAACATATATAATCTGCACATAAGTTTTTAGAATAAACATACGATTATTTTCTTACCAGTTGCTCATAGGCAGCAGCTCTATTCTGATAGAAGGTAGAAAGATCAAGGTTTTTCTCAGGGGGACAAAGGCTGATAGCCTCAGTGTAACACTGAATAGCTTGCTCATATTTTCCTGCTTTAAAGTATTTGTTTCCCTTGTTCTTGGCAGCTTGAGCTCTATCAAGAGGGCTCTGAAAAAGAAAAGTCATCAGTCAGTTCAAATAAGAAAATAGCCAGCAAACAACACACATAAGCGCTTATATTCGAAGATATAAAAGGGATCTAAGCACTAAACTCTAGTCTGGACTTCTGAAAACCTCCCTCCTTCCATTCCAATTTTTGGAAGGATGCAACAGATTTCTCTTTTGCAAGTATACAAGACAGCAGAGTGTCTTTTAAACCAATTCACCACAATGGTATCAAACAGTGCAGTCAATACTCTTTAGAAAGCTAGAGAGGTTTTAATGTTACAAGTGATGATCAGCAGCACCAGACACTAAAAGTGTGAAAGCAACAGAGTCTTCAAAACAGTCCAAACGGGGAAGGTTTCCACCTGAAATGCATGCAGCCTGAGAGACCCGAGCTGATTCAGCAGGATATAAATAATACGTGGAAAATACTCTGTGAAAAGATGAGCAAAAGCTGCTCGGGAGAGCAAACGCGTTTTGCCCTCTGTACACTAGATGAGTTACTGACTCTTCCACAGCTTCGCATGAGCTGCTCATCCATCTCAGGCTGATAAAATGTGCAGGGCTGCCGCAGCCTGTTGTTCTAAAGAGACGTTGCACAATTTTGCCCCCCAGCCTTGCAAAGCAGACCACTAGGTCCGGCCTTGCCTGCTGACTGTCTGCGTTCCTGCAGAAACGCACATGCAACCTCTACGCTTACACAGCAGTTATCAAATGCCAAGTAGAAGTTTATAAGGAATCAGATGTAAAAAAAGACCTTCTCCAACCTAGCTGTGGTGCACATTCAGTAAACACACAGCTGCACAAGATACTAAAGAAAGAGACACTGAAGAAGACCCAGGATTACTGGCTGTGCCTTAGCTATTCCTCCTTCCTAGTCCAGCTTCAGCAACCACATGGGCAGCTTCCACCTCCTGTGCCACGCCCCAATGGGAGCAGAGGCATGAGCATCCGTGCTGTTCTTACACCCTCTGAGAAGGGGAAGACTAGAGAGTTGGCTGCCGGATTCTCTACATTTCGTCTGTTAAATTGCACACCAAAAAGAACATCTAGGATTTGCTGGCAGTTTTAAGTGCCGCCCTGCAACCATATTTCCCTTTCCTGCCCTCCCTCATCCACCGCTAGTGTCACAAACTATGCTCATATTGCCACGAGACAAACTTCGAAGCATCTTTCCATTTCACCAGCCTTTCCCTGCTCCTGTCGTCTGCTCTATTCAAGTTTCATGCCACTCTGATCACTTTTAGCATCAAAACATCTTCTTAAAACTGAAAACCTGGAGGCGGAGGGTCAGTAGCTGCAGTACAGCTCCTCGTTTAAGGCTTGGTTTCCAATCATGGCACGAGTGAATCAGTCAATGGGTGCCAGCTTCAGCTCCTGCATAAAAACAAGCATCAAAGAAGTACCCCAGAGACACTGTACTGAGCAGAGGCTTCCCAGGAAAGCTATATAAGGGACGGAATTTCCTAAATATCGCTCCTGGCAGAAAAGCTCTTCTTCCATTGCTCACCTGTCATTCAGTTTATCTAATACACACAGTGGACAGAAATTAAATTACAGAAAAATCAGCTTTGATTTTTCCTTTGGCAATTCTATAGCAAACCACAATAGAAATTTATTTGTGAGTAGGTTACAAAATTCAGTGATGTTCCAAGTTACTCCCTACCCAAAAGGGAGAACACAGCACAAGAGGCAAGCCACACATTCAGACCTGTCCTCCCAGTGCCAAAATCCTTGAAATCCGCTAGGCTTTAAGTGTACAGAGGGAAAAAGAAGAACCAATCAAATCTATGCTGAGGAGCATATGTTTGCATTTGTTCATCACTTTGCCATCACAGCTAATTTCTTTAGCCCACCCATCATTTACCCCAATAACTGTTTCAGGCTACCAGAGGGTCTGCTCCCACTCATGCAGTTTGAAGCCCTGCTTATAGAACATATATAGTCATCATATAGTCAAGACCACAGTACTGTTGACTCCTCCCAATCTGAGTATTTCTCTCTGCAGCCTTAGGCATGCTGTTATATGTAGCCAGAGGAGCAGCATAATACAATATTTGTAAAAGGTGGACATTTTAAAAATGAAGTTCTGTATACATAAACCTATTTTGATAAATAGGGGACCTATAGGGGAAATAGCATTAGCATTGCATATCCATTCAAAAGAGAAGCCCACCCACAGTGGTGGTCTGATAGTCTTGGAACAAAAAGCTGCTCAGACATGTGTGCCCCCCCCCTCCCCCCCCAAAAAAAGCCATTGCTTTTACTCTAGTGNCCCCCCCCCCCCCCCCCACCAAAAAAAGCCATAGCTTTTACTCTAGTTTGACAAAACTTAATAATATTTATAACTAAAAACTTTAAGAAAAGCATAAGAAAATCTGTTCCTAAATTGAAGTTAAATAACCATGGTATAACCCACTGAAGTCAAAACCACTAAAAAGCTAAGTCTACCTGTCTCATTTTGTTTGTTTGTTGGTAGGGGCATGTGCACGCCTTTTTTTTTTTAAGCTATTAAAGAACTCGTGACATTATACTCTGCAATCTTTTCATAAGAACATAAATAAGAAATCTAAAATAATTCTTAATATACAATCAGTTTTTGAAAGAGAAGTCCCCAATTTATCCTTGACTTTTTTTTTTTTTTTCTCCATTTTTTGAGCTTGTTTTGCTCTGGAAGACATACAGAAATAAGAAACAGATTCATTATTCAAGGTAAGTTCACGCACCTCAGGCAGAACTACTCAAACAAAAGAGGCTTTTGTTCAATTTCCTTGCAGCTATAATAACTCTAGACATTATTGACCACCAGGCTGAAAATATTTTCAGACAAAAATGGCATTTATACTTTTAAAAGCAACAGTGCCCACATCTCTCTGCTCACGTGACCCACAGCAGTTGTGGGTAGGTACCACAGTAAGAAGCAACGTGTTCTACCAGGCGTATTTTGACTCTACGGCAAAAGAGCTTACAGAGCAAGAACCCCTCATGTAGTTTGTTATCTCTTGGTGAGAGAACCAGAGTAACAAGCAAGGCAGTTCAATAAATTGAAGTCCATAAGCAACTGTCTGCAAATGCAGCATATACAAATGCAGCACTGAGCCATGCCACTCATTCCTCTGAAAATATCAGCAGGAAAGGAGAGAAATTCTCTCCCTTGCTTTGCTTTGGAAAAGTTCTGACAAGCAAAAAAGACGAAGTAGTGAAGAGTTTTTATTTAGTTGTGTGCTGGCACTCCATTGAAAGACTAGTTTACTCTTCCTTATTAAAGCACAGACTACAGCAAGCTTTTTACCAAAAAGTACTTTTAGTCTGTTCCTTATAGATGAGGTTTATTTCTATTCTCAATGTAGCAAAAAGGGAACTTCATTTCACTGGCACCAAAGGCAACAGTGACAGGCCACAACAGGTATCTTACCCAAAGCCAGGAGAGAGACCTTCGGGACCTGAAGGTTTTGAGCTGCAACTCAAACACTGGAACACCCCGGTAATGCAGGAACTGCCGTTGTATTTTCATCATGAAGTCATGGACAACACCCCTGCCCTGAAACCAGTAGAATGGAAAGTGTCTCCTGTAAAAGGTCTGCTCTGCACACTCACTGAGATCCTGCCACAGCCATTTGGGATTAAGCAGTTGCTAAAAAAACACATTTTCATTGCGTTTTCATGTTCACAAGGGACATTTTAAATGTTTTGTCACAACCAAATTCTTGCTAACAAACTAAGAGCCTGTTTCCTCCAGATGCAAATGCTTTTGCTGCATTAAACTTGCTCAGAATAAACCAGTGTTAAAAAGCACCTATCACCATGAAATTATTTTGTACTTTACTACTCTCACAGATACCATCACTAAAGCAAATTCACAACTTCTAACACCTTTAACACTTCCTGGGTTCACACTTTTTGCTAGACTTGTACCCAGCTGCGTACCCAGCACAAATATCTGACACAGTCATGCCAAAACTAAATACACTGTTTCCATTACAGCCAAAAGCAGACAGGACCCTTTTTTTGGACATGCATCGCAATTTACTTAGCTGCTTAGCACATGTTTGTAACGTCCACCATTTAGAAGCCTCTACAACACTCATGCTGCTAAACACTCATGAGGTTCCATGTGTTTTTCATATCTTGAAGGAGCTGTTTGAATTTGAATACAATTTAAAAGCTATCTGCACTTACAGGAAAAAATATCTCAGCATTTAGTCTGTTTTAAGTAACCATTCTCTAGTCATTGTCAAAACTCGTCAAGTCAAAGGACACTTGTGCTTTTGAGAAGCACTTGGTTATTCATTAAACAAGCAGATTCCTGACTATCTGAAGACCAGACAGTACAGATAATAGTCGTTACCTGTTACTTCAACCTCCACAGATCTACTTGCCTCACAAAATACTCAGAAACAGCACATGAACCACAGCTGCTTAACAAGGTGGCAATTGCACAAGTAGAGCTCAGTAACCTCCAGCAAAGCGAATGTGTTGGTTAAACCAGCAGCTTAAGCGGCCCTTTGTTTTGAAGGACATTGTTCTTTAAAGCCAAAGGAGGAATTCCCTGCCACCCATGATGCCAGTGAGTAACAGCAGAAACATGAGTGACAAAGTGAGGGTTTTTTTGGCTAACAAGGATTTGCAGAAGCCCTTGCCTGACAAAGGACATGCAAGGGAGGCTACTGTTTCTGCCACTGATTGCAATTTGCCAGCTGGCAAAAGATGCTCCTTCCTCTTCCAATGACAAAACTAAGGGACCCTCTCGACCAGATCAGCCACCATTAGAAAACAGTGGGTTTTTTATCCCTATACTTGAATTTATTTTGTACTAACATTTCACCAGCATTACCTCAGACTTATACTGAAAGGTATTATCTGAGTGTAAATCATTTTAAGATGCTACTTAGCACTGAAACCACTTATGAGAGAGAAAAGGGGATTTCCACATGAACTTAAGATGAAAATTCAAAGGGCAAATAAGGCCATGTAACAGTTAGAAAAAAAAAAATGAGCTCAAGTTTACAGTAAAATGTATGTGCTCCATAAGTCACCTTCTTGTAAATGGGTTTTAAATGATGCTGCCCATGAACAGGGAAGCTGCACATGAGCTGCTAAGGCTCTAACAATTACTGGACTGGTATCACACACGCTTGGCAGTTTTCTACACCTGTGCACTGCTGCTGACACAAACCACAGTTCATTTGCAGTGGGGCAACAGATTTATTAGGCAACAGGTGCACAATACAGCAAAAATGACTTTTACAGATTTCAGTCAGATTAATTAATAACAAACATTAACACAGGCGCACCTGGACAAAGGGTTATACTTCCTTCACACAGTGATCTGGTGGCAGAGCACTGGGATGGGCAGCACTCAGCGAATTGAAACAGCTCCTGGAAGAAAGCCAAGCTAGTTGGCTGCTGAGCCCGGTAGGATCCATCGTGCAGGCTGAGATGTTGGGCCACTGGCACCACCTCTGCACCCAAGCGAGCAAACCGAGCCCAGAGGGAAAAGTCGGGCACAGATACTGGACTGCAACAGAGCCACAGGGCTTCAGCTGCACTGCACAACGCCGTGCAGCCAACTAGCAGTTCGAGACCCTTTGCTTGGTGCTTCCAGGCACACTGAAAACCCAGTGTTCATCTAGGAACCCGCACAAACTGTTCATGGGTAAGATCTGGACTACCAAACTACTAACAGGAATGATTGCAACCTAAGAGGCGAATTAAAAACAAACAAACAAACAAACAAAAAACCAGAACTAATGCATTATCTCACTAACAAACATTTCCTCCTCTGAGACAAGGAGGGTGTAAATACAAGTTATCACAAAGTAAGTAAAAAGCATGAACCAAAAAGGTATCAAATCCTATTTGGTAACTACTGGATGTAACAGCGGGAGTACAGATGCGACATGACTATAGAGGACCCTCTTGCACCCCTCTTGGGAAGCTGGCCAGCTCCATTACCGCTCCAAAATGCCTATATGCAGGGGAATATAGAGGAGGATTCAGAGATGTGTGCAGCCACAAGGCCATGATCTCACTGAAGCAACAGAGCTCCGGAGGGACAGCTCGCACGACGGAAGTGCCCTCGTGAAGGGCTTTGCGCTTCTTAGGCAGAGACAGGCCAGGAAGGTGAGGTAGGGAGCTGCTCTTCATGTGGGAGAGCAGCTGGAACGTACTGAGGTCTTCTTCGGGGTGCATGAAGACTGAGCTGAGAGCTTGCAGGTGAGGATTAAAGGGGAGACCCTCCCTAACACAAGAGAAACTGTTAGGGGTATTCACTACAGGCCACCTAAAGAGGAAGAGGAAGCAGGTGAGGCTGGAAGTAGCTGCACAGTAGCAGTTCCCTGTACCCCTGAGGGGCTGTGCTCACAGCAGAGCCATCTGAGAAGCAGTTTGGCTTTTCCCAATACAGGTAAAACTGAAGCCTGAACTGCAGGTAAATCAGAAAGATGCCTGAATAAAGAACAAGGAAATTTTGGACTCTAGACATTTTCAGATGTCTAGAGAACAAACAAAACAAGCAGAAAATTCAAGGCGGTTGCTTCAGAATCACAAAACATCAAATGCACACAGAAATTGACTCAATGAAATACATGCACGTGCACACAAAAAAACCCACCTCAGTTCTGATTTTTATATATGATTACAGTTACCACAAACACACACACACAGTTGGTGGTAGCCTATTCTTTGTTGATCTATATGTTTTCTAATAGACTTCCCACTTGTGTTTAAATTCAGTCGCATTTCAAATACAAACCTACAGGGGATGAAGAGCTAGTGATTCATTTTAGAGATAAGAAAAATAATACATTGATAAAACAAAATAAACAAACAAAACCAAACAACACATCAGTGGATAAGAAATGCAGACCAATACAAGGCAGGTACCTAAAAATTAAAATACCTGCAGAGATTGTATTTAGCGTCATAACACAGCATACAGCGACAACTGAAGAGTCTCTGGACCATATCATTCATCCCTATACTTTTTGTTAGGGGCATATAATCCAACGGTATTATCTTTTGTGCAGTAATCTGAAATACCCAGATATTTTGAGATTTTTGAGTTAAGCACAATATTAAAAGCCATCTCCTGCTTCTAATACGACTATAGAGGCTGAAAACCAGCACTGTTGCTTGGCCTAACAGTGACCCTCCGCCACACGAGCACCTGTCCCCAAGTGCAGCTGGGTTATATTGCTGCTGGCTGCGCTCTAGCCAGGCCTGAGGGGTCTGCAGAAGCTCCAGACCCGCTTCGCCTCTCCATGTGCTCCTGCCTTGCACAATGTTCAACTTCATCACCAAAATGATCAGGGTTAAAAACTGCCTTTTCCTATCTTGTTTTTTCAATCCGGCTAGTACACTGGCTATGGCATAACAAGAGGGGAAAATGCACCAGTATCTTAATAGGACCTGTCACCAGAGCCAGCATATATTAAAGTTACCTCTAGTATGCCAAGGTGAACTTCCACAAAACTCACTTCAACATGGAGCACAACAGCAGCAGGGAAACAAAGTTTCAGACAGCAAAAAAAAAACACTGACTTGGTTCCTCACCCACCATTTGCCCTGTCTAAAACTTTGAAGGCGTTTGCCAATTGTAACAACCCCTCAACAACATGATGAGCCCGTCTACAACGCCATCTCAGAGATATTTTTCCATCTACACGCACAGAAGAGAATCACGGGCTCGATTTTAACTTTGTTTTACCCCCTTTTGTTCCCGTTTCTGTACAGGCCCTTTTATGTAAAAATTCTCAGGGCGCTTATATGCACTGGGACAAAGGCGAGCTCAGAGCACACCGCCTCTGAAGTCTCAGTTACTTCAACCGTATGGCCCTGGTATTCCCACAGAAAACGATTCCGCTTTAAAAAAAAAAAAATCTGGACAGAAACTAGAAAACTAGAAAATATCTCGGCGCGCGCGGGGCTGCTCGGGCGCTTCCCCGGGGCGGCTTCTCGCGGCCGTTCCGCGGCTCCGCGCACGAGCGCGCAGAGCACCCGCCCTCGGCGCCGCGCTGCTCCCGGCGCCCCGAGCGGCCGTTGG
>VWPW01003918.1:198956-267145 GCA_013389825.1 Crypturellus undulatus | reverse complement strand
CGCCGCCGCCGCCGCCCGCCGCCGCCTCCACGGGCTTCGAGGCGGCCATGACGCGCTCGCACCGCCGGCCCGCGGGAGGCGGAGAGGGGACACCGGACACCTGGCGCACGCCGGGAGGAAGGCGGAAGAGGTCAGCAAAGCGCTTCCGCCCGCCGCGCCGTTACCCGCCAGCCGCGCCACCTACCGGCGCAATGGCGGCCCCCAGGGCGGCCCCCGCCTAATGGCGCCCCCCACGCGGGGGCGGTGCTCCGCTGTCACGGCACCCCCGCGGAACGGCGCACCCGCAGAGGGTTCCGCCGCGCCGCGGCTGTCGCGGGCGTCGTGGGGCCCTCTCGTGCCGATCCGGGCCAAGGTGTCCCCAAGCGGGCGCTTCTTCGTCACTTTCTCCCTGATATTTTACCCCCTCCACAGAAATTTCTACCTTTATGATTTCCCAGCTATCACACAGTCATTACGAGTTGAAAGAAATTATAAGCCAGGCCTATCTTTAACTCTGGATTAATTTTGTGTAGGAGGAGGTTGTGGACAGTTGATATGCAGGCCTGGCAGCAAGTTTCCAGGGCTCTGTGCTGGAACGCTTTGTTTAAAAATTGTCCTTGCTTTAGGCGCTATACTTTTATTCATATGGTGGTTGATGATTGACTTTATCTGTGCTCAGCAAAAACATTAAATACACAATGCCAGAATTTTATATACACACTACGCGCCTTTATAAATACACAATTATACATACACGCTTTTATATATACACAATTTTATATATACATGCACACCTCATCTCTGTGTGTTTGCATGTATATAAAATATACCTAATGGCTTGCAGGTGTTTTAATACCTATCCAGGTTGTTCCACCTGTAAACAGTGGAAAGAGAAGGAAGAGTTGTCACCACGCCTGTTCATTTTGCCTGTTGTGCGCGCGCGCCTCGGCGCGTGTGCTCCCCAGGCTGCGCGCTGGGATGGCCCGCAGGCGTGCCAGCCTGCAAGGGCACGGTGCTGACCCGCGGCACGAGGGACCGTGGGCCGCACGGTACGCGCCAGAGAGAACCGGCCGACGGGCCCTTTTTGTGGCCTCGGGGCCCTTCCTGCTGCTGCCCCGCAGGCGTTCCCCTGGCTCCTGCCCGCTGTGCGCCCCGAGCGAGCGCCCTGCTGCAGCGCGGTCGTGCTTCCGAGCTCGCGGGTGTGTGGCCTGAGGATCTGCTACCCGCGCAGCCACACACGCTGGGTCTCGCCCACCCCGACACAGCAAAACTGCCCCACGGGGGTGTCACAGAATGCCTGAGGTTGGGAGGGACCTCCAGAGACCATCTAGTCCATCCCCTGCTCCAGCAGGGACACCCGGAGCACGGGGCACAAGGCGGCATCCAGGCGGGTTTGGAAGATCTCCAGAGAAGGAGACTGCACAGCCTCTCTGGGCAGCCTGTTCCATCCTTGACCTACCGATCCCTTCAGCATCACCGAAATGGCGCCGGGCACCCGCACAAGGCCCAGCACACACGTATCCCATAGCCAGTTATACCTGGGTCTCCTCGTAGGGTCCGCAGTCTCCCAACACCATTCCAGCAGGCTCTGTGTCCCCAACGCACTCCTCGTGTCCTTCAGCCATGCCCCAAGGCATGCAGCACATCCCTCTGATTTCACACTGTGGAACTGCACTTTAATGGGTAGAGTTCACACATTGTATCATACATTTGGAAACAGAAAAAAATAAAGTAAGAAAAAAGACACAGACGCACAAAATCTGCAATTCTATATTACAGACACGGTGCAGCTCGTAGAGCCTAGAGAAGACCCACGGCACACATGTTAGTAGAGTAGATGTCTAGGCACAGGGTCCCCAGCCCTATTCCTTTTTTTTGGCGGGGAGAGGGTGGTTTTTGTTTTGTTTTGTTTTGTTTTGTTCTTTTTTTTCTGAATTACAGACGCGGTCTGGGTGAGCCCCATCCAGAGCTGGCCAGTTCAGCCTCCGCGGGCAGCCGTGCCGATTCCCGACCGCTGTCGATAGCGTCGGCTCCGCTTCCGAAAATCACAAGGGCGCGTCGAGCGAGAGCACGCAGCCCGCAGGCGTGTTTCTGCGGTCGGCCCGGCATCGGCATTGACAGCAGCGACTGCGGAGCTGACAGGGCACTCCTCGTCACCGCCCGCGGCAGTGTCACGTCGGACACCGCGGTAATGGAAACACTAACAGAAACCCCGTTGAAAACAGGCGAGAAGGAATCGACTTTATGGTTAGACGGTGCCTGGGGGCTCCAGTGGGACGGGCTCGGGGGGACGGAGCGCGGAGGGAGGGTAGAAACTGCCTCTGCTCGCGCTGCCGCGGACAGAGCAGCGTGAGGCTATTGGCTCCGTGGCGGCTTTTGACCTGGCCTCTCCGCGCCTGGCTGGGAGACTCCCCCCAAGTCCGGAGCGTCTGTACATGGAATATGAAGAGGATGATGACATTTCCTTCGCGAAATGGATGAGCAGCTTCTGGGGCCACAGCTTGATCGACGAGGATGAGAAGGAGGGCAGAGGCCACAAGAAGCGGCAGGCGCGGTTCTGCGGCGAGAGGAGAGCCTCGCTGCCGGTACGGCATGCGCGGGCAGGGCCGCGGGGCCGACGCGAGGGCGCCCCGGGCTGAGGGTGCCCGGAGGCGCAGGAGCTCCCGGCGGCGGCTCGTGCGCTTGATTCGGGCTCGGGCACCGCTAGAATAGGGGGAAACTGCCGGACTCCGAGGTAGGGGGAGAGGGGAGGAGAACTGTAAGCGGAAAGCTGTCCTGTCTGCAGAAGGGCCAGCTGCCCGTTAGGACAGGGCTGTCCCTGCTAAGCAAGGACTGACAGAGATCGAAACACTTGAGAAAACTGGCAGGCCTAGGCACTGTCTTGAGTGATGTGGGTCATACGTAAGGCCTTATGTCTCCATGGGATTTGGACCTAATTCTGTAACGCTACTGCCTCCAACAGCTCCACTTTCTCCCTGGAATTGAGCTGTTCGCAGGGGGAACTTCTGCTTTCAGCTGGAGAACAGGGTCCCTTCTGGTTTTAAACGCCTGATTCTGAAAATATGGATGGGAAATACAATAAAGCTCGCTATAAAGGAAGTAAGGTCTTCAGAGAGGAAGAAGTTCTTGCTTCTTCTTTTCAGAGATGAACCAAGTAGTTGGGGAAAAAAGGACAGATTTTCCATGCAAACACTGTTTTTCCAGGCTGCTGACAGCTGTCTAACTGAGTATCAGAATGAAGTTAAACTGAAAGCAGCTGCTCCCAGGCTGCTCTTTGCTTGAAGGTTATTGCTTTTATTTCCCAAACCTGTCTTTAGTTTCCAACTGCTTTTTACAAGAGGTTATGTTTCCTTACAAACTATTTTTCACTTAAATCCTTAGATTATCATGACTGCAACACAGCAAATAATATTATAAAGAAAAACAGTTTTCTATTTTGAGGTGCTAGGTCTCACTGGTTCTCCATTAGATATGCCATGTTCTAAGCTATGTGATCTTTCTGTTTCAACAAATACGAAAAACAGACCCAAACCGTTCACTGCCTATTTGGATTTGAGGACAGGTTGGAAAGGCAACCTTCATTCATTGCTCTTGATCTGATCAGCCACATTTTTTAATTAATTGTTATATTTTACCATCATTACCGATTTCAGGGCAGACCCTGAGCTAATGCTTTGCTAATGGATTTTATCAGAATACTTGAAAAGAGAGCACTTATTAAACATTTAATCACATGTAGTAAACATTTATTAATGTTTTGAATGTATTAGTGTTATTACATTCCAATTTTGTCCTTCTGAGAATAATGCATAGAGGATTTCTTTAGGCCTCCCAATACAAACTGAAGCGTGAGAACATATGTTAGATCATATCCTGTTTACATCTTCATTTATATGTGTGAGTGTGCATATGCTTTAATTTTAAACCTGTTCTTATATCAAAAGCTGTTTAAATAATTTGCTAACTATGCGTAACTCTGTAACCCACTTTTGACTCCACATTGACACGTTGGCTGTCACTGCAGTTTTTCCTGTGCTGCAGTAGCATTGAAGCTATTGCTCCAAGCATGACGGTAACGTACCCTGTCGTTGCGGAGCCTCCCAAAATAGGGAAAAGCTTTTGTAGAAGAGCTCCCTCTGTGATGTGCTTGGCAGAAATTAAAAATTATAGGATGAGTTTTTTTATGATCTCAGTATACCTCACAAATATTACTAAGATGAGCTTCACAAAATGCTTTTGTGAGTTGCTATTGTCATTTCCATTTTGTAGAGAGGAATATTCATTCCTTACTGGCCCACTGGCAGAGCCTGTAACTGGCCTCGGGAATCCTGGCTCCCGATCTAGGCTAAACCCGTTAGTTCAGACTTCTTGACTAAAGCCTGCACCTCCACTCCCCCTGCAAAAAAGTCAGAGTTGCATATGTTGCTGTGGACCAACACTGAATGTGAAAACTGCCCTTGGAGAGCCAAGCCATCTATTTTCAACTCCTTTAGTCAACTCACTGCCCACCACAAACTTCAGATACGGCAGACTCTCACAGTGACCCTTTTTGATGGGTCTATTACTTTTGTTGTCACATTCTAGTTAAGCTCAGTCCAGTTCAGGACAGTTTCTTCTCTCCCAAACACTGTTTTGGGAAAATATGGGAGGCAGAGGAGCAGCGCGCAAGTTTTACAGCCCTATAGATGTACCCACCTCCAAGGAGACCCTGCCACTCAACAGAAAATCTGGTAAGAAACAACTTGAGAGCAGGAGGAGTCACTGCTATTGTAGTTGCTGATGCTTGATCTAAAAACTAAATACCAGCCATGGTATCAGTTGCAGCCCAGGCCAAAACATTGTTAAGGAACAACACTTGGCTATAAAGTTGGAAGAAAAGGAGAGTTTAGGACAGAATGTGAAATGTTCTAAATGTATGGAATGTTCTAAAATATTCCTAAAGGATGGGGATCACTGGGCAACTTCAGCAGGCAGTGAACACTCACGCTGACCCACTGAAGATTAATTTTCTCACTGAAAGCTATGTGAGCCCTGAGAGCAAGCCCCAAAGATGGAAGCAATTGTCATTTTCTTCAACAGATAAAGAGGAGAACAGGTCATTTAATTGATATTAATTTTTGAGGTGTCTGTTTGTACTTTTTTTGCACTGTTTATTGAGGTAAGCAATTATGAAATGATCTGCCACCTCCTGTGTAAAAAGATACACTGGCATTGGTTACCCCTTGTTGCACAGGGTACCTCCGTCATCTGTCCTTTCCCTTGCCTTTTCCCCTGTCATCCCTCCCGCCCACTCATCCCCCAATTTACAGGCTACTGTAAGCAGAGCCCAGCAGGCAGCGAAGGAAGGAAGGCAGCTTGTGGAGAGGCACCAGACATAGGTCCGAGGGAGCCGCTGGGGCAAGGAGAGCACCTGAAATTAGAGCTGCGCTCAGAGACCTTTGGCCAGGGAAGGCAGTGAGCAGGGAGCAGAGCAGATACAGAGGGAATCTCCAGCTGGCAGCAGCTGCTGAGCCTCTGGAAAGGCGAACAGCCCTCAGCCTGTTCCTTTTTTACAGTGATACCGGGCAATTCATTCATGGCCATTAATACCTGTTAATATACAAAAACTAAGAAACAGAAAGTCACACATTGTATCTAAAGTCAGTGTCAGATCTGTTCCATTATTCACTTTATTACTTTCAATTCTCCACAGAATCTCCACAAAACACAGAACACAAATACTAAGTCACAAAATGTTCATGCTCAAGCAGTTGTGTTAAGGCTTTTGCTCTCTGTTGGGTCACATGCATCACGCAGCAATGCGCTGACACGCAGGAGCAAAAGTACCGGTCAGAAAGTACCTGCAGTGACGTGAGTTATGCAAAGATACAGCGAGAGATGGACAGCCCCAGAAATGCGATTACCTAGATTTGTGTGTGCAGCTTCACCATTCCTTTCCTTATTGTTCCTTATCTTTGTGGCCAGGTCAGTACGTGAACTATAGTCTCTTTGTTGAGCGTTTAATTACAACTCTGTCAGTGAACTGAAATTAAAAAGCAGTATCTTAGTAAAATAAACCATTTACAGGTACTGCAAAACAGAATTTATAGACTACCCTCCTTAGCTTTAACTGCCCTATTTTTCCATTCAGACTTTCTAAGAAAAAACACTGGTGATTTTTAGTGTGAGACAGCTTGGATTTCGAGGAAATAATGTATGTTGATGCCATTAAAAGGACATGAAAGACATTTAGCTCGTTCAGCTAGACAGGGCATATGTACTCCTGCCCCGATGTGATTGCTTTGCTGCTTCTTTTTTACCCCACAATACAATATGACCTTACAGAAATCACAGCCGAATTGATTGGTTTGAAGCAGTACGCTTCAGAGTATAAATAGAGGAAATCATTACCACTACCCTCAGAGGCAGTAATAATACTGCTTACTGAGGGGAGCTTGCATCCAAAAGGCTGGCAGGGGCTTATGGCACCTCTGGCTCTACATGAGGACCCTCTCACTAATCTCTTGCTGCTTCTGAAACCATCATGACTCTGCAGTGCAGAGCAGTTCTGCACCACCTTAATCTCCTCTGCAAACTTTTACACATTCTGATGTGTGAAAGGCAGCTGATGCAGATCAATAGCTTTTATTGAAGCACCAGGCCTGTAAAAATTGAACCACACAAAACTAAGCAACTCTGTTTACTGCTGCTCAGAGAGGCTCCGTAGCAGGGGGAATCTGCCCTGCGTGTTCTACTTTATACTCAGCACTCAGCAAAGATCTTTTCTGTTGCAGGCCAAGCTTTCCTCCTTCCATACTACAAGACTTCATGCCTCTACCAAAGTCTCTTCTTCAGGGCATCTCCGGGGCTGCAAGGGGTTTCGAGAAGATCAAGATGCCAAGTGCCACTGCCACAAGAGGGCCAGCAGAACACCTTCGACTGACAGCTCGTGCCCGGAGACAAGATCCAATTCCATCCAGGAGTTTGCAGAGTCCTTTGAGAGGCAACTGCATTTCAGGAGCAAGCGTTCAGTTTCCTTGGTAGGTAGCCACACATAGCAAGATAAGATAAGTTTTAAGATAAAAACAAAGCAAAATGAAATAAACTTGAACTACAATTTTTTAAATCATGTGGTCTATACCGTAGAGCAAGCATGCTTAAAATGGCTGTATCACTGGAGTGAGTGTTCTTGATGTAGTGTTGCCCTCTATACTTATTCCAAAATATGCATCTCCAAAATGAGACACTGCCCTGGCTACGACAGTAAGTTGTTTTCAGAGGTTTCTTCAGCTGTGCCAATAAAATGTGACAATATAAAACCAGTGTTTCTGCACTTTTGCCATGAGACTCTATTTCCCACTGCTACTTCTTGATTTAATCACATAGCGTGTTATCAGTAGGACTGCTGACGGGCTTCTCCTTTTCTCCTTTTCTCTTCGGGGCTCTGTCCATCTACTTCTTGGCTGTCATGTCCCACACACCTGTAGCAGCAGTAGCTACTGCAAGTGACCGAAGTGCATCTGCTGCCCATTGCATCCTGCTCTTCCATCGTTCTGTCCTGAAACGTGGACATTTTCCCTATGGTTTAGGCTGATGAAGTAGCCAATAACAACCTTTTGTCTGTGAATTTTTAAAATATTTTAATTTATTATTATTATGATACAGTCTACTTGGTGTATCATAAAATGAATGGAAGGGTAATAAATCCTGACTCCTTTCTAAGCATCAGAAGAACACTGCCAAGTTCAGTTACCATGTTGGAAAAGCTGTGCTTGAATAGCACCTAACATTATTAGCAACAAACAAACACAAAGGGAAGTGTCTTCTCTTTTCAGTTTATCAACTGTGACAGTTTTGTAGAGAGAAGCAATTTTCAGCTTTCTTTTCAAATCCTCCACGCAACAACACGACAGAAAACAATCTCTTTTTCAACCGCAGCATCATTACATGATCAGTCCCATGATTGCAGTCCTTGAATGCTCAGTGCTCTAAGAATATGCAGAATCACCGTGTTGACAAGTCTTGCTAGGCAATTGTTCCAATTCTATGTGTGCTCTCTAATCTTCTTTTCTACCCCTTAGGAACTACTCAGAATTTATTCCATTTGGACCTTTGCCTTGCCTCGTTCGCCATCCCTCACTAATAGTTGTCTGGTTTCTTTGTCATTTCTCACAAGTGCCCTCAGCTAGGAAGTCTGTGAATGTGTAAAAAAGGAATGCTAGGTATACTGAGCGCTAAGTACTACGTATGATTTTCGTTCCAGGTGAAAACATGGATTCTGAAATTCATGGACACCCTTCTGTCATCCTCATTGAGGATGCCCTGGGCTATATTTTAATCTGTCTTTCAAGTAGACCAAATTGCTGTCATTGTCTCCATTGCCACTGAAGCTTGTGAGGTGTGAAGGACTTCAAGACCTCCCAGAACTGAATGACAGTTGTCAGTCCCAAATGATCCCAAGAGATCCCAAAGGGAGTTTGGGAGCGGGTTGGAGCTCTAAATTAGGTGTTGAAAATTCCCTACTGTTATATTCAGTGTTCTGTGGGTTCAAACCACCCTTTACTGCCTAGTTTAAAAAAAGAGGGATGTCTTTGCAGCCAGCACTGAACAGCCCTTTGGCACTTGAGGATGGATTATGTGAAAGGACAAAAATACAGAGCCTGGGCTGAAATTTTAGACCTTCTTCCCTTCCTGTTTCCCTTCCTTCTCAAGCCTTTTATGCGGGTGACCCCACCTACCACACATATAGTACAATCAAAAGCAAGTTGCCCCTTGCTGACCTTTAGGGTACTAGCTGGGGTCTTGAATGTTAAAGCCCATCATGTTAAAGCTGATCTGGCAGAGGTAGGTGACTGGAGTATTTTAGTATACATTATTATGGAGAGGAAACTACGAAATTTTGTTGTTCATGTGGGAATCACTTCTAATTCCCTGGTATTTTTCTCCCGCCTTTCAGCAACCTGAAGGCATGAAAGAGAGAAGCGAACGCGAGAGATTGCTTTCACCAAAGAGCAGTTCTCACAAGAAAATGAGAGGGAGATCAGAGCCAAGGAGGGAGCAGAGAGAAGATGAAGGTCCAGAGCTTGCACTTGCAAATCACAACGAACAGTTTCCATCACAAGCAAGCATTGAGAAAGGGTATTTTTGTGCAGGCAGCTAAAATGCGTTGGGATAATGAATGTTAATATGCTCACTGAAGAGCATTCTTGTTTCTTGTTTTGTTTTGACTAGAAGAGGCCTATTAGCTAGGGGGAAAAAAAAACCTACACTGTAAAATAAAATTGTAATTCAGCCACATCATTGACACCGTGTTATTACTTTCCTGTCTTTAATTTTGCCATTGCAAATGTGATCCTTGTTGGAGAGGTGGGTGTCTGGAGCAAGATGCAGGTTAGCACTGCATCACCTTAAGAGGATTTCAGGCGAGCTTAGCATTTCAGCAGGGCAGAAGTGGATATGTTCATTTAAGAGCAGAATGTGTATGTACCAGAGAGCTGTGAAACTTTAACCTTACTATGTTGCCTGCCAAATGACTTAGCCTCTATTGTGGCCTTCTCCCTCTACAATTACTACTTTATAACTCTGAGTCATAGCTCTATATCTCTAGTTTTGCTTCATTGAAATCTGAGCTTTACTCAAAGCTATCCAGTAAAAACAGGTTTCTGTCTCTCACATATGTGTTTTTTCTTTAAGGTGTTGCTCTTACCACAGATTCGGGGGGAGGAATTGCAACTCTCTTTACTTGTTCTCCTCCCTATAACTGGGGCCAAACCAAGGCAATTGATAGCGAATCTGCCTCCTGTAAGAGGGCTTAGAAAAATGCTATTACCTCTGGCTGAAGATCTCTTGAACTCAGGTGTGAGTCCCACACTCAGGTGTAAGATTCCTTCCTTGTAGAGGAACCCCCCCGACGCATGGCTCCTCAACATCCAAGTCTCCTGGCAGAAAAAACCCTGCCTGCTTTGGGAATCATTTTCCCAGGCCCCGTCTGGAGAAATCCTGGTTAGGATAACACAGTTATAGAAGAGTAAAGACTGGAAACATGAGGAGCAAAAGTCAAAGTTTGCAGGGTGTTCTTCACGTGACTTTCTGTAATGAACAAAGATATTATTATTGTATTTTAGAGCCTTAATTTTGAATGTTTAACCCTTTAAATACTGAGGGCATCCTTAAAACTTTGTTACACTTACCTTCACTCAGGATTTTCCTGTTTTTTAAGATTATATAAGAAAGTCATTAATCCCTTGTTGATGCTTGTAAACTGCTTTTTGCCTAGTAACATATATTATAAACTAATAAACATTAAACTAATACAACTGAAAAATGTTATTCCTATGCGTGGTTTCTGTCCTTCACAATCCAGAAGAAAATCCAGACTGGATTTCTGTGAAGTTCTCCCACTTGACTGGAGTTGACAGTTTCCAGCAAAGCACAGCAATTAACAGTTCAGTTTTGAAAATACTCTTTACTACTTCTGCCTATGTATGTTATGGAAACATGTCAGTGTTTGGTGAAGAGGTCAAAGATTTTTTACAATTCTACAGACAGCTGTAAATTGTTTTAAAGTTAGTTTCACGTATTGCCATTAACTGGCCAGATAATATATGTGTTTGTTTTCCAGCAGAGGGAGCCCGTAGATACCGACTGAGAACCTAAACGTCCTGTAATCCACGCTGTGCACAAGTTTTAAGTTTAAAATCGATTGCAGTGGCAGTGGGAGACGAGAGCACAGGAACACAGCAAAGAGCGGAGGGCCATATGGTCAGATTTTACCTTGTATTCCTCACATACGATTTGTGCTGATGAAAACGAAGGCAACGCACACCAAACATTCACCCAAACCAAGGCAGAGCTTGATCTGGTATCCGGGACGGCGGTATTTACCGCTTTGCCCACAAAACGCCCTGAGGAGGCGCTGAGCCTCTGCACTGCTCAGTCACCATCTAGCAGCACCCCTAACCCCGGGACGGCCCCTCTCCCGCCTTGGCTGTTTTCTTGAACCACCCTCGTGTTGCAGCACCCAGTCCACACTGCTCCCCTTTGCAGGCCAGAGCTGCTTGCAGGAGGTACCTCCGAAACCCTCCTCCCGTGCTCGCCTGCTGCTGGCAAGATGCTTCTCTGGGCCAAATTGTCTGTGTGACCCTGGAAGGAGCTGCCTTCCTCAGGGATCAGCATGGCTTCCACTTCTGCACAGCTAAATACATAAAACCTTTGGGGACTTCTCCCTAATATCACTAGAGGAAAGATAATATTCTGCTTTTCCCAGAGCACTGCCAGTTCGGTGTTTCTTTTCACAGAAATGACATGTCACACCAAAGTTTCTCCCTGAGGACAACCCAACAGTCACTTTTCTTACAAGCAACATGTTCTATATATGTAAATGTAGAAAGATTAATCAAAGCCATTTCTTTCAACAACATGTCTTTCTAAAACGGAGCATTTTCCTCCTTCAGGAGGAACATTTTGCAAGTCTACGCAGGTTTGCACGGACAGCTTCATGACTTTTCTTTACTTGTCAAGAGCGTAGATAGGCATTTCAAACTCCCATCTCACACTCCCTTCACTAGTGAAAAAACATCATTGCTTCTGTTCTCCAGCATCGCCCACGACTCCACAATGGCCCTTCGCAAAGTCAGCAGAGGAGCACACACACCTGCATTTCAAGTGGAGCCAAGCTGGTGCAAGCAGGGCTTTTTCCTGCTGTTGCTGGAGTGTGCAGTGCGCCCGCTCAAGCACAGGCACACACTGGCCCCAGTCATCTTTGCTGTGAGGGTACCTCTAGCAGAGGGACTGAGTTGGGGAGCACCAAGAGCCCGGAACCACTCCGCTTGCTTGGACAGTTAGTGTGAGTCGGTCTTGAGTCACTGACTCAGGGAAAATCTGGAGACATAAAGCCATGCGGAGCTTTGTCCTTCAGACAAATGAACTAGCGGCAGAGGAATTACTCGTGGTTGCAAAATGAAGCACAAATGTACATATCCGCAGGATCAGTTCCTACTGTAAAGAAATACGCTTTCCTAGAAATAAAAAGTAGGTAAAACTGTTGGTGTTCTTAAAACAGTAGAAAAATTAAGTTACAGGAATATCAAAATAAAGCAAAACTGTTTTTAGGCACTTTTATTTCTTTCTTTTCAGTTGAACAATTCAGTTCTGTCTGGGAATTCTATGAGAAGGCCCAGTACCAGGAATCATCCCTTTCTCTTTACACTGTTCACTGACGTGCTGGATTACCTGGTCACTTCTGCGTGCTTGTTCATCAGGGTACAAAGGGAGTGACATTATGTACCTGTATTTCTACACATGCTCACAATTAGATATTTGTCCTGCTGCATCTCCTGGAAGAAACATAATGTCCTGCAAGTTCCTGTCCACCTTTCCTCCAGCCTCGTCACCAACTATTATCTTTCAAGCTGTCCCTGTGCTTTTCTGCATTCCCTCAGCATTTTCCTTTTGCTCTGAAGCAGTCTTCTTGTTGTCTCCCTTCTACTTCCCTACCACATCTGGATCCTAACAAGCTCCTTAACTAACTGCCTATGATCAAATTACCTAACATTTCCTGATGAGTTCAAATTCACATTCACATGTGCCTATGTTTATATTGCATCTGTGCCAATATACACTAACAGAGACAGATGGAAATTTTGATACTGTGGGAAATGTGACAGAAAGGACTGGGTGGGAATTAATGTTTGGAAAACTGGGCCTGCATACCTTGTCAGCGCTGACCTCTGGACTGAAATAAAGGTAAGAAAGAGCTAACTGAGTTAGTACTGAGTTGCTGCTGCAGCTGCAGCTTTGTAGCTGGTGTAGGCAGCTGTTTAGACTGGGACTGCATGACTAGGAGATTCCTCCAGGGGAACTTGGTGCCACAAATCCAGAAATGTCTCTAGGACATAATTTGTTTGTGAGAAGTGTTTAGGTTGACAGGTCAGAACTTGGGAAAGAGGTGGATGTTCTAGAAAATTAGGTGCTTTTGTGGGGGAAAGATTCACTAAGACATAGAAAGGCGGGAGAAGGAAGTTCCTGGGTACTTGGTCTAAGTGGGATGGCACATTTGGCTCCACTTGAATGGAGCTTGTTGGGAAAAAAAGGAAACATTTGTCTCCAGGGAATATTATGCCTTAACACAGAGACTTCCATGACATTTAAAGAGTTCCTTCATTATTAGAGCTTTTTCTCTTCCACAGGCTTGATACAAAGCAGAGGGAGTAACTATTTGTCACCTATAGGGAACCCTGGTGTCCTCTGAGGTGGAGTTTGATACTACAAAACTGTATTGCTGCTCTGTAATGGTAACACCAGGAACGTGACCCGCAATTCTCCTGGACAGCCAGGTGACAGGGATAGCAGGAAGGTAATAGCTCTACTGTGACACAAACCTTTCTGCCTCCTAGACTCTACTCTCTGGATTTACTTGCCCTCTAACTCCACTCCTTCTATTTTTCCCCCTTCCCTCGCAAAAGTATTCTCCTCTCTTTCCCCCAAGCCTGCAGTACAGCTGGTGCTTTTCATACCACTGTTCAGCTGCGCCAGTTTTCTCATCTTGTTATTTCTCCCTGGTGTCTCTATCCAGAGAGTTGCTCCCCCTGATATCCCCTCCTGGCCAGCCTTTACCCTGACTCACCACGATACGTGCAGAAGACAGCGATGACTCAGAGGGAGAACAGAGGCCTACAGAACAACGAGCAAGATGAGATTACATCATTAAAAAAAAGTCAAAAGAGCACCATTACGTTTAGAAAGTGAAATTTCAAAAGCTGGAAAAATACAGGCTTACAGCTGGCTTCGAAAGCTTCTCTCCCCTTCCCCCAGCCAAGTGTATTATGTGACATGATTTAGTTGTTTGACTGCATACTGTTTTTCCCACAGGACTAAGTAAGTGGCTCAGTAAATATAAACGAAGGACGATGTCAGGGAATGAAGCTGGTCTCTATAAGCTCTGATGAATAGGCGACTACAAGCCCTACTTGCACCACGCAACCCAAACAATGCACAGAATTCGGGAAGATCAGCTTTCTCCCGAGATGTTCTGGAGCAGCTTTATTGCAGCACCTGAACATTTTGCCAACACAGCTGTTATCTCAATATGCATTAAAGGTGAGGAAATACTATTTCTGGGGAACAAAAAGCTTCAAAATGGCAATGCTTTACACCTTTTTGAATGCATAATTGGTCCTGGCATTTTTGCAGAATGCTTCATGTTTTAAGTAACTGCTCTGGTAGACTTCATTTGATATTATGAGTGCTTAGCATTTCTACAGACCTTACCCTTTACATCTCCTACCCCAAAATACAAAACAAGTAGGTTTCAGTCAAAGGCAGACGTATAGGTAACTCATCTAGACTGACAAAGGAATCCGATAGATTCCCCCAGAGGAATCTGGGGTAGATTCAATTTCCTTCTAGTGACAGTTTTATTTCCTTAAATTTCAGACTATCTGCCTGCAGTCTTATGCCTTACATTTTCATGTCCCAGCTTCTCCAACAACTGATAAACAGTTGCTTCACTTTCTGTTTGATTCTGCATGAATCTGATAGATGAGCTTTCCACTGTCTGATACTACTTAAAAGTTATGCTATGGTAGACATGTGTGCTTAATAGTTGCTAACAAACCTCCACTGAAAATGAAAAGTTAGCAACCAACATTTTCACTAGTGTATATAATCTCTTACCTTCTAATTCATTTGCTTGCCTATGAGCCAAAGTACAGTAAAAAGAAAGCACATTCCCCTTGCCTTCATTAGTTTGCAGCGTTTATGCTGGAATTGCCATGGTAATTCTGTACACGGGTTTCCAGTTCGCTAGTTGTGTTCAGTTATTGGCCAGGTGACATCCTGTCAGAAATACTCATCTTAACGCTGACTTTCAGACTGCTGTACTGACGTTTTTCAGCCTTAAAACTCGTCTGTGTTCTCATTCACCGGAGACGCTACAAAAGGAGAAAAAGCAAGAAATCTTAATCTGCAACACTGGGATAGGAATCATCATTTTTATGCAAGTTTGTAATGTTTCAGACCCCACCTGCAGAGCTCTCAGTGCCAAGGCAAGTATTGATTTCAAATACTGATATTAACAGAAGAAAAATATCCAGGATCTGCAAATTAATTTTATAGTGCTTCTACATTTTGTAGACTTTCTCTGTGGAGAATTTTCAACTTACAGCAATGCAGAAAGCTGTGAAGAAAATTCTTACCACTAATACACTCAGCATTTGTGGCTTTCTTGCATTAGGTTCAACAAACTAAATTGCCTTATTAGTTCAAATAACTAACTTGAAACACAGCCAATTACCTACGAGTTACAGATTGATTCAGGTATTTTATGTGCAGTTGTTCTATTAATGCATAGAGTAAAAAAACGTGGCATTTCCTCTCTATTTTGTTTTTGGTATTTGCTTTTGCATATTCTACTATATGAAAGCCTTTCATAATTGTGTTACATTTGTTTGTATGACAGTAGTAAACTTGATAAATTGCTGATTATTGCCCACAGATGATACAAACTTGAATAAAAAGTGTTTTTCTGAAATGTTTCTTACAGAAGTCCTATAGGTTATTTGTAAAAAAAAGGATAAGCACTTCAGAGGAAAACATAACATAAAACATAGTGCTTCTAAAAATGCACATGGTGTAACATATAATTGCATATTTTACTCATGGTAGAATTAGACCTAGAAGTATTTTTTAAAATTTTACAGACTTAAACATGTATCTTCTGCTAAATCTATACATGAGCAAATATTCCTAGTAGCGGTCCAAAAGCCGGATTGTCATAATGAGTCTTTGTATTGAAATTCACTTTTTAATTATTTTGCTTGGTACAAGTTATAATGAAAAGAGAATGTTAGGGTTTGTTTTTCCTCAGGCCATACCCAATGCATGTATTTGCTCTTTACTAGTTTCATAATTACATAAACTTTGTAAGACCAGAATTATTCATTTGACTTTCTGGGCTTTTTGTCTGCAAATGGATTATTTCATCAGTGCCAGGGACACTTCTATGCTGCATTGCCTCAGCTATAAATTAGATGTGGCATTATGGAGATTCCTACAAACAGCAAACCCTGGAGGTGGCCAGGGTTGTCAATCTACCTTTCACATTTGTTTTTGTGTAGAAATAGTTCATAAAAGTGTCCCAAGGGATCAGGCCCCGGAGATACATTATTGGCTTTATTCTGTGATTAGGTAGGGCCACAATCTTGCAAATGTCTGTATTATAACTGCGCAGTGGGACAGGTTGCCTTCTCATGCAGCTGGTGCAAACACAACCAGCCGCACTTGCAACAGCAGTAGCCAAAGTCACGGGGTGACCCGCAAGAACCCTTTGGGATCCAACTCGGAGAAGAAGGTTACAGTGAGGGCGGCTTCCACCTGCTTCCACATTTACAGTTACCTCAAGGAACTAGACTGAAATTAGCTCACATGCCTGCAAATGATGCCGTTAGACTTCCTGGTCAAAAAATGGGTGTTAAAGCAACCCTAAAATTTGTATACATATCTATTTTTCTTGTATAAGAACTCATGGACATAGATGTGTGACTATGAGAAAACGGTGAAGTACAGAGATGAGTGCCCCCGCCAGACACTCCTGAGCACCTAGGACAGCCGTGGTTGATGTGTCTGATATCTATGATACCTCTGCCAAAGCAAAGAACCAGCCACAGTACTAAATGGAAAGTAACAAACAGCCCCATGGGATTCAGAGACACAGACATTTGGTCTGGTAATGTGTCACTGAAATAACTGTGTGAAAATTGGTTCAAGCGCTAATTGCAACTTCATTTTACAACATCTAGGCTTAACCGTGAAGAATTTTTTTTTGACTTGCTTTAGGCACAATCCTTGAAATCAGCACTGAACAGAGAAACTGAAGTGACTAAAAAAAGTCTACTTTGCAAGCATCTGAGGGACTCAGATTCAATGGATTTTTGTTTTAAATATATTCCTTAACTATCATTGTGAATGCTATTTCCTTTGACTCAAGCTTCTCAATCATGAAGGAATTTTCCAGGCAAAAGTAGGAGAACACAAGGCTGTAGTAAGGTAATGTGCTTGTCTGTCAGGTGGGCAGACATAAATGAGGTCAGAGACTCTTGCTTTTCTGTTTTAGAAACCATCATTTTTATTTGTAGTTACTTGGTAGCTTGCTCTTAAGGATTTACTGTGTTGGAGATGTGTGATTACATGAGCATTTTACCAGACAGCAAAAGCAATGTTAATCACATCAAACTCATGCTACTCAGTATGGAGTGGTCATCCAGAATCACCCACGGCACAGACCTAACACTCACTACAATATTAGGCATACAGAGGCAACTGTTCTTTTCCTTGTGTACATGCTGAACAGGAGGAGAAGTGTAGTTGACTCACTAGCTTTTTGATTACAAACTAATATACTTGATTTTCTGATAATTTCAAATGTCTTTTCTAACTGGATTATGGAAAGAGAGCCTGAAGAGGCATGAAAACATGATGATCTGAAAAAGATTTTTCACCTTTGCAACTTCATATTTAATTTTTTCTTTTTAAGGAAGATTCCATTGTTTGTATTAGTTCTCAGAATATGTTGCTCTACAAACCTCCCACAAGCAGGATGAGTTTAGGTAATTTCTTGTCTCATTTGAACAGCTAGAGTTTGGAGTTTGGGAAGTGCACGGAGCTGTTTCTCAGCCCCTGCACAGGCAGAGAGATGCCCTGTTCCTGCTGCCACAGGAAGGAGGTTTGGCTGTGCAGCAGGCTTGTTCCCTAAGTTTGGAGCAGATAGGCTGAATTAATTTCCTATCCTTGGAATCAAGTAAAAAGAATAAGATGAAACCTAAGGAAGGCCTTGAGTAAACATAGCAGTGTTTTTGGCGTCTTGACCTTTACTGAGAAATTGCTGAAGGATGCTTTGTTGTTTCTGTAATCACTAACAGTATTGCCAAGTACTCTCTGCACTTACTTTTCTGTGGTTACCTGAATGCATATTGTAAAATCCACAAGGAAGAGCAGAATTCTTGCCGATTTCCAGTACACTCATTGGGGTTTTTGACATCGGGGACACTAATTGTTACTTAGAATGGCTTTTAAGTCCTTTTAGGTAGGGATGGAGGTGAGGCACTTTAGGAAGTGATGTCTGCTCCAGTGCCAACACAATCAAACCGGCGGAATATAGATGAAGTCGGCACAATTATCAGTGTGATTGACCCATTTAGCTTAGTCTAACTGAAAACTCTTCTGGAACAGAAGGATATCCATTAGGTAGTAATAATTCCATTACATGAGATGTGTTCTGCTGTCTTAAAAAAAAAAAAAAAAAAAAAGCAAAAGAAGTCACTTCAGGCCAGGAGAGAGGAGCAGCCGCCACAGAAGCTCAATTGTGAAGCTCTACTTAGAGAGATGGTCCTTCTAGAAAATAGAATTTGCTTTTTCTTTGTTCCCATTGAATGTCCCAACCTTCAACAGCATCTGCTTGCCAGATGCAAAGTGCATTTGCTAAATTACAATCTGTCTGAAAGCATCCAGGCAGGGACAGAGCTGTCAGAGAAGATAACCAAAGGTAGAACATGCCCACCAGACACTCTACATCCAAACTTTAATCCTGTGTGGAATTAATTTTAGCCACAAGTTTCCCAGAGCAAAATGGCTTTGGCTCCTGAGAGTCAGAGATTTTAAACAGGGGGAATAGGAGGGATCTCCGAATTTAGTCAGAGTAGTGGCTAAGTGGTGGGGCAAGGAGGTGAGCTTGGCATCGAGGGCTATCTCAAAAGCTACAGGAGCAGATGGGCACCACAAGAGCCTGGAGCTAGCAAGGGAGGAAAGGGTGAGGAAAAAGTTTGGTGAAGTTAAACAAGCTTCACAACCTGTTGATCTACCTTTGTGGTAGATACTTACTTAAAAGGATTTTTTTTTACTCTAGTTGAGATCTGAGGATCTTGGGGGGCAAACAGCAAATATAGAGCAGTATAAGATGCTTTTGACTATGCTGTGAATGATTCAGTAATGCTACTGACATTGTTTACTACACGAGGACATTTGCAAATAAAACTGTGGCTTCATCCTTTCAATTATATTTTTAGACATTCTTCTTTTGGGTTCAGGGCTCTGCCATACATTCCTGTGAAATTACAGGAACTGCAGTGGCGACTGTTTACTTTTGGACAGAATAGCACGGTCTTTCTTCGGAAAAAAAAAAAGGGAAAAAAAGGAGAGACCTAATTACACAGGAGCAATAAAAGAAGGGGTTGTTGGCTGGAAAGTAGATCTGCCTTTTTTTTTTTTTTTTTTTTTTTTCCCCGAATCTCAGCCTTTTACTAGGATGCCCGGTCTGAGGAGAGCACCCCGGGCAGCTCAGCCCAGCTCAGCCCAGCTCAGCTCAGCCCAGCTCAGCCCAGCTCAGCGCTGCTGTTCCTGGAAAGCCGCGCGGGGCGGGGAGGGGCGCCGGCTCCCGCCGCCACCTCCTCTTCCCCGAGCCCCTTTCCCGGCTCTGCCCTGGCTCGGCACCGCCCGCCGCAACCGGGGGCCGCCGGGGGAACATCTGGGCGGCCACGGCGCAACATCTGGGCGGCCGCGGGAGCAGCGGCGGGGTCGGCTGCTGCCCCCAGCTCCGTGCAGCCCCGAGCGGAGCCTCGCTGCGCTGCGCTGGAAATGCTCGTGAGATCCTCAGCGGCTGCGTCCTCCGCTCGCTCCCGGCTTGCTCCGCTTGCAGGGCTGTCCAGGTAAACTCCGTGCGCACGGACCTGGAACACAGAAATAGCTTTGGGAAAGGCTGCTGCTGTTAGCCTCCTGCTGTACCCCTTTGGGACGGGCAGCTGACTGTCCCCAGCCGCGGTATGAGGGCTTTCGTGGCAGTGGTTCTGAATCATTAAACAGGGATTTTTCTAATGCTAGGGATATGACTAAAACATTCACTCCAGTTGGAAGCTTCTTGTACTGCTTTTCTTCTTTCTCGTCTTTGGATACTTCAAACTGAGATGTTCATCCAATCTTAATGCCAGGGTAAAAATCTACTGAACTTAAATGTAGTCATGTCTGCTTACCAAATAACAGAAACCCTAAAAACAGATTATAGAAGTCTATTTCAAAATAGATTAATCCTTGGAAAAAGTCCCCCTGTGTTTATTCCATTTTCTTTCAATTTTCAGTCCCAAATTATATTCCGCACTCCTAATAGTGGTTAATGCCTGACATGGCACCAGACATTTCATTATCTTTTTGATAGCTGGCTTTTTGAAATTTCAGAGCTTAGGAACTGAAACATACCAGTACTTAAAAGCAACGTGTTTATATTTCCTCATTTCTAACCTAAAGATCTGATAATTAGTTTGCATTCACACACCCAGATATCACGATTTCTCAGTGTGTGTAACTGCGTATTGACTTGTATAACTTGTATTATTATTATTGTATAATTAACTTGTATTAACTCTTAAATTCTGACACATCTTGCACCATTCGTAATCATAAGTTGCTTGTAATTTGTAAAAGGAAAATGTCCGATATCTACTTTAGATGCAAAATTGGTCATTGGCTCTAGACTTATCTTTTCTGAAGCTCACGCAAGTGGCTTTCATCGCTTTTCAGTGTTACTTACGTAGGTTTTTTCGTTTGTCTTTCTTTACAAATGGAGCCAGGTAAAACAAAGAGATTTCTCAGTTGTTGAGAATGTGGTGGAAACAATTGCTGGGCAGAAAAAGTAAATGAAATGCCAAAACAACTATGGTGGTGTACAGGTAAAGTCCTCAAGTCCTCTGTATTTATTTATATATATATTTTTTCTGTACATTAGATATGCCCATACGTGTCTTCTCACTTGGTACCACAAACGGCCAGGGTGGCAGCTCAGAAATGCGTTTCAGGTTTTTGGCCTTAAGACATAAATGAGTTGAGACTTTTCACTGTCAAAACTCCTGTCATTTCAACTCGCTTATACTCTCTTTCTTAGATGTAACTCCAACACTTCGATGTTTACTTGTAGCAGGAGGCAGTAGTCATTTGGATCTCCTCTTCCCAGGAGCTCACTGAGCAATGTTGCTTCCTAAGACTAAGGATTATAGATAACCAAACATTATTTCTGAAAGATTTCGATTTTCAAGTGACTGACCCACAAGAGCGGGGTCTTCTATGACATTTTTATGCTTTCCTAGTAAAATACCCAGAAGTATTTCTCTACACGACCTTGCACTTGAGACATTTCTGTAATATAGAGTATAGCATCTGTAATGCCAGTGGCTTTAAAACCTCTTGCTTGCAGATTCCCATCTAATGAGCACCAGGTGAATAAAAAGGAACTATAAGGAGAAGCTATACCTGTTTCTCAGGTGCATTTTCATCGGTGTAACTTCATCTATTATCAATGATATTGACTGTCTTTCCAATGCCTTCTTGTTTGTTCTTTTCTCCTTATCTTCTGGCCATTCATTTTTCTATTGCTTTAAATGGGTTTCCCCTATGCAGTAAATGCAGTGCATTTTGGTCTCCAGTCTCCTTCTACCAAGTGACAGCAGAAGTTCAGCTCTTACAAGTGTCACCTGCTTGTTGTCCAGCTATGAACTGCTATATGAGCATCACGTGGGGTAACTGAGCTGGTTTTTTATTTTGTTGTAAGAAAACTGACTTCTTTCTATGCTTACTGTTAAAACAAATACACTAATATGCTTGCCTATATGTTGAAGCTAGCTCCCTTCCCATTTATCAATTTGATACTATTCCTAAAACGCAAACCTCAGATCCATGGTGGAGCGTAACACTTCTGCTTATCAGATTGTGTTAGTGCCTGGTGATTCTTTAAAATGAGATCACCTTTGTAATACTCCACTTTTTTCCCAAAGGCACCCCAACATCCAGGACTCCACAAAATTAAATGGAATCTTTATGCCTTTTTTGTGCAAACTGGTTGTTATGGCAATGGAACAAACCTTGCAAAAGAAGAATTATTGTTCATATTAAGATCAGCAAGCCCTGTACTTCATCAGTACCTGAAAACCTATCCTTCTCCAAGAATAGAATATCTCAGTTTTATCTTTCAGACCTAGCTACTTTGCAGATAGAAAATGCCATTTAAGACTACTAAATTTTCCTTACTCTCCCTTTCCTTTCTTTCTTTCTTTCTTTCCTTCCTTTCTCTTTCTTTCTTTCTTTTCTTTCTTTCTTTCTTTCTTTCTTTCTTTCTTTCTTTCTTTCTTTCNCTCAGTTTTATCTTTCAGACCTAGCTACTTTGCAGATAGAAAATGCCATTTAAGACTACTAAATTTTCCTTACTCTCCCTTTCCTTTCTTTCTTTCTTTCTTTCCTTCCTTTCTCTTTCTTTCTTTCTTTTCTTTCTTTCTTTCTTTCTTTCTTTCTTTCTTTCTTTCTTTCTTTCTTTCTTTCTTTCTTTCTTTCTTTCTTTCTTTCTTTCTTTCTTTCTTTCTTTCTTTCTTTCTTTTTCTTTCTTTTTGTGTCTTTTGATCTTCTTGAAGGAGTTGGAAACATAAATAACAATTGTAGCAACTTCTAACCGCCTATAAAGGGCTAAGTGTGTTAAATGCAGGATTTTTCACCGTGGTCATTAATGCTTGTCATGCCCTTTTTTACAGGAGCAGTCCTGCCATAAGGCAGCTTTACTGTCTTATGAAAGTGTTTTAGCTGCGGATTGTATTGTTAAGTGGTTGGAAGAGGAATTCCATAAAGGGGAAGCTACTATAAAGCAAATCATGTTTTCTTTTACCACCTCCACAGAGCTGTGCTTTGAGGTCTAAATCGTCAGCTGAGATAACAAACTTTTGCTCTCTTGACATTTTCCTGGCCTCTCTGTCAGTGGGCTGAGAATGAGCACACATGCAAGCATGCTACAGGGAGGGATTCCACCTTGCAGACTGACTTGGGCCACTCGGGGCACATGCTCCCTACAGGTTGTGTGACTTCTGTTTGGCCACAGCTCTTCAGGGAAGCCTAGAGCCTGCACAGATTGCTCAGCAAAGCGACTTGGCATGTTTTACAGACCATAAAGATGATAAGAAGAACTGTCTTCTTATGAGGGAGGGAGAGTATGAGAGTTTTCAGCACCTGGCACAATATCAGGAGGCAATAAGGACCCTACCTGCAGCCCCTCACTTGGTGGCCTGGGAAGGGGAGCTGACCTGCAGTGTGAGTGAAGGGCTTGCAGGCACTGCACCAGCGTGGCAGCACGTCCTTCCACCACGCCGCTTTTCTGGCTGCGTTCAGCTGCTGCCACGCGTGCCACGGCTGCAGTGTTCAGCAGCAGCATCCGCCGTGGTGCCGGGAGCTGCTCGCTGGCAGCAGCTCGCTCTGAGGTCAGCACGTCCCGCTGCATCCCCGGTGGGCAAGAAAGCTGCTGCTTCGCATGGGGGACAGCTGGAAGGTCACCCCACGGGGGGCAGGGGCTACTGTTGAGTGCCCGCATGCAGGGAAGTGGCTGCAGTGACCGTGGTCAAACATAGTCCTGCAGGAGGTAGCATTCTCATGCATTCAATAATTTAGTTATATTCCCCTCGCTTTTTTCCTGTTATTTCAAGCGGTGCTAGGGAATAGTGGTTTATATGACCAATAAACAAGCTGAGCTGCTTTCACAAGAAAAATAACTCCTATGTTTCCTATGCAATTACAAAGTTGAATCTGTTTTTTGCCTTAAAAAAAAAAAAAAAAAAAAACTTCTGGTGATATGAATAAAAGGTTCCAAATTGGCAGCTCTGGAGACTAAAAATTTCATATCCATGGAACAACAGCTGCTCTGATATTGAGAGCCAATAGTAAGATTGTTATGGATTGTTGTCCCTGGATAACCCCTGGAGATAGCCTGCTGTAAAATGGGAGCAGAAACAGAGTCAGCAGATACACAGAGAAAGGGAAAAGAAATCCAGAAAACTGAGGGTCACTAGAGGTGAAAAAACACTGCAAGTTGCTCTCTGAGGGATGAGAAGGGCTTGGAAGCATGAGCATCTCAGAGGTTGTTGACAAATGTAAGGTACTGAAAAGTAAAAAAAATAGCTAAAGTTGGGGTTTCGGTTCAGCAACTTGAGGAATGGTATCTTGGATTCCTCCTTTCTCATACTAATATGGAGCTCTAATCATTTGCCCTCCAGGATTTCTTTTTTTCATCCATGTCTTGTAGGTCAGAAGATTTCAGCAAGGAATAAAGTCTTGGGAGATGCTTATTCACAATAGCCTTTTTTGATGAAAAAAATCTTTATCTCCCACACTCCTAAGCAAGAATATTAAGGCTGCACTGTAATTATTTAGCATTTCCAGAAGTTTTGAGTCCTGTTTTCACTAGCATACACAATACTTGCTTTCAGTTTAGTTCAGAAGTATCAGTAGATGCCAGCTGAGTATTTTCTTAACACCAAGGAAGTGATATCATCTAGTAACATGGGGCTGTAGTTGCTCAAGCTTGTGAGGTTGTAGTTGTTTGTTAACTCTTGACATGAGGTCAGTATTGCATTTTGCGAACAAAGCAGTTACTTAACACTCTTGTTTTTCAGATCCATTCAATCTGGTTCTCCATGGTGTTTACAGTTCCATGACTGCAGAGTAAAATACACTTCAGTTGTGACTACATATTTAAGTGTAAATGTGAAACTTTGGTAAACTTGTCTGTGATTTTCTTTATCTCAGATGCATGGGGCTTTACTGGATTTAAATTTTTAGTAGAAGCAGCATGATCACAATTTGTGCACTGATAAGGAGGCATGTACAAATGTGTTATTTCCTCCTCTTGACTGTGCACATTATTCTAACTGGCATGATGACAGATTACTGCGAGTGTTACATTTTGTAGTAGATACTACATATTAAACACTGTTAATTCCTAATTTAATTATATAGGAAAGAATTAATTATATAGGAGAAAAATGTAACTTTGGTTTTACCACTGCAGGAGCTTTGCAAGTATTTACTCTTAAGTTTTAAGAGTAAAATTCACTTCACGTAAAACTCATTAGGAAGTTCTGCATAACAGTTCTGCAATGGAAACTAATGTATTGCAGAAAAGCGAGTTTGTGGCCTCACGACTTGTAGTGTTTTTGGGGAAAAAAAATGCTTCTGGTTGACTGTCCTCCTCTACATCCTCCAGGGCCTGATAAACACAGGAAATTAGCAGGCATACTGATGCGGCACAAGTATGTGCATGGAGCGGGAACTATGCGCTAGTTCTGACTGGGTGAACGTGCACATCCCGAGCCAGTACAGGGGGAGCTGCCTTAGCCTCTAAGTGCTCCTCAAGTCAGAAAAGGAAATTAATTTTGTTCTTTGAAAAGCAGTTGGCAAGCTGTCTGACCTGGCTGCACAACCGGGAGGAAGGATGGCTGGCGGCGCACGAAGCGCCGCTCTTACACGTGGCATTTTTGGGCTGCGGTCAGCAAGCAGCGCTGGCTTGGCAAACCGTGTGTGTCTGTGTGTGCTAAGACGTCTTAACGGAACCATCAGGCTTGCTAAGTGTGGGAAAAAGCTAAACCCTGCAGCGCTTTCTGCCATTTATTCCACTAAAAATACACGCATAAGGAAAAAAAGCCGCCTTGCGTTTTCAAGCAGCTGAAAATTACACCCATTGCTCACACTAGTCAGGCGCAGAAACCTTACCTAGGGCTTGCAAGCCGCAACGAGCCACGCTGGTGACCGCTGATACCGCTGTCGCTGTCGGCCTCCCCTAGCTTTTTGTCCCCTTCCCCAGGCAGTACTTCTCCCTCCAACCCGCCCTGTGCCGCAGGACGCGGCCTGCAGTGCCTGAGCCGGCGGCGCAGGGCGGCCGGGCCCGTGCGCAGGGCCAAGCAAAGGTAGGTTCACGGCGGAGAGCCAAAGGGCGGCCGAGGGGGCAGCAGCAGCAGCCTCCCGGCATGGCGGGGACGCGTCTGGGAGCCCCCCCGTAGTGCTGCTCAGGGCCTGTGTTGGCAGGGGCCGTGGGAGCTAAAATGGCGGAAGGCAGAAACCAGATTCGGCTGGTTCCAACGGAGCCAACAGGCCAGGCGGAAAATGGCGGGTGGCAGCAGCTCCCCTCCAGCCTCACAGAAGTAAAATCACAGAATCGTGATGGTTGGGAAAGACCTTCAAGATCATCAAGTCCCACCGCAAACCCATCCCTACCCTTCCTCATAAACCATGTCCCCAAGCACCTCCTCTACCCGTTTCTTGAACACTGCTGGGGACAGGGACTCCACCACCTCCCTGGGCAGCCTGTTCCAGTGCTTCATCACTCTTTCCAGGTAGAATTTTGCGAATAGAGGCCGTTTCCCTGTCCCATCGGTAGTTATTTTGGAGCAGGGATTGGCCTCGGCCTCGCTACAACCCCCTCTCAGGTAGGGGCTCTGCCGCAGCGCGCCGCTGGTGGGGATTTCTCGGGAAAGCATGTGAATAAATAAACGCCAGCATTTTTGGACGGGGTCAAGCCACAGCTCGCGCTGCCTCAAACTAGCAGCACTTGATCACGTTGCTTATAGTGAAAGAGTGCCCAGGGTTTTTTTCTGCTTCTCTGCTTATGTTGTGTATGCAACAGCAGTTGTAGCATCCTTCTCCTTTTTATTTTCCCTCTTTTTTTGCAAGAGGAACAATAGTTCAAAGAGAATATCTTGATGGATGACCTTGATGCTCTGAGGCAGAAAACAGTTGCAGTATTGGCCATCTAAATAACCTGCATGTGAGCTTACACTGAGATTTACTTTTGAAGTTTTGTGTGCTGTATACTACAAATTGCAATAACACCCCCATCTTTGACTAAAATCTGACTGCAATTTTCGTCTCCTTCTTGAGGTGGGCTTGCCATGGCTTTGATTTACCTCTTTAATCTAGTATTTGCTTTGATGTGCGGTAGAGGGTAAGTCTTTTCAGCTGGAGTGCCATGCACCTGTGGTGAATAGCAAAATGTCTAATGAATCAAGTCTTTCCAATGAATGGTACTCACTGAGATCAAACACAGGGTAGGAAAGGCCACTCTGCTCCCCTCTCCTTTTGGAAATTCAAAGGAGGACAAAATTAACATGTCTTTAAAAAGACAGTTGTGCCAGTCAGGCCAGCGGATTTTAGGAGAAACTGAAGTTACGGCTATCAAAATATATGAAGTATTTCAAAGTCTGAAGCCCAAGCACCTCCAGGAAGCCCAGACTTCAGCTCTGAACAGTAATGCCCTTTTCTGAGGCAAATGAGGGTCTAGTAATTACTGGCAATGATGCACAAACTAATCAAAATCCTTGAAATAAAGATGTGTTAAAATGATGCAAGTCTTTCAAGAAACAGCTGAGGCCAAGCTTGATGTGCCTGTCTGAGTCCCCATACCACATAGCTGGGAACCAGATTGCCCTGCAGGCTGCTCTGGCATTCCCCACTTGCAAGCAGCAAACAAAATATTCAGGTACAAACTCAACTGGACTTTTTTTTTTTTTTCTCACACCCTTTGTTTAATTTTTAACGTGTTGTCTGTGCTACAAGTTCTTAGCTAAGTCATTTTAAGCAGGAATGTGTAATGAAGGTGGGGAGGTAGACCTGGTGGCCCCCTGAGGCTGAAGGTACTGCTTTCCCATGGCTCTAGTACAAGTTTTTAGCCACTCTTCCTCAGGCTGAATGCCATTAAGCTCACAGTCCTTCTTCAGGCTGGAATATGTAGATAAAATCATTGGCAATACCAATTAAGACTGATGAAGAAATGGGCTTGCTTTGGCAACTCATGTCATGTGTCCTATTTCCTGTAATTTAGTAATAATTCCCTAGAAATGAGCTAAGAGTAGTCTTATGTGGGGGGTAGCTTTTAAAGTAGCTCATCATAGTGCTTTGGCAGAGACAGCCAAAGTGGTTTCGTGCCTCCTGGTATCTACCAGCCCTGCTGCTGGCTTTGAGGTTGCAGCAGGCACGTGGTGGGCAGAGCCCTCAGGCCACGGCACGGCACTTTAAACATGCTGGAATGTGTGTGTGGACCAGGGTCTATTCCCAGAGAAATCAGCTCTGGAAGAGGGCGGAACAGAAGCTGGGGGCAGGAATCACTTCAACAGCTGGATCTACATCAGCCTGAGCCCTTAAATCCTTCCTTTTCTTCACTTGCGAACAGTCATTTTTCATTTTTGCCTTTCCTTTGTGGCTATGTTGGTCACCTTTCCTCATGCAATTGGGTAAGAGTCTTATGGCAACTTTAGAGCTTGTGTTTATGGAAGAGTTTCTCTTTAAAGAAGAACAGAAACAGCTTTCAGTGGCGTTTAGCCTGCAGGAGCAGGAGAGCGCTAAGCACGACGTGACCAGCCAGCAGTACGTGAACCATCTGCAAGTACTCTGTGGCCCACAAACCACAGATTCAAACTTCTTATGCAGAGCTCATGATGGGAAATACTTACTCAGAAGAAAAATATACTGGAGCCTTCATATTCTGTTAAAAACCTGATGGCTTTGGTATACTGTGCTGATTAGGTTTTTGAGCCAGCACTAGTAATAGCAGAAAGTACATACTGCTAATGGTTCAAAAAGTGGTTATCCTTGATTATGTATGGTCTGTGCAGAAATTTTATATGCTTTGAGTCATGATGAGCAATACATCAATTTATACTAGCTTAAAGAAAAACTGCAGTCAAATATTACAACATTTTTAGTGAAGAAGCTGTGGGAGCTAACTTGACTGTCCTGGAAGCTGGGAGTTTCAGGCTGATGATTCCATGATCAGGCACTGCTATTACTGTATGACTGTATAACACTGGCCAAGTAATAATCATATTATTGCACTTAAGTATAAAATGGAGATGATAGGCCGCTCGTGGCAGGTTCATAGTTCATCTATAAATATTGAGAATTACTGGGTGTTCATAAATCACACTGAGATATCTGGATTGATGGGCAAAATTTGGTTTATTAGTGCCAGGCAGTGCTTGTTGCGTCTATGCACAACTACTTTTATTGTTCAGTCTGCTATTGCTCTGATATCTGCTTGCCGTGCAAAGAAACATGTAACACTCTAAAGACAGAAAAACTCAATTTTGAGTATTGGTGCTCTCTCTTCTAGTAATGTTAATAGCATGACATAGTGTACTATGCCTTCTTTCTGTTAACTTCTGAGCTGCAGGCTTCGCCTTTCAGGTCAACTGTTTTGCAGTTGGGTGACTTATTCATGTTCTGCAAATCTTGGGAGAGCAGTTGGGTGTTTTGAACAGCGTTTGAACAGAAAATAAATACTCCAGATCTCTTTGATTGTAAATAAAGTGTGAGTTCTTAGATCAGTTACACTTTTTGGATCTATGCAGGATGAGATTTCCAGATGTCCAGTATGTTGCAGATGAGATGTCCAGTAAAATTCTGCCACCATTCCAGTAATCAGTCTGCATTTTTTCATTTATCTTCAGGTTACTGTGTAGCAGAAAACCATGGGCAATTTCAAAGGTCATGCCCTCCCTGGAAGCTTTTTCATTCTTTTTGGCTTGTGGTGGTCAGTGAAGTATCCACTGAAGTATCTCTGTCGAAAAAACAAGAATGCCTGCTACCTTGGTTCCAGGGCAGGATTTCAGCGCCTGGAATTTGTTGAGGGGATCGTCAAAGCTGTCTTTGCCCTGATTGGTAAGTTAGACAAGTAAGTCTAGTGGAAGATAATACAAATGCCAAGTGGTGTGCTTTTTCATACTTTTTTTCTAAATTTGTTCTCTGATAAAATGTATTCAGCTTGATTTTTTAAATTAGTGTTGCAAAAAACATAGTGTTAAGAACATCACAATAAAATTGCCCCATTTTTTCTGTCTTCAGTTTAAGAGAGGATGCCGTTCTGAAGCAATGCTTCAGATGGATACAAGCTGTTGGACTGAGTAAACAACTGGAGGGAGATCTGGAGCGGACGTGGAGGTCAAACTTAATTCCCCTTGACCTTTAAACACTCATCTAAGAACTACTGATGCTACCATTATTAATTATAGACTTAGGATTGCAACACAGTCTCCATGTATAGGATGGAGCTTATTTACAAAGTTTTAGAGCTTCTTTAGCTTTCCTTGCTGCCTTGCAGATGTCCCATTTGAAAGTTCCTACCCTGTGCATTACTTGAGGGAGGGAGATGCGGGCTGCAGGGCTCTCACATGCAAACTGTTAGCTCCAGACAGCAGGAACATTGTTGGGCTATTTTGAGTCTAACAAACTCAACCCACTGCCTTGAATGGTTTCAGAGGGCCTTCTGGCTTTCAGATATGTATAATCTTCTTTGTGTTATTGATCAACTACATAAATGCAGATGCTTTTTTTATTAACAGCACTCAAAAATGAAAATATTCACAAGAAAACGCTGAACTTAAGATCTTATTGCTGCAGAATTGTTACAAAGGGAGTGATGGGTTTGCGTCCTGCTATGGACAGGCTTGGATATAAACTTAAGGAGATGGTTTAGAGAGCTAGACCATTGGTTGGAAATACCTCCTTCTTCTTTCAAATTGCAGAATGGTGTATATTAGCAAATTATGGAGTAAGTGAGAGAGGGCTGGGGGAAGATCAGCACACATGGACCTGAAGTTGAAACAATCTTAATTTTTAACATTAAGATCATTCTTTATCCCTCTACTCTTCTTTAAATGCTTGCAATTCCCTGTGTCTAATCATGCTGCAGATGTTATCCCATTACCTTGTGCCAAATCTTCCTGCTTTTCCTTCCCCTCTGGGACTTGTATCAATTAAGATATATCAGCAATTAAGTGATGTTTTGTGTACAGCATATTGTTTGATAGCCTTAAAAATTACCAAAACCCTGATTAATACCACTTATTTTGAAGTATGGGGAAGACATTTCTCTTACAAATCTCTAAGTGAGTGTTTGGAGGTAGTTGGGCATCTAAATCAGGATTCCAATGTTTTTGATTTTACTCTGAAAAAAAAAAGCTATTATTTTAATGTATGGTGGTTTCAATTCCAGTTTAAAAAGGTAGACTGGAAAGTCTGACAGGAACAAACACTCAAAGCAGCAGCAGGAGTAAAAACTGTTGTTTTCTGTGTAAGGCAAGCTTGAAATAAAGGTGGAAAAACCCTGTGTTCTTGAGCATATCTACTTATATAGGGGGAATTGGCACATCCTGTGCTAAACAATATAATTAACTTTTATATCTTAAAAACATAATATATTTTAAGCACAAGCTTCCTTGATCAAATAGAGTATCTAAAAGCAGCTTCCCCTTTTCTGGAGTACTGTATTTTGTTAGCAACACAACAAGGGGCCAAGGTAAGGGAAGCGGTAAAGCAGCAGTTCAAATATTAACTGCTTATATATCCTCAGGGGACCTTTAATAAGTGTGCACAGTGAAGGAATTTCCTTTTATGGTTTTATAGGAAAGATTCCCTTGGAATTAAGAGCTTGAACTATGCAAGCCTATACATTGCAGGGGACTGAATCAGTAAATCTTTCTTTTGGGGAATTTAGCTTGTGTTAAACTCATGTTTAAACCACTGGAAAAGACAGCTGAAAAAATTTAGTCAGCAGACTGTCACAATAGCAGTTATTAAAAGAAAAAAAGGCAGCACAAAATAGCTGTCTCCATTTTCACTGCTGGAAACTAAGAGGCAAATAGTTCTGCCAGCAGTGGAACTGAAGCCTAGTTTCCTGTGGCTTTCTCCTTTCTGCATTATGTGGTGTTTAATATATGCTCTATGGCTCTTCCCTCAGAACAGAAATGTACTTAATCTCTCCTCTAGCCACTGCCTATTTTCTTTCAAATTTATAGAAATTTAATATCTCCGAGGCCTCCGTTCCTTTTCAATTCACTTGAGTTTGTGCAACATATTAAAGACTTTATTAGGAATGGCAGAGATGGGAAGAAGGGAGCAAAACATGGCAATCATGCAGAGCAGCCCTCAAGAAACCACACTGAAATCCAGAATGATCAGCATTATTCTGCTTTGGGATGTATAGTAGTCTCTCTTGCTTGTGTAAATCAGGACAAGTAGCAATGGGTCTCATTTCACTTGCAGGAATGGTGGCTGAACAGTTTGTTCCTGATGGACCTCACCTGAAGTTGTATAATTATGAGGAAAAACACTGGGATCACTTGGTAAACTGGCAACATGCCACCATGTATCTTTTCTATGGCATTTCGGGGCTGGTTGACATTGTGGCTCATGGGACGAACGCATTGCCAGTGGCCATGGACCGAATGATGCTTTCGTTAGCAGTTTTTATTGAAGGTGAGTTTCTGTCTCTGTGCAAAGATGCCTGTGAAACTCATCAGGTTTATTTGTATTTAAAGGCATGAGTCTTTTGGCTGAGCTTCTCAAAATAGCCTTAGAGATTGAGTGCCCGCGTTTGTGTCACAGAGGGTGGCATCCAGGTGGGTTTGGAGATCTCCAGAGAATGAGACTCCACAGCCTCAGAGTCGAGTATTTAACTCCCTAAAGTGCTTTTAAAAAAATTAATCTAGACCTTCCTTAAACCGTTAGGATTTGCCTGTGGTTCAGCCTGGGAACATGATCATGCATTGCACAAATGTACCTGTGCTTTCCTAACTAGCTAGGATAGCACCAGAAATTCAGTGCGCAACAGCACAAGTATATTTTGAGTCAGTTCTCAGTATCTAAGGCATTTGCTGCAACTTATGTACTGATATGGTACCCAAGTCATTATCTGAAAGCCACTGTGGGTGCCTTTATCTGCATGAGAATTGCATGTTAGAAGATGACACTTGGTTTACATTTCCTGTGGGTACAGTACGTCTCAGAGCCTCCCCCTTGTCACACTCCAGAGACAGATGCATGAAACTTTCTGTAATTGTGTCTTTTAAATTAAAGATTAGTTTTCCCTATCATTTTCCAGTGTAAGCTCAAGAGAGGAAATATAGAGGCATCAGTCTTAAAAAATGATGCTTAATCTGATCACTTTATTTCAGGTTTTCTCTTCTGTTACCACCTTCATGGGAGAGCCATGTTGGATGTTCATGTTCATCAGTTATTGTTAATTGCTATCTTTGGAGCAGCTGTTTGCATATTTCTGGAAGTTTTCTTCCGTGGCAGTATTGTACTAGAGATGCTCCGTACAAGCCTCTGCATATTACAAGGTAGCTGGTTCTGGCAGGTAGGTCACTTTTCTGCCTTAGTGGTCTCTTCTTTTACTACTATTAGTCATTTGTCTCTTTCCAGATGTTTAACAAGTGATATAGAATGTCCTTTAAACACAGATCTTAAAGGACTCACAGATAACAACTGACTCTTAATACTCCTTCAAAGTGATGGGAGTATTTACCATGTCCATTTTACAGATGAAGAAGTCTTTTTGCTTCTACTGTCTTGTATCTGGATCATAAAAAAGCTAAGGTGGTTTGGTGGCTAAGCTCTCCCTTGCTATAATCATTAAATATTCCCTCTGATCTTTGTACCATTCTGTTCAGAACTTGCAAGCTGAAAGGCAGACATTTAACAGCACCATACATTACAAAGACAGTCCACACAGCAGTGGCAGCAGCGAGTAAATGCCAGCAGATTGCAGGAAAATCGAGGCAAACAACTCATTGACATCATTGCCACAAAGAGGAACAAAGGTGGAAATTATCTTTAATGGGCTGAACTAGTGGTATCTTTCCACTTTGTAAAACCATATTCAAGAAGTATTCAAGCTCCTGAGTGCCACCAAGACACTGGGTGGTGCAAAGGTTCCTGATTTTACAATGTTTTAGCATTTGAGCAGAAGAAATAACAGTCTAAACTTCGATATTTCTGAGATGTGGCTCATCTGAGATGAGAAAGAATTTGTCAAAATGTAGCTGTCATGCCTTAGTTTATTTGTGATTCTGTTTGATTAATGCGATTGAAATGTGATAGCCATTCTTTATTGTTAGAACAAGACAGATAATTTAATGAGCTGATGCTCTCTTATAACAAAGAAATAGGAGTATTCATAACTATGTTTGATCTTATAGTGGAAAACTGAGGTCACCCGAGTGATTTTTCTTTCCGGCATGTCTAGACGGGCTTCCCTTTTTCATATGCTGGCCAGACATGATGAATAAAAACGTTTGCTGTTCTTTGGGAGAACTGGACACTCAGCCCCAAATCAAATATTTAAATACTTGCTCTGGCAAGATGACAGACCTCCTAAACTACATTTTTTTTTTCTGTAAAGAACTTGGTGCTGCAGCACTTTGTTTTCTTTTCTTGATTGCAAACTTTTCTTTGCTGACTCAAGAAGCTTTACAATAGAGGAATTAGATGCAATCATTTATTCTTCATTGTCTGTCTAGTCTAATTTTAAAACAAGTAATTTCTTTACTTGATTCCAAAATAGTCAAGTTACTCCAGAAACAATGGGGGGTTTTATATTTTGAAGTAAAAAATAAAGTGCTAAAAATAGAACGAACTTAAGTGTAGCTTTATTCACACCTACATTAGACTTCGACTGTATGTGTGACTGAAAACCACACACTGGCAAATTTGTAAAAGGTAAAGGGGCTTTTTTTTTTCCATCATCAATGCTTTCATTCATTGAATTCTCTGCATGTAACTGCAAAATACACTCCTCCCTTCCTTCTTCCTCTTCTCCTATGTCCAGCTCCAAAATTCTCAACAAAATTGCTTTGAAGAGTGTTAGGCTGGTGCTTGCCTAGTCAGAATCCTGAACTGCCATGCTGGTTCCTAGCTGCCTGGCTTTTATAGTAGTATGAGTTTGATTTTTCCCAGCTCTAGAAAACCAAATCACCGTTGTGCTTCATACCAGTTAACAGCCTTGAGTGGGCAAGCTACATTTTTATATAATTTCAAAAATGGATCTTTTCCCTGGGTTGGCCAGAAGACATACCTAGGGCTTGCCTTTCTTACTAACTTGTTTTTGCCTTTTTTATTCATTTGTTGGTCTTGTGAACTACATAATATATTCCCAGACATTCCTGGGAAGAGGAGAGTCCTCATGAACATCTGGGAAGGTTTTCTTGTTGGTGATGTGTCTGCAGTTCAGACCACACATGGCTGAGTATCAGCCCCTCTCCCTATAGTGCACAGTTCTGATCACCAAAGGACTTGTTAGGTCTGTTTGATAATTTATTGAGCAAAAGCGGAAGGCCTCTGGAATGGGCTCTGTGTCTCTGAAGGCATTGCTGCAGTGCTGCATAAAAACTGCCCATCACATTTGAATGTGACAGTTTCAAAACCTTTTTTCAATAATAAGTGCAGAAATAATCACGTGATGTGGTACTGGGTAAATGTCTGGTGACGATTTCTTTTATTTTATTACAGATTGGCTTTGTTCTTTATCCTCCAAATGGGAGCCCAGAATGGAATCAGATGGATCATACTAATATGATGTTCCTGACAATGTGCTATTGCTGGCATTACGCTTTTTCTTTTCTTATCCTTGCAGTGAATTATACAATAGTCAGCTGGTAAGTTACTTGAAACACTAAAACTTTGGAGACTTCTCTGTTTAATCTACCAGGAAACTTCTTGCAGAAATTTTACTGACAAATCAAAAGCATTTCACAAAATGATTAATCTCTTGCAAGATAAAATAAAAATAGTTATTGCTAGTTAGTGAACAGAGCATGGCTCGCTGTTTCAGTAGAAGGGGGAAATAACATACAGTACCTTTCCAACAACATAATGCTTCTCACATAAAATGAGCTCTTTTGATAGTCTCCCACATCTGTAATTATCTAAAAAAGTTAGAAGTAGTAGAGTGTTTTTCTTACAACATATTTTCTTCCTGTGTTTGTCTATACCAATTCCAAGTGACTTAGTCAACAGGTTTCCCCACTTAACTTTGAACTTGCAGGCTTCATGGTTGCTGCTTTCCTTTGATCAAACCTATTTTTTTCCACTAGCCAGTTTCATCTGTTTATTTCTAAAAGTAAAGACGTTTTCCACATCACTCAGTGTTATTTCTGACAAAAAAAACAGTTGTACAGTTGACTACCTTAGGAAAATGAGCCTGATTCTACCAAGGGTCATCACTTTCTGTTTGAGGGATCTTACCAAGCCCTTTTGTGCATGGCGCTAAATTTGATTCTCACCTTGATTCTTTACTCTCACCATTCTCATATCCCTGCTTAATGAGGCTTTGGCCATATTTAGTTCCTGCAATGTTTATTCATAAAGGAATCATTCTAACTACCTGCTGAGATGCAGGAGTTAAACAGGTTATTACCTGGTCAGATTGCCAGGTCTGCCTTTAAATCACTACCTGGTTTCTGATACATCTCTTTTTTGTTTGTTTTTCTTTTTCCCAGGGCAGTTCGTTCAAAGATTAAACAGTCCCAATCCATGGAGCTGGGGTTACTGAAAACGGCTGAACGGGACCAGGAGTCCGAAGATGAAATTTAGTATGAATGTGGCTTTACTACTTTGCCCACTCTACTGTTAGGCTAATTGTTACCTCATTTCTAGGCTTGTTTACCATCTTATTTATCCTTTATACAACTTGTTATGCAAATATCATCCCTGGGAGTACTGTATAGGTCTGCGCAGTTAGATTTTTATTGCAGAGGTTAAGCTGGATGTGTGGTGATTCCAATATCTTGCTTATGAAGTATGTCATTGGAAGAACAGATTAATATTAGACAGACTTGGACTGGATGAAGTGACATTACCAAGTCTGTGATTTAGACTCATTAGCAGCTAAGTAAAATGGTTTTCTTCTGCTTTTTAAGGAAATGATAAGATGAACTAATTAAGATGTCCAAGTAAGTGCTTTTGCTGAACCGCAAGCCATTCTGCATAAGTTCCTGTGCACACCTTAAAAAAGTAGAACTGATTGACAGCGATAATCTTAAATCTCCCTTTTCCAACACGTTTGTGTCTCTGCTTGTAGCTTTGTGTTAAATGGAAGAGCTACTCACTACAGATCCATTCAGCATTTCTTTGAAGAATACGTAGTCTGGTCATGCTCACACAGATGCTACCAAACTTCTACAGGAGGACCAAAGAGATGTATAATAGTTTAAAATGACTTGAATTATTTGTCTTGTGTGTAGATGTTCCTGCCTCTTCCCTGTTTGAAAGGCAGTGGATTGACTCTACTTTCCCGAGGCATATCAAGGGACTTCTTCCCCAGAAAGGCTGATGTGTGCCCAAGGGGTCAGCATCTCTCTACAAAGGTAGTTTATTTACCAAGATTATTTCCTTTCCTTCAGTGGAATTTAGTGAATTTTCAGCTGGGTTCAGGGAGACACACATGACCTCACACAGCACATAACTGGGGAAGGTTGAACTGGATTTCATGATGGATGAGATGGATTTGCACCCTTCTCCCAGTCCCTCCCTAGTAAGTTTTAAGCAATGTGCAGAATGAATTGTGTGAGGGCAGATGTTTCATTCATAGTAACTCTATGCAGCAGCGTCTGATTAAAAAAAAAAAAATTAAAAATTGTATTTCTTTTTTTTTTTTCAAATAGACAAACTAAAGTCCTGATCCTGTGAAAAACAGGATTCCTTAGGATGTGCTCCAATCTGAACAGTACAAAAAAAAAAAAGGAAGTAAATGATGACCAAGTGGCAAAAAAATTTAGAAAATTATGTTGTGCATGAGCACACTGCCCCCATGAGGTTGACATGTGAAATATAGCATGGATTAGCCTGTGGACAGAAGAGAGCGTTTGTTGTTCAGCAACACATATGCTCTGTTTTCCCAAGAACAGGGCATGGAAGGGATGCTGATGGCAGGGGGCCACTTGGTATATCCATCAGTAGCGAGGTGGTGGAAGAGTAGCTTCCTCCTTTCAGAACACCACTTGTAAAAACCTTGTCTCCTTCTAACTACTTTTGGAAGTATGTTGGTACAAGACAATAAATCCTATGCAAATACTACCAGTACTCCTATAGGAATGCAGAACTGGACTCTGGCGGATGAACAAAAGTTGCAGGATCTGGTCTCTTCACTTCTGAGCTTCACCTGTATATTTTCAGTGTAAGCCAGAGAAATGAATAGCATAAAATTATTATTTGCAGAAGACCTATTGCTTAGGAAGATAAGCCCAGGGGAAAACAAACAAACAAAACCCAAACAAACAAACAAAAAAAGCTTGGAAAATAGAAAAAAAACCAATGCTGTTCTAACTTGAAAGAAACATAAGCATTCACCTCATTTCTAGGACCAACGCCTTCCTTACCTGTATGTGCTGTTAATGCTTAGGTTTTAGAATGTCAGATGTATCGCTGCCTTTGTAAAGTAATATAAGTTATTCGAAGTAGATCTTAAAAAAGCACTTTGCTATTCATAGGCAGAAACAATCCAAATTTCTTCACTGCTTTTCTGTACATATAGGTATTATACTGTACAAGTAGTAAGGTGCTTTATCTCTTGACTAAAGGGATAACTCAAGCAGGAGAAAAATATATTAAAGTGGCTGAGCTTTGATGTCTTCTTAGAAGACTTCAGTTGGTCATTTTTGAAAATACTTCAGATTTTTGCTATGTGTTATGAAGTGAAACTTGGAACTAGATGTGGGATTATATTGAAGAGCCTGATTCTGAAGGTGAGAATAGTTGACTCCTAGATATTTCTTTGTTTAGAAATGTGTAATGGGACATGGCAGATGCGTAGCCAAGGAAAGATCGCCATTGCTCTCAGTAATTATTTGTTCTTTTTAGTACCTTTCTCCGAGAGGTCTTGGAGACTTTGGTAAACTTAAACAAAATCTGTCTCAGGGCAGTCCTGTGAGTTAGGTATCAGTATGGGGATTTTTGCAGCTCTGCATTTCAGCTTTACAGTGCTCTTAGTGTAAGCTGTGAAATAAATGATACCTCCTTCACTTGGCAAATCTAAGACTTGAGTTTCACTGGTGCAGTTCCATTAAAATCAGATTTTCTGTTGGCGTAAGTCAGAAGGAATGTCCACTGCTTTTCTGAGAAGCCAACCTGTTAATAGTAGCAGGGATATATTGGCCAAATGCAGCGTGATAATTACACCTAACTACAATCTTTTATTTGTGCATGACTCCTTATTTTACATCACTTTTCTGTAAGCTTTTTTTAAAGGGCAGAGATTTTTACCCATTACAATAATTGATAGATAGAATTTATGCTGTACTATGAAGTGAAGAAGATAGTTATACATCTAGTAGAATGTGGAGATTATTACAAAAGTTTGTCTTGATATGCCAAAATCAGTAGGGCAAAGTGAACCACATGGATTAAATAACTCGAGTGAGCAGTGGATTTGGAGGGTGTTTAGCAAATTCTCCTTTTGAAAAGTGCTATTTTTAGAAACAAAAAGTGCTGGAAAGATGACCAGAAAAGAGGTTACCTGTCAGCGTTTCTCCTATGACCTTCTCAGCCTTGTTATTCTGATGCTTGGCAATATTCCAGCAGTGTTTGTAGGTCTGTGTTTTATTGTGAGAGAACTTGGTTAGGGTTCAGCTTGCTGAGATATCACCCTATCCCCCTTTTTGGCAAATCTCCTGCAGATTGTCAGAGAACCGGAGGAATAAGCCTATCAATCAGACTCACTTTGCTGGCTACCGTGAGTGGCAAAGACACTTATAAAGAATTTCAATGACAAAGACTTATTCTTAAAAGAAGCAACTCTTCATATAAGTACAGATGTTAAGAGTATTCTGAGGCTTCAAGAAATGCAGGTCAAAACAGATCTTACAGAAACAGCAGTTTCCTAGATTTAACTTTTAATGTTTACACTACATGTAGAGTATAAGTTAAGATGAGGTTCTCAGCTTACTATATATTTTTGTTAGCATATAAAAAAGGAAAGGAATCCATTTAAGGAGTGGTTATTTGTTAAGTAGAACGTTTGACTCATTATTTTCAAGCATTGCTTAAAAGAAGGGTCTAGAACATTAAGGTAGCTATTGCAGTTAAAAAGTTGTGATCTTTGTTGTTCCACTAGCAACACTTTTTGTTTGAATTTCATGGGTGTGTGGAAGTCTGATGAATTTACAAACACCACTCAGACAAAGGTAGCTGATCTCAAGAACATTTAAATTATTGTTAAATATTGGTGCCTTTTAAAGAAAAACTATATGGCAGTTAATAATAGAAAAGATATGCCTGTAATTTTATTTAAATAAAAATGGTTTATTCATCTAAGATGTCTGTTGTGTTTTCAGGGGAATAATCATTTATGGGGCAGGGTGAAGCATGGTAGACATGTTACCCTTATGGCCAACCTGGACAATTAAGCTAGTTGGGACAGGAATTTAGGAAAAGCTAATTCTGTCTTGGCAAATTTCTTTTGTGCTGTCACTTACAATAGAGATGAAAATAGCTGTTCTAGAGGCTTGGACAGTAGATCTTCACAGAGTCACAAAAGTCAAATGCTAGGAGCAAAGGGGATCCAGGTGTGGGTCTGTTCCCCTGTTCCCTAGACATGGGGCAGTCTGCAAGGCAGGTGAACAGGACTGTGTGAACTGTGAGTTCTTCTGTTTGAACAAACTTGATAATAAAAATATTTAGGGTTGTTTTGACCCTTTTAACTTTGCTCTCTTTTCCCTTGAAAGAAAGAAAGAAAGAGATTTTTTTCAGCTAAAAGGTGAAAAATGCATTCCGAAACTAAAGTATTTGGAAAAAAATATATAATAGTGGGTTTTTCTCTCTCCAGATTTTGGACCACTTTTTAAAAATTATTACTAGAGGACTGTGTTTGGAAAAAAAAAATGCAAGTAATTTTGGCTTCTCTCAAAATATGGTTTGGTGGATAAATTTATCATTCATTGGAGATTATAGTCCCATAGCTTGCTTTCATTATTCTGTCAGTTTGATACTACTTTGCTATATATTTTACAGGTGGTGTTTTTTCAGTTCTAGAGAACTTCAAGTGGCTTTTACCTCCATGTACATAAGAAAACTTTCAGTTTTTTCCAGGACTGAGTAAGGAAAAGAAAGTCAGCATTTACTACTTTCCTATATCATCTTCATGTTCACAAAATCTGAAGAAATTGCAGAAGATTTAAAATATCCAGTAAGAAATTCTAAAGAGCTAAAAATAGCTTTAAATATTAGCTATAAATCAGTTTCTATATATAGTATATATATATATAGTATAGCTATAAATCAGTTGGGAAATCAGCTAGTTTGCATTAGAAACCAAACGTGCCAATGTTTTCATATCCCCTGGGCTTGGGGCTAGGACCACTTAGCCCCAGACATGTTGCCAGGGTGCCCCTTTACTCTCATTTTCAAGACAGGGAACAGCCAGTGACAGGTGACATGCCCAATGCCTGGGGTAGGAATTACTCATAAAAAAGTCAGTGAAAGAAAAAAGCACCTTTTTTTTAATCCCTCAAAGTTCTTCGGCCTGTGTACAAGTGGAAAATAGCCTGAATCCAAGGGCTCCCAAGGACTGTGCAACAGCAGCACATCTGCTTAGTGGGAAAAGGAGAGGACTGGAAAACTGCTCGGCTTTTGTCTTTTAAATCTATTCTGGGTTAAACATGTGCTTGCTCAAAATATGTGTTATTAAAGAGCCTAATATTTGTTCAATAAGGCATAACTAATCTCTGACTTTTCTTTTCAGAGCAGTAATTTTTAACACCTTATTATGTAATTGTTACATTCTTGCATCTCTATAAGATATTGAGTATACTTCTTAAAATGAAAATGCATTTAAAAAACTATTTGGGAAACTTTGTGCTACTGCATGCTTTGGAGTTTGATTCAGAAACAGAGCTTCTGCATGAAGGGCTATTTTCTCACCTCAAAATATTCTGCAAGGAATATGGGTACCAAAGACGTCAGGGTCACAGCGAGGCATGTAATTGGAGCAGGAATGGTTAGGTCTACACACCAGGGTTATCTCTGAGCAGAAGAAAGAAATGGGAAAGAGACTGCTTCTGTAAATGCAATCTATACAACAGAACAGAAATTAGCAACTAGAAGAACTAGAAGTCGTTCTTAGGATTAAAAGATTGAAGGGAGGAGAAGCTGTCATTACTATATAAAATGTTTCAGTCTAGCTATCACACTAATTTAATGATAGAAGGCTCTGTACAAAGATACTCTCTGGTTTTTTTCTGGGCCCTGTGTGGCCATTCCAGAAACCATCATGCAGATTCCCTGCTCCAGAAATGAATGACAGTACAATTCCAGCAGTGCTTGCATTGCTTTGCTGGAGTTTTACTTGTTTGTAACTCCAGCTCAGCCAGATGCAGTTGACACATGAAACAATCTCAGAGATGGTGTTTACTGCTGCCAATCCATCTTATCCAGGCTTGAAAACAAAACAGAAAGGAAATAAGAAACATCTGGCTCCAATTATGGCTCGAAAGAAATGGAGGAAAGCTGAAGAAACATGTTTAGTCACTTAAGAGCTATTCTGCTTTCCCACAGCTGCACTGCACATACAAATTTACAAGTAATGAGGTTTGCTTTATCATGTAAACACAGTTTAAGAGTTTCATAAATACAAATGTACTGTTCTTTGGTGTATTTAGTGCTAATTGATTTGTTTGGGTTTTCCCACATGTCTCCTTATGCTTCTTTAAGGTTTATGCAATATATTCATGTGAAGTTAGAAATTCCTAATCTTTTTTCACTCACAGTACTATTTCCTTTGCTCTTTCTGAAGTTACAAACCCTCTGCCATTTGCAGTCCTGGGACCATAACCCAATTTTTGGGAATCACCGTATTTTATATATAAAGCAATGCAAGAACACATTCACCACTTACTATCTTGCAGCTTTTCTACTAGGAGAGGGCACTAGAGAGAGAATTAGACCTGTGATTCAGAACTTGGTCTTGCTTTTAATACACCCTCATAGTCAGACTTGGTGCTATATTGCTTAACTTAATGTTACTAAACTGGTCTGTGACTCAGTTTCCCCATCTGTAAGACCAAGTCCTGAGTCTACACTGCCATGAGTGTCCATCTCCATGGTTCCTGTATCTTGCTGAATGTCTCATAGATCCACTTTTAAACTCCAACCTCTTCTAATCATGGAATGTCAAATATTTAACCACTTATCTCAACAGGCTTCAAAGCAATTAAAATGCATAAGGGCACTAAACCCCCGCAATGATAACCAGGACGAGGAGGCAAAGCTCCTCTCCAGCAGGATGTGGCAGCTGCTCCGCTACAGCTGGGTGACCCCCTCGTACCCCTCTGAAAGGGAAGGGGTGCCAGGACCTGCGGCGCTCTGGCTGCTGGGGGTCTCTGCATGCCCTCTGTGGAGGTAAAAGCTTCAAACTGCTCCCCCCTATCGGGGGACTTCTTTCTATTGCTCTTTCTTTTGGTCTGGCAGATGCTCTAATGGAGCTGCAGGTTTGTCCCCATAACTGTCACCGTCACTGTCACGGATGGCACAGCCTTTCATTAACTGAAACCTCTGTGAGACGGATTTTAAAACATTTGGATGTCTGGAGAAGCATAATAACAGTTTTAGAGATCCCATTTGTAAATGCTTAGATCTTGATTATTGCTGCGTTTCCTTAGTGCAGTGTCTTGCTTGCTACTAATTAGATACTTGGTACTTTCAGTATTGATTTTTTGATTTTGAAGCCTAAGTCTGTTTCCTAGGTTGCCACCAAGGACGTTAATGGCCTGCTTTATCATGCTCAGATTTTTTTTTTTTTTTTTGCAAAGAGAGAAAAAAATAATGTTAATGTTCAGCAATGTGTTAAAGAAACAGCAGCACCTAGCTGGGCGCTACAGCTCAAAAGATCCGAGCCCTTTTATTCACTGTGGGTTTCTGTACGTCCTTCACAGATCACTTCAGATTTCTGAGTCTGCACTGGGGATAGAAATGCTTCTGTAACTGCAAAAGCCAAGTACACATTTTTCCTTGCTAAGAGTCACCAATGGAGAACAATCCACAAGAGCAAGTTATTGGTCCTGCTAACACACCGGATGTTCACAGATCTGTGATTACAAAAAAAAAAAAAAAAAAAAAAAAGCTCTTTAAATATCTCTGCTTTTGTCTCTCTTGATCTTGAACACAGAATTGATTTCCTAGTTCTTTAGTTTGTCAGGAGGAGACACGTTAGCATGTTTTTGAGAGAAATTTAGAGTTACAACTTTCCTTTCTGCTTCATATTTTACCTATATTTTTTTACCTATCTTTTACCTATTTTCTCTTTCCTCCCATCATTTTGTCCCGATTCTCTTTGGGTGAAGCAGATGGTGCGGATGCCTGAAGACAGAGCTCTTGTCCCCAGTTGTAGCAGCGTCCTGCTGAGTGACGGCAGAGAAGGGCAGAAAGGGGCAACAAGGCTCTTTGATCAAGAGCACAGCGGGTTTCACCCAAACCTTGGTCTCTCCCTACCTCCCATCTTGCTTTGCCTGCCCATACTACATAGCATGGAAATCCCATATCCTCTTCTGAAAGTAGGTGTGAGGAGCCTAATCTAGGCCAGTCCTAATAAAAGTCATTTATTTCATTTGCTGTCAACGCCCACAGGATTATTACTATCTCGTACTGCATGGGAGAGTTGGCTCTCAGCCTTCCACAGACTCTTTTTTTTTTCCCTTCCTGTCCTCACTGCTGGAATATATAGAATAGATCCAATATGTACAATATATATGGGGGTACCCCCATTGAAAGGAAGAGGGGCAAGATGGCATGGCCGTGAGCTGTGCTGCACACTCAGAGACGGGGCTCAGGCCCTGGCCACGTTTTGAGTATTAATGTAGCCAGGGCTCTGCTCTGCTACATTGCCCTGTAGCACATAGGAGACATGAGACTGAATGCTTTGAAAAGTGGAATGTTTTATCAGGTGGAAAAAACCCAGAAATTAATGTGATTTACTTCTCTAGTGAAACTTCTTTTGTTTTTAAAGGAACTGAAGAGGTTAAAGTTCTAGCAGCAGATAGGAAGTTAATGGCTTATCCATCACAAGGATATCAAGGTATAAAACCATTTTATGACAGAGCAGACTCTGCCTGCCCCACAACATGCCTCTGCTCCGCTGGGACAGAAGGATACTGGTTGGGCTCACCTGTTGTGCAGTGACCGTGACCCTTTGGACATTGTGTATTTGGCAGCTTGTTACCAGATTCAAGACAGGTAACAAATATAATTTTGTTCCATTTGAGCTCTATTTGAACTCCTTGGGATTTTGTCTTTTCCTTCCTTTTCTTCTACTTTTTTAAACAAGATTTCAGGTAGACCCCCGCAGGGCCTAAAGCTTCTTTGGTAGAAATATCCTTCCTCTCACACCAACATTTAAAGTTCTACAAATAATATATTTTGTTGGAAAACAGAATAGACTGACACTCAGTCTCTGGAGTATTTTCCTTGTAATGTATTTCACCATACATGATTCCTCTGATATGTCTTTGGAGAAATGTCTTGGAAGTTTCTCACACTTCTGCTCGGGATTCAATTTACTTATCAAAAAAAAAAAAAAAAAAACCCTAAATGTCAAGCTAGTTGGATAAATTATGTCTTGAAGGGTAACTATTTAGCTCTGCAGGGTAAGTGTTTAGTATATACCTTAACATCCCTGAATGTAAAGAAGCATATGCAACACCTTTTCATTTTTTTTTTACATTATGTAAAACTCTGTTGATAAAATATAGGAGATATATGTATGTGGTTTGTGTATTATATACCTGAAAATCAGTTCATGGCAGAATTGTAAGAGCCTTATGTGCACAAGCTTGGAGCAGAAAACTTGTTGGGGTTTCTTCTCATCAAAATACTTGATGTATTGACATGATACAAGATCTACATATGAACTAAAACTCAAAATTCATAGATGTTTCTTGGCGCTCTTCAAGCAGGAAGTCGAATGTGATTAGAGGCTTGGAAGTCCCGGGAGATGCTCACATGAGGAAACATGATGATATATTGACTTGATTTATCAGAAGTTGATGGGAAGGGAACATAACTAAGCATGAGAAATGGCACATAAGTAAACACTAGCTGTTTAGCTTATGTCAGTAATAGCCTACCTCTGTGAATATAAGAATGTGCCTTGAACTCTTTTCTTTATGGTCCTAAATCCCATCAAAATGGCAGTTAAGTCTCAATGTAGCTTTTGCCTATGCCTTTGTCTTCTGCAAGTGCAGGTCCTCACAGTTTGTTAATAACAGCAGTGCTGCCTCATAGCATTGTGCTTTTCTGCTTTCTTGCTTTAAAATGGAGTGATTCACATCTGGATCGTCTATCCCAATTTTATTTATTTTTATTTATTTTTACTTTTCCATTTTCTTATACTCATTTTGCTGTTCCCCAGCTATAGCCGTTCCCTGCAGCTGCCTATGTTGGGCCACCCTGATCTCAAATGCTTCAACAGACGTTTCCTTCCTTCTTTTGTAAGATTTCCAGTGGTGGGACAATGTGTGTGGAAAAGCCGGTGGCAAATGGAGACATCACCTGGCTGCACATGGGTGTTATTCCACAGCCCTCTTAGACGTTGGGCTGTCACGTAGCCGAGGCTGCCCAAAACACCAATGCTGAAGAGCAACAACATGAGCAAAAGCAGAGCAGCACCCGCCAAGAGCAGCCTTAGCCCAGCCACGTGGCACAGCCCCCGCAGCTTGCAAGAGACTTCCAGTTACAGATTCCCGTGAGGCAGTAGGAAGTTAGGCGCTCAGCAACAGCACATGTGCTCCTGACAGCACTGTTTGCTTTTAATCTTCTGCCTTCTCTCTTTTTGCCAGCGTCCAAAAACACAGACACTGTCAGGCCTAACGACAGCCTTCAGCTTCACTTTACTCCATCATTTCAAGGCATAAATTACACCCAACGTGCAGATACACAATGTCCACCACAAATCTTATGGTGAGGGATTGTAGACCCCATACTTCNAGACTTCCAGTTACAGATTCCCGTGAGGCAGTAGGAAGTTAGGCGCTCAGCAACAGCACATGTGCTCCTGACAGCACTGTTTGCTTTTAATCTTCTGCCTTCTCTCTTTTTGCCAGCGTCCAAAAACACAGACACTGTCAGGCCTAACGACAGCCTTCAGCTTCACTTTACTCCATCATTTCAAGGCATAAATTACACCCAACGTGCAGATACACAATGTCCACCATCTTATGGTGAGGGATTGTAGACTCCATACTTCCAGCTAGGGATGAGTTAGATAAACCCAGAGGAAGCCTTATGCTTTAGGGATCCTCCAGGTCCCATCTGGCAAAGCTCGAGGTCCACCAGTCCAGTGGCACCTATCCTGGAGTGTGAGGAGAAGCTACAGCTGGCAGCGGGGCATGGGTTTTTATCTCCTTTATCCGCTAACACCTGACTGACACTGGAAAATCTGTGTGTGAAGGTGGGACTATCCACCTGCCCGTCATCAGTCTGGGTCCCTTGGCGCTGGGTAATCTGTGGCCTCCTTTTGCTTCGTAGCTCCCTTTGAAGCCTGTCAGAGGCAATTGGGACTTTTTATGAGTTTCACCACGTGAACCTTTTGCAGACTGGAGCCCCACGCCACCGCTCCTGCAATGCAAAGCACATTTTTGAAAGCTTTGACACCACATTCAAGCCAGTTTGTGGGAGAGGGTAAGAAGAGGCTAGTGATTTAGCCCATGGGTTAAATTGTGGATCTCAGACTGGAAAACTTTTCAACTGAGCCTCCAGGTAAATCACCATCCCATTTACTCCAGTCCTTCAGGAAACTAATATATGCATAGGTATATACATACACACACACACATTTTGTTTTCTGTTTATTTACACAGAGACGACGGGATCCGTGTCACCTCCGTGCTGGTGCCTCAACGATGGCGTATGCCAAGACGGGACCTGCGTTTGCCCGGAGGAGTGGGTGGGCCCGCTCTGCGAGCTGGGTCAGTGTAAGCGCTGCAGCACGTGCAGCTGATGCCCTGTCTGTGAATCCTGCTTTGCGGGGGGCTCCCGTGTGTCTCCCCTCTCCTTAGACCTGCTCAGGAGGGCTGGGTGTGCAAGCACTGATGTGCTTCTACTTGCTCCCACTCTACACGCATCTAAGTGAGACCGAGTGCTTCGTCTGCTTCTGTTGTTCCCTTAAGCGAGTAGCGTGTCTGGGAAAGACATTATGAGTTTCAACTGACCGTGGGCTGTTTCTAGCCAGTTTGACCTTTGCTTGAATTCCTCTGTTTGAACATCTTGTAAATGTGATCGAGACCTCAGCGGCTACCTCAGGTTTGGCCAGGGTTCGAAGAACTTGGCTAAGGATCCTGCAGGATGATGCCCATCCTCAGCTCCCGCCGCTCCTGGTGCCGGTTTCGGATGAGTCAAGTTTCTTGTGCCTGGTCTGTTTGACTCCTGTTTCAGGGCACTGACAGCTCGACTAACGGGAAAGATAAAAGCTGGGTCTTGAATATGGGCTCAGATGTGGATGCATACATGCTATTCACATCTATGGGTTTAGATGGGGCTCACCCGAGAGTGCTGAAAAACACATCTGATGCTGTTGTAGGATTGATGCCTGTCACCTATGAAAGATCACAGTGATCAGGGGAGGTCACAGATAGCTAAAAAGGGCTGACATGGTGCCTAACTTCGAGAAAAGCAAGAAAGAAGACCAGGAAAACTGTAAGGGGGTCAGGCGCAACTCAGGCCCTGGAAATGTCATAGAGCACATTCTCTTAGAGTCTATTTCCAAGCATGGGAAGGAGAAGAAAATACTCAGGAACAGTCCTGATAACATAATTTTTTTTCAAACCCAGCACTTGTAACAGAGCAAATGAAGTTGGTATTATTATAGTGTGACATGAGCTACACTTTGCTTTTGAAAATTGCTCTATTTGATCTGGATCTATGCTCTTTCCTTCTGTGCAGCTAATTTCTGTGAAGCCAGTATTTACACCGAAAGCACTGCTGAAGGCATTTTAAAAAACCTTACTTTTCAACGGATTATAGTGGGCAGATACAGCTATTCTCTGGAAAAATGTGAACCTGACACTGTGAATGGTATGTGTTTCTTTCTGTTCTCTTTTCCTTACCTAAAGTAAATATAAGGTTTGTGAAAGACATATGATGACCAGCATGACCTGATGACCAGGATGTGCGAGGTCCCTCCTTAAGGCCAGAACAGTGTATATATATGTAGATATATACACACATATATAAAATGAATATATATATATATATAATGAATATATATATATATAAAATACATGTTCTAAGAAGAACAACTGTTAATTGGTTAAGTAATTAAATGGTCAGTCACCTGTAATACCTGTAACACCTGTAACACATGAGGATAACACTGGTTACCAGGGTGTCATGTACCAGTGTGCAGGTCATTTAGGCCTTCTGTGCTGAATTCAGATCTTTTTGTTTTTATGAAATTACAGGCAACCGTTCAAAAGCAATCCGGATGTGCACCAGGGTGGGAAAAATTCCTACTTTACAACGCCCCCATATTCTGAATTGCAATGAAAATCTGGACTCTCTAGCATCACAGGTAATCCTAAATTCTATCTTGGCATACTATTGAAAAAGTGGCTGAGATCCTACAGCATCAGATGAATGAAAGAAAAAAATCAATAGGTAACTGAGGCAGCAATTACTGTATGTTGTGGTTTTCTATTTAGAGATTGTAAGCTCTCCACATTTCTTAACACTTTGCATCAAGAAAAATTAGCCACCAGAGCCTTCTCAGCAGCACTGGGACGAGGCTGGCATGAGGAACAAAATGAGGGTAACACCAAAGTGTCAGACAGGGTTAGGAGCAAAACTTTTCCCTTCCAGACTGTGATTAGTTAACCCAGGATGAGACACTTTTGTCTCCCTGGAATTCAAAGGCAAAATCTCCTGTGTGAAGGTCAAGCTCTTCTTGGTAAAACCCAGAAGTCACTCAGCCTTGCTCTAAGTCTTCGCACTGCAGCCTCTGTGAAACCTGCTGTGCTGAACGTGATTAACCCGACAGACAGGGACAGTTCCTCTTCTTCCAGTTCTACTCTTTTGCTCCTTAGCATTAGTCCCTATTAAAAAAAAATAAATAAAAATAAAGCCACTGCAGCCCTTGTAAGTAAGGAGCAAAGCTAATTCCTCTGAGTGCTTTTTTTTTTTTTCTGCATGAATATTGTCATCTTCAACCTGACACTTCACCTTTCTTTAGTCTTTAGTTTTTAATAAGATAAGTCAAGATCAAGGCTATGTTTTCTCAGTATAGCGCCTTTGCTAAATATATCAAAAGTATTTAGTTGAAAATTCATTTGCTGCTACTAGACATTTTTTTGTTATAATTTTTAATGTTCTACTGCCATCTAGTGAACACGATTCTTACGAAGGTGAGTATTGCGATAGCTGAGGAAAATGCCTATATGCTAGTAATCAAGAATGTACACGTTCAAAAGAATTTGTTCCTGTGAGTACAAATATGTACTCAGAAAGCAACGTGATGCCACAAGTCAAAAGTTAGACTAGTGAACACAGGTGCTGACAATGCACTGCATCTTCATAGGGCACATGCAGATGTTTTCCAGTCAAACCATACACCTCCAGTTACAATAAGTGCAAAATTCTTTTCTTTCTACACAATACATTCACTTTTCTTTTATGTCACTCAGAGATTTCAAAACACTTCATTTGCTAATGGCTGAATTACTCTTGATTTTGATATTTTCCCAGTATTAACAATTTGAGAAGAATTCAGTTATTTAACCTATCCATTGAGTTTATCAGTGGATTAGAAAAAGGATAACTCATTAAACAACTTTGTTGGTCTCCATAACATCTCCTCATCTTTATTGAATTTTCTTTAAGTGTTTCTGTTACCTAGCTATTCCTTCATGTCACATAGAGATAATTCCTCATCATTTTTTTGGTGTTTGGTTCTTAAAATATTGCAGACATATATGCTCTAACCATTAAGTGATAACTGCACCCATCCAAAGTTTCCACCAGTTATCATCTGTATCTCCAGCACTTGAATACTTCATTTCTGTTTTCTACAATCTGACACTATACACAGTGTATAGAAAGGAGACTAATATTCCCAGTGCACTTTGTGAACACTGTACTAAAAAGACCTAATTTATTCCATATAATATTTCTTAATTACTCTAATAGCTTTTCAACAAAGCAGTGCTGCCTTCTTCAGGGATAGTGAATGGTCTCCTGAAATGTAGAGATCCAGAAGTGCAGTCGAGTGAAGACAAGTATGCTGAGGCGACATCTTACAGCTGCCTAGAAGGAAGGCAGGGTCTTCTCCACAGAGTACAGGTTTACCACAAGAGGCAACAGGGACAAGCTGCAACATGGGAAATCTCAATTAGATAAGGAAAAAATTCTTTTATTCTGGTGGCTCTTCCAATACAAGAAATATTCCTCCAAGCAAACTGTGTTTGCTTCATGTGGACTGCAACAGTTTAGACGACCAGTTTCTTCTCTAATTTGATTTTATGTAAGAGTGTTATGAAGTTGTCAACTGTTTTGCATTTTCTTGGCAATTTTCTAAAAGGTTGAAACTGCAGACTTCAGCAACATTTCAGCTATTGCAAGTAACACCCAGATCCTTACTTCCATGCCCAACCAGCTGACCACACAGAGTATTTCGACTGCTGCTAATATTGCAGTGAACATCTTGAGAAAGCCAAATATTTCAACAGACTCCCAGGTGAGTCTTTACTAAGGTTAAAGTAGGATTTTTAAGGTTTTGTGATTTGGCTATTGATTCTGTCCTCCATTCCACAAGCAGAAAAAAACACTCTTCAAAGCAGTTCCTGTTAAGCTTACCTAATAACGCAGCAAAATGCATTCATTTGGTGGTAAGATGAGTTATTCAATAGCAGACCTGAGCGCATATTTGTGGAATCACAGCTGTTTCCATTCATCTCTTATGCCTTGCATATATGTGAAATTCTACTGCTATCATTGTTTGCTGTTCATCATTTAATCTTTACTGTCTAAATTAATAAAATCAAGGTATTATAAACCCATTGGCTTAAAATTTGTATTCTCTCAAATGACATCCTCTACTTTGTGTATTCCAGTGTGATTAAGGGGTCTTACCATGCTGATTCACTCTGTAGAACATGAGATCATTTATTGCATTCAATAGTAACTTTTTTTTTCTGCTTGTCTCAGGCATCTGCATCAGTAATGGCTACAGTGAGTCAACTCCTGGATGCCAATGAAACAGAATTTAACCACAATAATCTCATTGATGTTACAGCAAGGTAACATTAGATTTTGCCTTTTTCATTAAATGTAGTAAACTGCATTTGACCTTCCATTTCAATATAGAAGTGGTTCACAAATGAGCCAAAAGGTTTTCAGTTTCCATCTCCTAGGGAAAAATTCTGCTTTGGAAGAAAAAGAGGAGGATAGGGAATGAGAAGTGGGGGCTTCTGGAGTTAGGTCCCTGTTTGGTCATCCAATGGCTCCAACCATTTGCTGAAATCATTTAATGTAGCACACCACTGCCTGGACATGTAATAGTTTACAGGCTGGTCCCACCTGCCTGCTGGGACACTAGGAGATCACAGTATATATAAAAACACATGCAGCATTTTCATTTTATTTTAGAGAGTGAGAAGTACTATTAGGGCATATGGGAGGAGAAAGCTATAATGTACTCTCTCCATGAAGAACCCTGTATGCTTACCCGTATTTGTTAGAGGAAATTTCCCACTTACCAGTGAGCTATTACAATTTCACAATATGTTAGATTTCACTATACCCCTGTCCCAGCTGCAATTTAGACCCAATTCTGCTACTCAGGATGGCAAAAATAATGTTTCTGGGGACCTCAGGTGCTGCTAGAGTGAGCTCACACAATTTCTGCACTCTGCCTCGCATGATGCAGAACAAAATTGGAGAGGAAGCAGAGAAACTAAACTTCTTCCTGTACTGTAACAAAAAGCGGTAAAGAGTGCTTTTTCTTACTCTCTATTTCACTGCAGCCTCACAAGAACAATGGAAGAATTTTCTTTGACCAGTAACATCACCCAGTCCAACATCGCGATTCAGTCAGTCCCACTGAAGTTAAACTCATCTAGCATTCTATTTTCTGCACAAAAAGGTAAGCTCATGCGTCTTGTGGGATTTAAGTGGACAACATGGTATGTACCATAAATTCTGATGTATCTGCTAATAATTCTTGTAGACACAGAATTGGGATATTTACTGTCAACAAAACTAGAAGTACAAGAGAATGTCCCTGGTCTTAATGGAGATCTCAATACTGAAGTTCAGATACTGCTGAACATTTTGAATAACAGTAAGTTATTTCCTTTACTGAAATCTGGAATGGGGAAAATCTTTGAATGAATATTGTCTAAAGAAAAAATCTAAATAAACATAAAGAATTACATGGGTTTTTTTAATACATATCGGTATCGTACGATGATGCAAGAAATGTACATATCCAATAAACTGGATAATACTTGTATGTGTGTAACATGGCCCAAAAGCCTTTGGCCTTTGAGAATCTTTTACCTATTTTATTTTATTTTATTTTGGGGGGGGATTCAGAATGTAGTGACTCTTGAGCTATGTCTCTGTGGGATCACTATCAAAAGCTACTGCATATGTGCCTTCCCTGAAATCCAAGGACATCAACCATTTCTTGTCAAATTGCCACTAATTTCCCTTCTCTGCAGACTGCGAAGGGGGCCATGCTGTGTCTGCTGCAGCAAGGCTCGCCAGTCACACACCCAGTCACCACACAGCTTTGGGTCTCTCCTGTGGCTGGTGCCACTAAACCAGCAGAAATGCCGGTGTAGTCAGTAGCACCATGGTTAAAATTATGTTAAAATTGTCTGGTACTTCTTTCAAGACTCTGTTTTTGCTGACTTATAACTTGGCACACTTTAACTGTGGAGCTGAGATTTTTCCTATTTGTCTTCAGGTAAATTATCTTTGAAACTTTCAGGCCAAATGTCTCAATGCAAAACAAATGACAGTGAACTTATTTTACAAAACTCCGAATGAAGCCTTTTGTTGTGGAGCAGGGTCTTGAATGTTGGACTGGATGTGCCTTGTTGGTAGCCACTGATCTTGTGCTGTTTCTTTGAAAGTTCTTTCAAAACCACAGAGTCTCACCAAATGCTTAATTCACAGTTGCGAGTTATACTGGCTTTCTTTCCTGCATGTCCAGTTTTGTCGTGCGTGCCTGATTTGCAACGTGCTAGCTGTGCTAGTATGCACAGCTGCAACTACAGTCCCAGGGAGCCGAGCTTTGATTGTGTGCATTTCTATTAAAAATGATAGGAATTTCAGCCTGGATACCTGAAATGAGCAGTCTTGTCCCTAACCTCTTTGTATAGCACTATAACAGCACTAAGCCATCATTACTGATGGCATATAAATGCTTCGTGTCTGTTCTGTAGGCTGTTTCAGATGATAATCCTGTGGAAAAACAGTGTGATCATGTAATTATAGTCTTTACTATAAAGCCTCCATGTCATAACTCTTGCCTCAAGAGAGACAGATTGAATATACAGATTGTCTTTTCAAGAAACAGATGTATTTAAATGCACAACTGGGACACTTTGACGGTATAAATTTACTGTACTCAAGCTCTCTTGATGAAAACACAAAGTATCAAAGTGAAACCAAGAATAAAACTAGTTATTTAAAGTAGCTATTTAAATAGCTTTTTTTTTAAAAAAAACTCTAACTTGGTAAAAGAGTACCACAAAAGAAACAGAGTCCAGCAGTGGGATCCAAAAAGGAGGAGCTCAGCCAGCATCTTTGAACCTCTGAGTTCCTAGTAACTTGGTCCCATTGTTACTGTTTCTTCTTTGGTGTTATTAAAATCCTGGACATATGGAATACGTGTACATATCTTGATATGGGATATTATTTTCCTCTCACTGACAGTGCTTTTTTCTTGAGGAATTATAAGAGGGGAAATGATTATTTTAACACTCCACCTCAGCAAAAAAAAGTTAAGAGGAATCTCTTAAGATTCATGGGAAAAGATTTTAAATGGACTCTAAAGAAATGTCCAAAAAAAAATCTGCTGTAAATCCTGCACGTGTGAAATAGTATGATGTAGGCTGCTTGGAAGGCCCCAACTCCTCTGACATCTGTACGTACTTTTCTGTTTGCCTAGCGAAGGTGCATCAGACAATGGAAGAGCAGGTTTTGTCCTGTATCAAAATAGCAAATTCTTCAAGTCGAGGATTTATAAGAGCCATGGTAGTTTTTCTAAACGAATTGTCTCCGGCAATGTTGATGGTGGAAGAACCAGTGGTGTTGAACTAGCCTTCAGCCCAAAGGTAATTTCTCACAAGAACGACCAGAGGTTGGCCTAGTCCTACTGCCAGTCTTTAATATTTGTAGAAAGAGACTCAAGCAGAGAGGTATCTTTGGTATGACCCCTTGATTTCTGGCAATGGGCAGCTTGGTGAGCTTGAGGGATGCTTACATGACCTTGTAAGTCAAAAAGGTAGTGCATTTTGATAAAGTTGCTTAGAAAATATTTTTCAACTTGTGTATTTAATATCTGGTATTACCATTTCTGTACTAATAAGTGAGGACTTTTGCAAGCAAAACTGTGTTTTGTAAAAGGTGATCGCTATGCTCGAGTAGCTTTGTCCAAAATCAAGAATGAAAAGAGACAGGTATCTGGAAGACATTTTTTCTTTTCAGGAGACTCTTGACAGTTTGGGAAACAAGCAAAAGATAATATGAATGCCAGAGAGCAACAAGTTTAGCCATCTGGGGAGCAATAATTTTTCATAGTGTCTCTTAACTCTCTCTTTCCTTATAATCAATGTGCATTTTACTTTTGCTTCCCTCCCCAGGAATCTACTGCTTTTTTTTTTTCAGGAAATGTACTATGTGAATCTCCACTTGCCTGCAATAGATGAATTTTGAGATGAGATATGCTGATTTTTTAGCATGTTTCTCCAGAAAACCATATCTGAATTCTTACAGCGATTAGCTCCCTTGACAGAGATATTTAGGCCCAAACATGTGCATGTGACAGGCTAATAATCATCCTGAAGGATCTATGCAATTAAATCTGATCTGAGAAAGGAGTATTATTTGCATAGCTATCACTGGAATAAGTGATAGTTACGGATTTTAGCTGAACTACCTAGTATTGCAGATAATAGCGCTTTCCCTATTGATGTGCATATCTCATAGTGCTCATTGCTTATTAAAATGCAGCTCTAATTGCAATTACCTACAGAAGTTTATTGTGAAAAATACAGCATGCGGCTTGATACAACTGTGCTAGCAAAGCTGTGCTGGAGGAGGAGACTGGATGGTTCACAGACTTGGCTCTGGATTTTGCAACTATTTGCTTTCCAGTTCCAGTTCAGCTCCAGTTGGCAGTAATTTAATGCTATTAGTATCTGAAAACTGATGTTTGGCTTATGCTGAATTTATTTGGCACTTGTTGAGTGCCTAGTGGACATGCCATAATCAGCTGAGTAATTCAAAAAGACTCACAACTTGGTTGGCAGTCTTGAATGAGGAAGGACCTACAATGTAAGCTCATGAAGCCAAAATATGCCATTACTAATATTCTTCACAAACTTTGCTGGAATTGCCATAAACTCTTCAGTAGGTTCAGCTCCCCTTTCAGAGGATACCTAGCACTACATGCCGCTTACTGCTGCACATCTGTTTATGCCTCTTCAACCACACTTTCTCCTTGTAATCTCAATCCACAGTACAACACATCGGAGCTCCAGCTGCGTGACCATGCCTGTGTCTTTTGGGACTATGCCACCAATGACTGGAGCACCGTAGGCTGTACAAAAGGAAGAGACCAATTCTTGAGATGCAAGTGCAACCACACAACTAATTTTGCTGTCCTGATGGTAGGGCACCATTCCTTCTTGAAGGGCATTAACCTGGGTTTATTTTTCTTTCCAATTGTGCTTTGATTTATAAGACCAGAATGCCAATAGGAGAATGCACTTACCTGTGCATTCACAGAGCTAGAAGATTCAGTCATTTAAGATAACCCCTGTGACATTTCCTTATGTTCCCTCGTGGCCTTTCAGATGACCAGGGATAGCTGGCAAACTGGAACAAAACTGGAACGTGCAGGAGTTCCCCAGGATGCTGGAAGTTGTTTTTCTCTGTTACAAATCCTAGCTAAACCCACCCAACTTTGCACCCCAGCAGAGGGGAAGTGCTCGCGCAACTCATTGCCCTTGCTCAGGTGTGGTAGCCTCTGGCACTGCACCTAAATTGCAGCAGCTGGTTGTTAAATTAATGTGTGCCTAAACCCAAAAGTGCCCTGGGACCAACAACATAGTGATTAGTGCCTGGATTAGCTCAGCTGTCCATGTGGCACTATCTTATGCAGAGTAAACAGAACACTCAGCACTATTTACTTATATGTTTATAAAAAGCAATTACTCTGTAAATATTAAGTCTGCTATCAGTGCTAGTTATATACTTCCCTCTTATGCATGACTGTTTAGGAATGACTGCCTCTGACATTTATTTTTCTATATGCATGTATTTCTTCTCTACATGAAGCCTTCCATTCCTTCCAGAATATTTCTGTGTTGTCTAAAATTTTGGCAATAGCAAGCAACAGTCATAAGTTTACAAAAACATTTTCATTTCAACATGCAACTAGAAATTTTAGAAGGAGAACTACCTCTGCTCATCTTATAACTGATACAAATTGTTTTCTAGAGCTTCCAGATCAAATATAAATACGCAAAGCCTTTGGAGTACATCTCTTACATTGGTATTGGATTGTCCATGGCTGGTCTGGTCATTACTATGTTGTTTCAGATCTTCACTAGGTAAGAGTGAAGATGTCAAACTATAAATACTTTATGCTGTTAAAATATCTTGCTCTTGTATATAAACCTTTATCTAGTTTAAGAGGAAAACAGAGAAGAAATATTATTGATTAATGAGTAATAAAAAAAAAGAGTTAATCAAGCAGTGTAGTTTGAGGAGTAAGTGTGGCTTACTGATTAAAGAAAAGTTAAGCAGTGTCTCAGTCATGTTGCTCCCCTAGATGTGTTTTTAACATTTCTAATATTCTTTTCTTCTTTTTTTAACATTTTATATTCTCTGATATTTATATTCTGTGGTTATTAGTTGAGAAATCCACACTAAAAGAATGTATCCTGATGTTACAGGATACCTAAGAACCCANAGTTGAGAAATCCACACTAAAAGAATGTCAGATTTGAAAAGAAGTGATGTTACAGGATACCTAAGAACCCGGTTTGGTAAGAGGCCGAGCCTTTCATGAGAAACTCTTGATATCAAAAGAACCCCACAAAAAATATTCCTTTCTGATTATGTATGTTTGCTCCTGTGAAGCATATATTTCTCATCAAGGCCCACATTCTATTTAACTTTTGATGCACATATCAGTCCTAAGATCCGAATAATGACGAATAGCCTAATTTGATAGCAAAACCATGACTACAGCTCTGCAGGCTGGGCTACCAGTCCCCGAGTGATTAGCTCCTGGCTGGCACAGAGCGCACCCCTTCTCTGCAATCGAAGGGGTGCGCTTGGGTAGGCATTTGGGTTTTGCCAAGGTAGCTCCAGGTATGTTCCTCATGTGCCTGTGAATGTAAGGTGAGAAGCGGTGATTCAGTGAATGCAACTGCTGTGTGAATATGTGGTCAGCATTGCTGTCCTCTTCCCCAGGAGTTTTTATTCCTGGCTTGGGGAGATAATGCGTGGCTCATAAATACGCTTACCACAGCCTGCTTATCTTTGCTGCTCTATGAATAACAGTATTTGCTAGCACTTTCTCTCTGGTAGGACTTTTAGGCCGGACAGTGGACTCCACTGGAGCCTGTGTGTGTGACTCCGCAGTCCCACTGCTTTCCAGCAGGTATTCCAGAAATGTGCGAAGCAAAAGGATGACTCTGGAGTGTACAGGAACCTAGGAGCAGTTGTGCGGGGTCAGACTGAAGATCCACCTAGTCAGTACAATGAGCAGTTTACTGAAAACTAGAGAAAGTATGACACTGGGCTTTTTCAATTTATAAAAGTACTCCACCCTCAGTCTAACCTACTTTTTCTTTTCCTCTATGCTCTGTACCCTAGTGTTACCATGTCCCATCAGTTATATTTTTTCTAGACAAATACCAATATGCCTGTTATGCTGGTGTGTTCATTTAAGGATAGCATTTCCAGGTCCCTGTCTTTTTTGTATCCTTCTTTAGGTCCTCCTTTTGCAATCCTATTTAAATATTGCTATGTATCTGTTCCCCATTTGATAGTTTCTATACTCAGTCCTATACTTCCTTGCCTGAGAGCAATGAGATGGCATTTATAAAATGACTGTCCTGAATCACCTGAAATAACAGGTAATTTCAAAGTATCATGATTAAATGTAAATATTTATCTACATTGTTTGCGTTACCATTTTATTGCAAAACGCTTCAAATACAATTATAGCAAATTTCCTTGATAGCCATGCCCATAATTTATGGTATCATGTGGCTCTCAGATGCTCATTTGAATGGGAAGCAAAGTCATGTCACAGAGTTGTAGCTACTGTAGATGAATTCAAGCTTCTCATGTTGCTTGCACTTGTGTAGATTTGAAGTAATTTCCTCAAGGTCAATGTATGGGCATTTACACTTGTAGGAGCTTCCAGGTTTTGCCTTTCAAATGCATTTATAAGACAGAGTTTGGAAGTGGAGGGTTTTTCTCTTGTACCTCAAAGAGTGTTTGGAAAGAGTTCTCTCATGCTATTTCACCTTTCAGCACTGAATAAAATGATTTTAAAAACTGCACGGAGGAAAAGAGAAAATGCGTCCTAAATGCTGTTGGAAAGGGCACAGTCTCAAAGGCGCTGAATAGTCTCTGCAGTAGTTGAATAAGACACTACTGACAAATTCAGTAAATTAAATAGGAAACTGAAATATCATAGAGTTCTGCAGAAAGTTATAGCTTTTTTTTAAATTCTGTATTAAAGATTACATGCCCTAACTTGCTTCCTCTGATATGTAAGTGATCTTTATAAAATGAGGAAGTATGTTATAACTTCTTATTTTGCTTTGTTTTTCCTCCCAAATGTGTTCCCACAGGAAAACTCGCAAGTCCTCAATAACGTGGATGTTAGTGAGTCTCTGCTTCTCTATGCTAATTTTTAACATCCTGTTCATCTCTGGAATTGAGAACCGAAATGCCGGGAATTACGGCAGTGATACCGCCAGATACGACCAGCAGTTTCAGGCCTACAATACCAGCGATAACACTTTGCTCACGTCGGATTTGGTAGATCCTCCCGCAGACCCTTGGTGCACAGCTGTGGCCGTCCTACTACATTACTTCTTGTTGGCAACATTTATGTGGACAGCACTCAATGCTGCACAGTTGTATTTACTGCTGCTCAGAGCCATGCAGCCACTTCCTGGACGCTTCATTGTAACCATGTCAGTAGTTGGATGGGGTAAGATTTAAAGTAATTTATACAGCAATCGCATACCAAAGTATCAGTTCACAGTACACTCGGGTTAGGGGATGTGTGTGAAAGTATTACACTAGTAGATAGCAACTATAATCAGTGTCCTGAGCTAGCCACTGCGGTTTAATAAGTAATCTGCAATTACTGCTTACACTACTGGTATCATCTGAGTTTGTTGTCACTGTCCCGATGTGGCACAAAAATCAATAGCTTGTGCTTCAGCTCAGCAACATCGGCCTGTGGCAGGCAGGAGAAATTTCTCAATAAACATGGCATTCAACAAGCTGTTTCTATCAACTGAAGAAAAAAAAAACATCTCAGATGATACAGTGATTTCATACGGGAAGTAAAACTATTCTTTCGCACTTGTGGTCTCAGCCAGAGCCTTGTGCCCATCCAGAAGCAAGAAATGACTTACATTATTTGTCACATTATTCATTAATAAGCAATGAGCACGTCCTTAAGACTTTATAGCAATTAGCAGCTACATTATCAGCTGAGAGGGAATTACTTGGGGGAAAGCAGAATGAAGCCATGTGTTCAGTAGGTAAAAATCTCAGCTTACTTCAAGACACTCTTCTAATACAGTATACAGGGACCTTTGGGCCACTATGTATTCAACTTTTGTGGTACGTTGTTTCTGCTGGCATCTGCAAAGCTGTTTTAGATTCTGATTATTTTATTGTTATGTCTTGTATTTGGGTGGGGATACAGACTATAGCACATAGCCTATGTAAGATATAGTTCTGCTCTAACTTTTAGGCTCCAGAGTGCACATGCAAGCCAGAAAATGCCCAGGGAAAGCTGCCTTGCTAAATGATACTCTGCTCTGTGGCAAACATTGCACGATAACCCAGCATTAGGTTCTCCATTGTGTCTTGAGATTCATTGCACATGTGCAAAATAGCATTTTTCTGAGTCACTGCATTTCAGACTTGGGGAGGAGAGCAAACACTGGGCAGTCTGGAAGATCTGTGGTAGGGCTGAAGGAGGGAAAGAACAGGAGGAGCCCTTGAGGAGCACATTCTTAAATTTGTTTTTTCATTCATCCTACATTGGTTTTCCCTTACAGACAAGGGAGCGGACTTGCATGGCTGCAATAAGTGAGCACAGAAAAGAGCTGGCTTTGTTACCAGAAGTCATCTCTGGAAGCAGTGTTGAAGCTCTCAAAAGGCAAATACTGTATTTATGTGAGCTGTCCTCACATAAATACTGCTCACAAGGCCCAATCCTGCCTTTTCCTCTAGGCTGATGGTGCAGATGAAACACAGGTCTATTTCGGTAGAGGGGGATAAGGTATATTTATGCAGCTGAACAATAAGTTGCTGATGTCTCTCCTTTTAATCAGGAATCCCTGCTATGGTTGTTGCAATAACATTTGGAGTTACTTATAGAGAAGGAAAAGCATTAAACTATCGACAGGAAGAATTGTAAGTAAATAAATTATTAGGATACTTAGTATCCTGTACCTTTTATGCTGACTTGTTACTAATGCCATTCTATGTTTTTTGTCTTTACTTAAAGAAAAAAAAAATCTTTTCACTCAAACTAAACTTCCACTATAACAAACTGCAGGTTTTCCTCACTAAGGATTTAGGACACTAAATCACACATATGTCCTGAATGCTCCTGTAAGCTCCCCTATGGCTTTAAATGGAGTTTGGGCATGCTCATGGCCTAGCCGAAACTCAAGACACATTTAAGTGCATAACTGTATTTCAATACTGAAGCTTAGTCATCCCATTTACTGTAAAGCTTTCTGGCCAACATAACTGATATTCCTAGTTACTGTAGTCTTTTGGTATCTGCCTTCCACTGAGTGCCAGTGTCCCAAAGCAGGCTATGTTATGCTTGCAGTGTACCTTGGTGATAGTGAGTGGTATAGAATAGAGGTGGGCTTCATTTGAAATAAATGCAAACACAAGTCCCTTTCCCCATGGTGGTTACCTCATGGTGTTGATTTAGAAGGATAGCTTACTGAGAAAAGATTATTGCAGGGTAACCTCATCTGCCTAAAGTTTTTTCCCAATTTTGTTTCAGCCCTTGCCCAGTAGGTCATCTCTAATATTCTTTAGCTCTATTATCATATATGCACTAAAGATAACCTTGCACATGCTGGCCAGATACCTACTTGGGTAGTTATATTCCACCTTATTACATTCCCCTATGCAGTTTGTCTAATAAATTGCTCCACACTCTAGGCATGACTGAATGCCCTCAGCTCTCAGGGGACGGTTGCCTTCCAGGGATAGGCTAAGAAGATCTAGAAATCCCTTCAGGATCGGAAGTGATATATTAATTTTGTGTTCTGATTTTGTGTTCTGTTGTGCCTAACAAATCTTTTGAAATAGCCTCTCTCTATATTTAGTTGCTGGCTTGCAGGCCTAGATGAAAACCACAATTTCAGCATGGAAAAGCCTATGTTGTGGTCATTCCTACTGCCAGTAGCTCTCATACTCCTGTTTAACTTTATCGTCTTCATCAACATCACAATCTCTGTGATATGGAGGGATAACAAGAATCTAACAAGGTGAGCTGGCATAGAGCTCCTCAGAGCTTTCAGAATAATTCTTCACTCTCTTGCCATGTCACTCTCATGTTATCTTTGCCAGGAACCACGATTTTTGATAAGATATTCTGTACGTATCTTTAAAGGATTTGGAAAATTCATTCCATTACTCCAGTGGATCAGATTGTGTTCATTTGCATTCCAGTTCAGGTTTTTGTGCCTTTATTTTTTTTTTAAGGTTGTAGAGTTGCTCAGCTTGACTTCAATAAGGTTTATCCCCAAAGTAAATCAACATAAATGAGAGCAGAACTGGGTCTAGTCAGATGAGGATTATGGATCTCTGCACATCTAAATATCAGGCCAGTTCTCTGGATTTAAAGCAGATTTACTTGCTTGATTTCACATATATGCTAAGTGTATTGTCACAGACTCTGCAGGGACATTTGTGTTAATTTGGAAGGGAATTGCTTTATTTTTTAACTCATAGAGCTGATATGTGCAGAAATACTTTGCCTATCTTTTTCATTTCTTCTATATATAATTTTCAGGCTTGGAGAAAACCAATATACTTTCTCCCTGACTCATTTCAGAGTGAGGAGAAACTGAATGTCCAAACTTCATCAGCAGCTTATTCTTATATTAAAAATTGAAGACATTTCCATTAAGTTTCTTCATTTTCTAAAAACTTATAATAGCTAATACATTCATTCTTGCTGTTTCCTGTTTTCCTGTCAAATCTTATATTTGAAGTTGTTGAAGTAGTAAATGTTCCAGACACATATTGTAAATACAGATAATTCAGAAAAGTTTGGACAGATTTCTCTTTCAGGATTTCTTCTACTGATGGTGCTTCAAACAAATGTAGGAAGGCAACTCTCAACTCACTTGAACAAAAGCTGTTTTGGATGCAACCTTTAATAAATAAAATAACATGTTTAAAACTTGGTAAGATATTACATGGTATGGAGAAAGATTTTTCTTTGTTTGTTCTAGGAATAAAAAGGATTCATTCATGAAAAGGGCGATAAGCACTATCTCTATAGTTGTTGTGCTTGGAATCACCTGGACAGTCGGCTACCTGATGCTAATAAACCAAGAGGAAACAAGTCTCATTTTCAGCTATGTATTCTGCATTTTGAATAGTACTCAGGTAAATATGTCATTATTCTGAGACTAGTAACTGAGATATTGGAGAAAAAAAAGTCTGTCCAAGCCCATAAACATTTCTCAAAGTCTGAATCAATGTGGTATATTTTATTTTAAGGTCACCATTGAAAAGATCTTATTTTTGGGGGTGGCCACTCCTATAAAATTATATGCAAAGTGATATTCAGAATGAGTATCAGGAAAAAAAAAACTTCATCAACTACGGAATTCAGAGAAGAGCTTCATGGCTTGAGAACAACTTCTGCTGCCCCCAAATCTTAGGGTGTTTACTGTGCTTCATTTACTGAAAACTGTTGTCCTTAACACCAATGGGGATCTGGATTATACCCCATGATATCAGACTGCAGTCATGAACAGACATAGAACACGGACCCAACTATCTAAAACCCTGAGCCCCCCCCCCCCCTTTTTTTTTAAGCCAGGATGATTAATGTTTGAAATAGGAATGTAGAAAAAGTGGTATGGAAATTCAAAGTCCCACTTTTCCTCTATGTGTGTCTGTCTGAAATGCTGATAAGGCACCACTTCATTTACTGCTCAGGGCAGTTCTTACATTTATCCCACTCAGTGGAGGGCAGTGACACCCTTCTGAGAGATGCTAGCTAACCCAGTGCAGTGTGCAAGTCAGACATGTACAGCGTAGGTCCATGGGATAATGTTTCCATTGAAATTACTGGATGCATTTCAAGGTATTAACTTCTTTGTTATGGAATACTATGGTTGCAGCTATTTTTCAATTCAAATCATACTGACCTTTTTATTTTTATTTATTTTTTGGTTTTATCACTAAAATATTAACTCTGGGCTTTCATTCATTCACTCTACAGGGACTTCAGATTTGCATTCTGTACACTTTCAGATCGCCAATCTTCAAGAGAAAGGTTTCTGAAGTGTTTCCTGTTTTCTCAATGCTAGAGATACCAGTGTATCTGCATTCAGAAATTTACTATGTTTCAAAAGCACACCTTGCAAAACATGCAAAGGAAACTTTCAGACCATCCACAACAGTTTCAGAAGATATTTCCTTGTCTACCTTATCTAACTGCAGCTAGTAATCTGTAAAGACGTGAAATACAAATGTGTATTTTTTCAGTGTTTGTCCTGCATATGTATCACAGGCATCTACAATGTTCCAATTCCCACAGCAAGGAGATAGAATTAGCTCAGGAGACAAGGAGTCTTAAGCAGGGGCATGTACTAGCAAGACTGTGTGAGCGCTTAGCAGCAGTGGTAGCTCCTCTTGATACTGTTTGTATTGCACGCTGCTGAGGCAGGTCTTTGAAAGAAAGTTGAGGACATTCTAGTTTTACATAGCGTAGATGTGCAGAAGTTGCTCTGTTTATACCTGTCCTGTTTCTCAGGCTTGTAAAACATGTTTACCTGGCCCCTGCAATGTAGTTCTTCCTTTCATAAGACTATTTGGATTTAATTAGAAACCAGAGGGTAAATCAGCGAACAGTCCTCATTTGCTCTGAGTTCAAACTCTTGCTTACTTCCCACTTTCCTCATATGCTGGCCTTACCACCACCTTTACAAAAGGAAATCTGGATCTTAGAGTTGTCTTTTAAACTCCCCAGCTAAAACTTCTTCAGGATAAATTATAATTGAATGAAGACATGGGAAGAAAAAAAAAAAAAAGAAAAAGAAGTTAGACTTGAATAAGCAACCTAGGAAAGGCATTTATCATAAATGTGTAACTCAACTCAGTTGGCCCAGCATTAGTTGTCCATTAGCATGGTCTTTTTGGAGATAGATGCAGAATACCAGCTGCAGTACTTCAGTTAGAGCCCTCCTCTTCACTGCCTTCCAATGAATCTTTCTTTCTCTCTGCGTTTGGCTTTATTGGGAGCTAGGGTGAAGAGAGATTTATCTTTGGCATTAGATATTGTTTTTTTAAACTTAGGCTATGAATAAATATTAGAAAATCCTGTTCTCAGTCCATCATTTATTAATGTAATACAGTACGAAGCAGCTGAAAGTAGTGTTAAAAGCAGCAGGAGAAGAGTTTCTGCATGTTGAAGTGATGAATAAGAGAAGAAACAGCAGAGCATCATGATGGAAGCATTGGGTGGTGGCTTGAGCACAAAATGTAAAGATCGAGCAGCTCTTCTTGCTTTGTGTCTTCAAGCAAAGCTCTGAGACCCAATGTAGGTGGTTCCTGTCTAACAAAAATGGGAATAATTTCATTGACCCGTCTCATTTGCTCCTATATGAGAAAAAAGACCAAGAAATTTAGACAGGTAATATTTTAAAAACATATTTCATTCCATATGCTGAACAAATATACTTGTATGATGACCCATCTCCAATTTTAATAAAATGAGAATCTCATGTTGAATTTTAAACAAAAGTCTGTTTTAAGAAGCATGGTCAGATTTCCCTCTCTCTGCCATCTCTGCCACTCTCTCTCTCTTTTTTTTTATTTTTTTTCCGAAAATGAACATGGTATATTTGGAAAATTTGTAAGGTGCTCCAAATAAAGTCATGGAGCTGATCCTATGTGATGGCTGAATGTTTGGGGCTAGCATCTCTGGATACCCTGGGCACCAGAAGTGAGGCTTTCTGAATGTCTTCATGACCGTGTTTCTGGAAGATCCTTAAGTTTTCCGCTTCTTAGAAATTTATGTGCTCTCTATGCAGCAGAAGAAAATGTCCTCTAGGATTCATGACCCTCCAGAAAAAGCAGTTATATTAGACACAAGGCTGAAGTTTGTCACCATGGCTTCAGGTAATGGCAGAGAATGTCAGTAAAAATTGCAAAGGTAATTTTCCATAATTTGCTGTGATTAATGCTTTGAGGTATGCTTTTTTTTCTCTTTTTTTTTGTTTTTATGCAATATCCATTTTTATTTGCAAATTATGTCTGTAATTCTTGTCTTTGACAATTCCTTTGATTTTACTGAAGAAGTTTCTAGTTTCTATTTTCCAGTTTTGATAATTTTTTTCACAAAGAAGGAAGTATTGTATAAAGCAACTCCTGACTTATTTTAAACACAAAATCTTTGAAATCTTTATAGATCAAAAAACAAGTAAAAAAAAAAAAAGAGGAGAATTGGGAGAATTTGTAAAATATTGAAACATCCCGTCATCCTGTCTCTATGTACTTGAGATGTTAAAAAGCCTTTACAGTGAACACTGAGCATATCTGACCTAAAAGGAAACATTTTCACCTTCAAAGAAAATGGAAAATATCAGTTTCTGTGAGCTTTTGCAATGGGGGAATCCTAATTTCAAGAATGATCCTTCTTCAGGTTACATGCTTTGCACTGTAAGAACAAGAGTTCAGCTCTTATCTACACGTGGAACATATTGATCTTAATAATGCAGTGAACTTTGTTATTCTTCATGATATGTGGACTTTAAGGATCATGGAGTTTCTTGTTAACATATGGGAAGTTCTGCTTGAATAAAGAAGTGGTTTGAAGAAACACTGAATCATCAGTCCAAAAGTATGAATTATGAGATGCAGAGCCAATGTAACTGATGGAAAAGTCCTTTTTTTCAAACCTATACTTTTAGGAAAAAAAAAAAAAAAAAAGATCATCTAGTGTTTACCTTTGGAAATGCCAGAATTGTTTCTAAATATTTTCTAGCAATTAGCAAAACAAACCTCCTTAGTTGATCCCTTCCTCCTATGAAAAATGATTAGAATTAAAACCATATCCATCTCTTTTCTCCTCTGTTTCCATTTCTGTGTAATGCCTGCTGTTGCTAGTTGCAGTTATGGCTTTTCATTCTTGTCCCATCAGAAACGGAAAGTTGTTAGCTAGGCTTGCATATGTATTTATATGAACGCATGTCACTTTGTATCTAAAAATAAAGGCAATAGAAATCTCAAATGCAGCCAAATTGAGGCTAAGGAGTCCACTCACATCTTTACTATTGGAAACTTTGGAAATTGGGTATTTTTTTTTTAGATTTGTGGGTCTCTTTGCTAAGTAGACTAGCTGCTAAAGGAAGGTTGGAGGTTCAGGGAGTAGTAGAGGGAAGCTATGTGAGCAAACACCCCTGTCAGGCCCACATATACTGGCGGAGGAAGCAGGCAAACCGGCTCCGTGTGGGTAGCTGTGTGTGGCAAGGGGTGTGTAATTTCATCACCGCTTTCTCATCCCAGCGCCACCTGGGAGTCTATGACCAAGCAAGCCTGCGTTTTCAAATGGCTCCCCTTACACACTATGGCTGTTAAAAAAAAGAATAAGATCACGGAACACTGCTGGAGCCACAATCCCCCGTCTTTTTGGAGAAGATAGACACACCACCTAGGATCCGTGAGAAAGGGCTCATATATATCCACCGGTGAACGCCACCCGCACGACTGCCCTTTGCCGTTTTGTGCCACGAGACCCGGCCAGTTTAAAAAAAAAAAAAAAAAAAAAATCAGCTGTGAGAAGAGCGGGGCAGCCGCCGCCCTCACAGTCCCAACGGCAGCCGCCCGCCCCAACGGCCGCCGAGCAGCCACGCGGCTCCCAACGGCGCCAG
>VWPW01003918.1:174590-198762 GCA_013389825.1 Crypturellus undulatus | reverse complement strand
CTGCCACGTACGGGCGGCGGCGGCGGCCGTTGCCGGGATCGCCAAACGAGGGGCAGGGCGGGACGGCCTCCCTCCCTCCCTGCCCTGCCTGCCTGCCTGTCTCCACCGGCGGGACGGCGGAGAAGCCACAGTAAGAGCGCGGCGCCCCCATCCCCTTCCCGCCTGATCCCCGGCGGAGTCTGTGCGAATGGCGGCGGGAGGCGGTTGGGGCCGAGTGTCGTGTCCGTCCCTGCCATCCCTCCCCGCCCCTCCCCCCACCAAGGGCGAGGCGGCCCCTGGCGCAGCGCCTGGGAGACCCCTCGTGTCCCCCCGCGCTGCGAGGCCGGCCGCGGGGCGCCCCCATCCCCGTCCCTGCTTCTTGCCTGGCCTCGATCCGTGGGGAACGGCGGCCTCTTCCCGCGGCTTTTGCGCCCCACTGGATCGGGCCTGCCCTTATTGGACCAAAAGACACCAAATTAGCCCTTTTTCTCCTCCCACCCTATTTCAGCTGTCTGGGGTAAGCCCTCTGCCTGCTGGGGCTTGGCCCCCACTTCATCATTTTGCTGACAGGGAGCGGAGAGGCCCGAGTGCCGGCTCTGCCCTCGCTTAGGCAGGGCCGCCTTCCTTCTCTGGTAGAAAAAGGGTAGTGAAATCCAGAAGGGTTGTGACGACACGTCAGTAGGAGCGAGCCTGAGCCAAGACCTTGGTGTGTGATGTGCACAGAAACAGGACTGTGAGGGGGGAAAGCTCTGTACCCCTAAAATGCATCAGGGAGCATAGATGGCATCACTGGGGTTTTACAAGAAATGGAGGATTTTAAACAGGAAGGTGTTGACAGTTTTCTGTTTTCCTGAGAGGGTAGACACTGATTTATGCTGTTAAAATGCTTATCAGTCTACCTTCTGAGAGTCTTCCTTAAAAACTAAGCATTTTCTTCAGCAGGTCACGTGTTTAGCTGTGTCATACTCACAATGAGAAAAGAAAAACTTAAAAGCTTTAACGATTAAAGCATTTCATGTAAATTTTTGAAATGTTGGGAAGCAGATGCAGTGTTTAGTATCTGTCTCTCAAAAGCTGGGCGTTTCCAAGCAGAATGGAGAACAGTATGACAAAACAAGTGCACTTAGGTGCTTTTTCTGTTACACTTTCCTTATCCTTTGCTAGATAGGAAGTAGCTTTCTGTAAATAACAGAGACAAATATGACAATATGCTTGCTGGCTACCTTGCCCAAAGTATGAATGATGCATTCCATCTGTCCATGTGCGAGTTCACCAAAATCTGTCTTGTTAAGAAGTACTGATGAGATTCTGTTTTACTGTTGTCACTTTCTGACTAAATTACCCTATTACCTTACAGAAATAAAAACATTGCTCAACTTCAACACACAAGATGCAGGCTAATTGACTTTGCAAATTAAACCAGTTTTAGATATGTGATCTGTATCCCTTATTTGTTCATTGCAGTAAATTGTACCTGGAACTGTAGGAAGATCAGGGTGAGAGGGGCACCATCTCCATGTCTCATTTGTTTCATAAAATGTGAGTGAGGAAGCAGTAAAGCCCTCTCATCTCTTCCTTTCACCTACTTAGTATGTCAGAGCAGTCTTACCCTTCTTCCTGACACGAGTGAGTACAACCCTTCTTAAAGGTGAATATTACTGCATGCGCAGGATGAGGGGAGCAGCTGCCAACCTGTGAAAGTTAGGGAGGGCCTTTCTTCGTTCTTCAGAGCTCTCTTGTATGCTGCTTCACTCCTGTGATGGTCATGCTTCCCCATCCCGGTCTACTAGGCTGTTGAGAGAGGCAAACTGGCCACATTAGGGAATTCCAGTTTTATGCAGATGAGAAAAAACTACTTTTCCCTTTGGTGAGCAGCAGAACATCTATAAATCTGACAACGGATGTTGAGATAACTCTGCGTGTATGTGCACTTGTTAGAGAGAGACAAGAAGGAAAGATATGGGGGGAAAAAGAAGTACAAGTGTGGGGTGGAACAGGTGGGAGGGAGGAACAGAGTTTTGTTTGACATTGGGTTGGTCTGTATGCTGAATGATTATCTTGTAGCTCTGAATAATGAGCACACGCTTAAGAAATGGGTGGACTGCATAAACTTCAAGCAGATCGTCACGTCAGCTTTCTAGAAGCAACAGATGAATCTTAAGATGAATTGCTAGCAAACCATATTTTTAAGTGGCTGTGTATTTCTGTCTCTGGTCCGTTCTTTCTGCAGTTTTGTATCAGTGAAAAAGAGACATTACTGCTCCTTTGCTGCTGATAGTCTGGCCCTGATGCTGCCTTGAAGGCATGAGTTAATGTTATAGAGACTTCAGTATTAAACCAGGGAATGTACTTCAGTGTTTTGGTGCTGCTAAATCAGAGTTTAATTTCTCTCACTTAAGCTAGATGGCTAAGATGGAGGGCCTACAAATGAATATTTTAGGACTGTTAGGGGAGATCACTAAGGAATGCATTACTGTTAATAGTGTCTACACAAAATTACAAAAAAAAAAAGCTCCTTTATGGTGAAATTAAAACTGTTGTTCAGGATCTAATTTAGTTCAACTTTGAACTCCATGATACTCAGGATGTAAATCTCTTATAGTTACCTTATGGATAAAATGAATGAACAAAATTCATACCTTAGAGATAAAATATATTTATTAAAATGTGCTAAGGTGAAGGATAAGTATGAACTATTTATCTCCAAAGAAGTGCAAGAGCAAATAAATATGTATTTTTTTCATTTTTCTGACGCAGCTTTCTGGTTTTGGCCGTTGTGAATGGCGGCTGAACCTACCTCTGTCCTGAAGTGAGGTGGAAAATTTGACCAATAATCCAGCATCAATAGAAAACCAAGGTAATGTTAAGCACATTTGTGGAGAGGAGATTTGAGAAGACTTGCAGATACTACTTAATTTTTTGCTGCTTAAAAATATTATTTACCCACTGGAAATAGCTGTGTTTTCATGACAAAAGCAAAGTACTAATTAGAGTAGATGTGCTTGCTGTCTAGACTACTATGTTGCATAACATGAATAATGCATTAACGATAATATGAACTTCACTGTGCTTCATCAGAGTGAGTGTCTCACTGGCAGCATGGCTGTGTTAACTACAGCTCCCTTTTTCTGCAATAGAATTGTATTTCTTTGTATTCCCTTACTGTTATATCTGATTAGGAAAACAAGTTGCAATCTAGAACTTGCGTAGTATGCCTTTCTAATACATAACGTCATTGTTGAAACAGTAGAGCTAAATATATAGAGCAGCATCAAGATAGGGATGTGTTAAAAGTTTTAGCTGAGTAACTTGTTTAGAGAAATGTGATAGCCGAGAAGCAACTTCAACTGAGTATTTTAAAAATTGGCTGCCCAAAGCAAAGTTGATTTTCCTCATGGAGCAACATGTTAAAAAGTCCCTAAAGGTAAGGGCCAAATATCTGCTTATATGTACCAGGAATTGCTTTTTGTGGTGATGGTGTTTTGTTATGTTTTCAAACCAGAAAAGACAACATGCTTGCCTATGTACCTTTTGGAAATTCCATTTTGGATATGTAAGACTTCCTACCTCTAAGCTTTCCAGCATTTGTACTTCAGCTGCTAAGATGCTGTCTCTTTAATTTTTTCTTCATTGTTTTGGTGCTGGGTAACTTCTTTTATTTGTAAATGATAAATTGTGTTTTTAACATAATACCTACCTGGCACAAAGTGACAATTCTTTAGTTGTCCGATATGAAGTATCAAGGGTGTGACTCTGAAGTGTATCTCATGTCCATCCTGATAGAAGATGACTGTGCCTCTCTAAATTGTCCATTAGATAGTGACCAACTGCCCTGACCTGGTATTTTGCATAAAGCCTTTGTGGCTCAGAGCCACAAGACACATGTGATGTGCTGTGGGCAGCTGGAAGAGGTGTTTTCTGGACACATAGAGGGGAAACAGTGCTGTAAAACCAATGAATACAGCTGCTGTTGTCTATGGCAGCCTCTGTATGACTGGCTTCCTCTCATAGTCTGATTAATCTTGATTTGGGAAGCCATCTCAAGCAACTTGAGTCCTGTACAGACCTTTGTCTAGATTATAACTTTTGATTAGGACTGTGCTGCGCTGCTCAGTAAACTTCTGTAAGATGTACTGAATTTTTCAATAGGATTAGGAGCAATAACTTGAAAAATAAAAGTGGAATTGTTGTGTGGCCTAACTACCTTTTAAATAGAAATCTTGGATAAAATATTATAAGAACAAACAAACCAAAAAACTCCGCTTGTCTTGCTTCCTGGAGAGAAATTTTCAATATTCTGACCATGCATATAACAAAACTAATGCTCAGTTCTGTTTTTCTCCATGTCCTTTTGCTTATATCTAAAATGGTGCCTGTTTCAATTTGCTTCGTGTAGTAAAACCACTTTATTGTTTGTAGTCTTTGACCTTTTTTGTTGTTGTTGTTCTTGTATTCGAAAACAGCTATTTCTTGGATATCACAATTATGGGAGATGTAAAAATGATCTAATTGGGTAATAATGTATATTATCGTAAGGCTGAACTTTTGCTGCATTGAAAAGACATACATGTGCACTTCCACAGCAAATCCTCAGAAATATAGCTTCATATATAACTTTTTTCCATGACAGTTTATAGGTCAATATTTTTCCAAAAATGAAGAAAAGTTATTAAAAGTCACATTTAAAAGCTTTGTAACTTTTTAAAGGTTTTTGTATTTAAATTCTGAGCAGTGAGCATAGTCAGAACTGTTCATTTTGAGTGTCTAATCTTGCAGGGTTCTGTTTTGCCCGTGAACTCAAATTGCCCGGGTTTTGCCCGTGAACACCAAGAAGCTTCCCTGGCGAGCTTTCTAACAAGGATATTTTCAAATGGTTGAAAGTTTCGATGCTGTCATGAAAGATATTTTAATAATTAGCAGTCCATTGTTCTAGAGTTCTCAATGTTTTGTTAACAGGTGTCTAGGCATCAGGAGGCCACCATGAATGGACAGCTGGACTTAAGTGGCAAGCTGATCATCAAAGCTCAGCTTGGGGAAGATATCAGGAGGATTCCGATCCATAATGAGGACATTACGTATGATGAGTTAGTACTAATGATGCAAAGAGTTTTTAGAGGGAAACTGCTGAGCAATGATGAAGTCACAATAAAATATAAAGATGAAGGTAAGGTTTAATTACTAGTTTTATTCTGAGATGATTTACCTAAGGACAAAAGCAATAAAAATACCCTTTTAAATTCTCTAAAATGCCACTAGTGGATGAAAACTATTTCCAAGATTCAGTCAGTAAATAGAAGCTGTATTTCTTGTGACTGTGCTTGTAGCACAATATCTCTGAAAATTTGCCTGTCTGATAGTTTACTTTTCATTGTTGCAAAAAGCTGAAGCTCTTGCAGATTTCTCTCAGTGGGATTGGAGGCAAGAAGTACATAGTAATAAGATGCTTTAACAGAAGCTCTTAACTGAAAAGCTTTATTTTTGTAGTAGAAATTCTTGATTACCTTTCCTTTCATCAGTGAAGGTGAGAACAAATGTTTAACTTCACCTGAAGTATTTATTAAAAATATTTTTTTCACTGATTTGAAGTTTTTGGAAATTGATTATAAATAAGTTATGTTTCAAAGAAAGTCTCAATCACAAGTGCTAAGCAAATGCAACTTGTAGAAGAAATCTTTGACAGGCTGAATAAGAAAGGCCTTGTTTGAGATATATGGAGTGAGACTGAGGGAGTATCAGTGTGGGGAGATGGGAAAACTACTTATTCTGGCGGGGGGAGACTGGACTTTGTTTCTTGCTGCTGTCATCTCAAGCTTGTGATTGTCAAACCTGGCTATGAGATTTTCTGCTTAATACTCGTGGAAAATATCATGGCTTTGTTAAATCTTCAGCAAACTTAGAATCCTTGAATCTAATATCTCCCCTGGATACCAAAGTGAAGGAAAACTACTTTTTTTTTCTCTTTTTTTTTCTCTCTTTTTTCCTCTTTTTCCCTCTTCTCTTTTTTTTTTTCCCTCTTCTCTTTTTTTTTCCCTCTTCTCTTTTTTTTTTTTCTTTTTTTTCCTTTTTTTTTTTTTTTTTCCCTCTTCTCTTTTTTTTTCCCTCTTCTCTTTTTTTTCCCTCTTCTCTTTTTTTTCCCTCTTCTCTTTTTTTTCCCTCTCCTCTTTTTTTTTCGCTCTTCTCTTTTTTTCTCTCTTCTCTTTTTTTTTCCCTTTCCTTCTCTTTTTTTCCCTTTCCTTCTCTTTTTTTCCCTTTCCTTCTCTTTTTTTCCCTTTCCTTCTCTTTTTTTCCCTTTCCTTCTCTTTTTTTCCCTTTCCTTCTCTTTTTTTCCCTTTCCTTCTCTTTTTTTCCCTTTCCTTCTCTTTTTTTCCCTTTCCTTCTCTTTTTTTCCCTTTCCTTCTCTTTTTTTCCCTTTCCTTCTCTTTTTTTCCCTTTCCTTCTCTTTTTTTCCCTTTCCTTCTCTTTTTTTCCCTTTCCTTCTCTTTTTTTCCCTTTCCTTCTCTTTTTTTCCCTTTCCTTCTCTTTTTTTCCCTTTCCTTCTCTTTTTTTCCCTTTCCTTCTCTTTTTTTCCCTTTCCTTCTCTTTTTTTCCCTTTCCTTCTCTTTTTTTCCCTTTCCTTCTCTTTTTTTCCCTTTCCTTCTCTTTTTTTCCCTTTCCTTCTCTTTTTTTCCCTTTCCTTCTCTTTTTTTCCCTTTCCTTCTCTTTTTTTCCCTTTCCTTCTCTTTTTTTCCCTTTCCTTCTCTTTTTTTCCCTTTCCTTCTCTTTTTTTCCCTTTCCTTCTCTTTTTTTCCCTTTCCTTCTCTTTTTTTCCCTTTCCTTCTCTTTTTTTCCCTTTCCTTCTCTTTTTTTCCCTTTCCTTCTCTTTTTTTCCCTTTCCTTCTCTTTTTTTCCCTTTCCTTCTCTTTTTTTCCCTTTCCTTCTCTTTTTTTCCCTTTCCTTCTCTTTTTTTCCCTTTCCTTCTCTTTTTTTCCCTTTCCTTCTCTTTTTTTCCCTTTCCTTCTCTTTTTTTCCCTTTCCTTCTCTTTTTTTCCCTTTCCTTCTCTTTTTTTCCCTTTCCTTCTCTTTTTTTCCCTTTCCTTCTCTTTTTTTCCCTTTCCTTCTCTTTTTTTCCCTTTCCTTCTCTTTTTTTCCCTTTCCTTCTCTTTTTTTCCCTTTCCTTCTCTTTTTTTCCCTTTCCTTCTCTTTTTTTCCCTTTCCTTCTCTTTTTTTCCCTTTCCTTCTCTTTTTTTCCCTTTCCTTCTCTTTTTTTCCCTTTCCTTCTCTTTTTTTCCCTTTCCTTCTCTTTTTTTCCCTTTCCTTCTCTTTTTTTCCCTTTCCTTCTCTTTTTTTCCCTTTCCTTCTCTTTTTTTCCCTTTCCTTCTCTTTTTTTCCCTTTCCTTCTCTTTTTTTCCCCTCTTTTTTCTCTAGAGGGCTTCACAATGGTAAAAAGGGGTTGTTTCCACAAATGTGAAAACAGTCAGAAGAATTACTACAGTCTGTTTTCTTTCAATAATTTAGTCCCTAATCAGTACAAAAGAAAAATAAATGATGCTTATATGAACATTTGAAAATGTAAATAGTAAAGGAAGCATATCTTGCCAGGGTCATGGATAATGAGGATAATTTTTAATATCTTAGAATTCTAGTAATGCCATTAAAAATGGGAATGCACCATGTTGATACATAATTAATGAAAAATACTTTTTACTCCACTGGAAATTGCTTGCCTTTACTACAGATGGGCAACTGTAATTGGCATAGCAGGGAAATCTTTACTGTACTAGGGAATCTTCAGTGAGGGCCAAAGTTATGCTGCTTAGAAAACAAGAAAGGTGTACTTTAAAAATAGCGTGGTTTGTAAATGAGCTAAAAGGAACAGTCTTCTAAGCTGCAACAGAAACACATGAATTCTAGTGGACTAAAAGGTGTTTGATATTTTATGCATAGCCTTTTTTGTCTTAAGGCATCCCAAAGAGCTCTTATAGTTCTTATGACTTGGGGCAGTGTGTAGATTCAGTAAGTCACCCAGTCTCTGAAATCTACCGTGTGAAGCCTTAACACTTAGTTGTTTATTTCCAGTGCTTTTATTTAATTAGCTTGTTTAGTTTCTTGATTGAGAGAAAAGTTCTATTCTGAACTGACTACTTTAACATCTTCATGTCTTTTTATTCTTGTTTGTGTGTTAAGGTAGGGATAATTTTACTTTTAATTTTCCAACAGGTACTTGATTATTATTAAGCTTTAGTCAAATATTATTTTTAAATCAGTTATTTTAATCATTTTAAAATCAGTTAAAATAATATTTTAAGAATATCATTAAAATCAGTCTTTCAGATCAGAATACAGATTGAGAAAGTGCTCTAGTCACTTTTTGCCATCTTTCCTTGTGAATGTGTGTGTTTTGCTTTTAAAAATTAAATTGAGATCTGCTTGTGCCAACTTCTATCTTGATTCTTCTGTCTGTTTTAAGAAAAAATGTTTTGGAACAACTCAAAATAAGCATATAACTTTTAAGTTATTTATATATGTGTATACATATATATATACCTCTGTGCATAATTACCCTGCATTCACACATTATGAAAAGTTTCTTTTGTGATATGCACAAGTCTAACTTATTGCTTTGTCGCAAGTGTTTTTTTGGGGAAAAAAATGGCTTTTTTTAGTAGGTGGTCTTTATTCCATAAATCAGAAATAAGCGTATAAGCCTTAATGACAGGAGAAAAAAAAATGTTTATAACTGTGCTTTCAAATTTTTCTTTTTTTTAACGTATAAAAAAATACAGTACCATTTTTCCATAATGCTAGTGGGTAACCTTTTGTTTTTCTAGTAGCTTCTAGTACTGAAGTAAACTGTCTGCCCTAGCATGATGTTTAAGTAAGTACTAAGCTTTGCTTTTAACATAACTTTTTTCACATTCTTTACAGATGGAGATCTTATAACAATTTTTGATAGCTCGGATCTTTCCTTTGCAATTCAATGCAGTAGGATACTTAAGCTGACACTGTTTGGTAAGGATATATAGATATATGTTTTTTTTCTCTTATTTAAAAATTCTGGTGGTGGTCCTTACTGGATATCTTAAATAGCTTTTAGCTCAGGCCACCTCAGAAGGATGAAGTCAGTTAGTTAAAAGTAGTGGCTTAATATTCAAAATTTGTTTTCCTCTTGCTGTTTGGTAAGGCATCTGAACTTAAAGAAACTAAAACTATCTTCCTTCCTTCATGAGTTGCCCTAGTGTTAGCTGCATATGCTGCTTGCTTAAGTTCACTTTCTAAAGGGACAGATATCCAATAAAAGTATTCAACATGGAAATGAATACACAGAGCAGAAATTTACTGCAAACTTTTTTCTCCAGTTCTGGCCCAGTATATTACGTTGAACTGAGATTGTATTAAATGAATAGTAAGCTCTAGAATGAGCTTAGTCTGTGTTGACTCAGTGTTTGTTAATGTAAATTCTTCACAGAAGAAGATAAAAAGTGAGTAGAAAAGGGTGCGTTCCTTCCCAGACTTCCCCCTACCCCTCCACAGTCTTAAACTGAATCCCAAATTGTTACTACAGTCTTAAATTTGCTTGCTCTTTTGCAGTTAATGGACAGCCAAGACCCCTAGAATCTAATCAGGTGAAATATCTGCGTCGAGAACTGATAGAACTTCGCAATAAAGTCAATCGTTTGCTGGACTGTCTAGAGCCTCCAGCGGAGCCTGGGATTTCTGCTAACCTGCCTGAAAATGGTAGGCAGTCAAAATTGTACAGTTTGCTCCGCAGAATCGTGTGCTGAGTGAAAAACAGAATCTCGAGTATTAATTGTGGGCTTTCTAGGTTTTTCCTTGATAGTTTGGAACTTATGTTTTAATGGTTTAGTCATCTGAGAGGCAGGGCTTATGTTATTTGGAGTAAAGCACCATGTTAACAGAGAAATAAAATTCTGGGTTTGATCGGAGCACTGTAACTAACACTTGTCAGTCAGAATAAAATGTTGACAGGGCTTTAGCAAAATTAATGAGACGAGACCTTGCTCTCATCTGAGTGCTCCCATTGCTTACTTGGGGCTGCTCTGGTGCTTGTCTTGTTGCTAAGCAAGTTTGATTTACTAGAATAGCAAAAAGCTTATTTAGCAAAATTATATTCACTTTTTTTGCCAGGTTAGGAAACTGAGTCTACTCATTTTCTGATCAAACCAGCATCAGAGCTGTCTTGGGGTAAGCAGCACAAGGGTGCAAATAGGGGAGGAAAGTACTAAAGTGGGGGGCAAAATGAGGAAGGAAGTCTCATTGTCCTGGTTTTGGGACAGTATGCTCCTAGCTTATGACTGTTGTACTGAAGAACTGTACCTCTAGATTTGTTCAAGTATCCTCAATTGCAGATTATGGAGAAGCTGGAAATAGAAAGTTAAAGAAGAGCTCGAACTTTCCTTCTAGAGAACAACACCTTTGTGTTTAACACTGAATGCTTTTTTTAACAACCAACCAAAATCCAACCACTGTTGCTGTAGTATAAGCAGTTACTCATTCCATGGAATACCAGGGTTATTAACCCCTTGGAAGGAGGTTAGAATTACCTTGGACTGTTTGCAGAACTAGCCAGTTTTAACTATGTGTGTTTGTCATTAAAGTGAGTACAAAGCACTGTTAATAGGTCTGTTATGCAGTTTTATTTGTCTAAGAACAAGGAGATGGACAAGGGAAGGAGGGAATAAAATAATGCCAGAACACAGTTGACAAAAGTGTAAACTGGGAGTTATGCTGTAAGCATTCTTAATTTTAAATTCTCTGTCAACAGTTTGTACTGAAAGAATAGGGCGAAGGAATAGCTTTGTACCTTTGAACTTGAGACAAAATGGTACTTCGTAGAGTCATTTATCTTTAAGTAACTGCAATAAAACTGAAACTTTGTGACGGATCATGAAGGTTATATTTGGAGGTACAATATTTGCCTTTATGCTAAGCTGTGCATTTACAACACTTAAAATACAGAGTTTAAAAAAATCTATTTAAAGTTGCTGTAATATAATATATACTTATGGTGAGTTCTCAAAATTAATAACATCAAGGATTAAAAATGGGTTACTTTATTTTCTAGATGCTGTGGATGGTAGAGAAGAAAAACCTGCTGCTGCTGACTCTACTGTTAAGCCATCTACTCAAGTTATAGCAGCAAGCATGTCCGCATTTGATCCGCTAAAAAATCAGGATGAAATCAGCAAGAATGTCATGTCAGCATTTGGCTTGACAGATGATCAAGTATCGGGTAAGAACACATCCAAAGACAGGACTATGAAACTTGTTTGTAATTGATGACTGAAGCATTTAAAAATCTTCATTTGTACAAAGAATTTATGTTTTGGATATATTCAACCATGCTTCTTATTCATTATTCCTTTACAAAATTCTAAAGCTTGATATATTGAAATGTTGTAAATGGACTTTCTAACTTATACAAAACAGTGAAATACTGCTCTTAGTTTTAGCCATGCTTGGAGTGAAAGAAGGCTTAGTATTTTCCTAGATCTGTAACTAGAATAGTAGATGTCAAATAACATCTGTTATGGTAGTGGTATCTTCCAAGATATCAGTGTAAACTAGTATGAGCACTGACAGTCTTCGAATGTGAGGTGATTCGGTCATGTTGATTTGGTGATTTGGTCAGGTGTCTTTGCAATTATCTTGGATGTTACTTAGAGTAACAGGATATCTCTTCCAACTGTGCAGTGTATTTGAATGTAGGACTTAACCATACTTGTTTTTTTTTGTTTATTTATTTATTTATAAATCTTGTAGCCTCTATGACAGCAAGCTTTGTAAAGCTCTTATACTGTGTAGTTAAAGGGAAGTTGAGGTGGAGAAAGAGACGCTAACAGCAACTGGAGATTTGTGGACACCATTGCATGGTTATGTCCACATAAACAACAAAAAAGAAACTGAATAGTACTAATGGCCTGGTGCCCATGCTACCTATGTCATGCATGGAGAGCTCTGGCTAGCTCTTGTGTAGTTCTGGTGACTGAGTAGTCTATTGGCAGTTGCAACATGTTAAATGTGCTTCTGCTATGTGTCCTCCTGGACCATTCCCCTGTGTAAAATGAAGTGTGCAGTAAGTGAGGGTGCCAGGCAGACTTGCTTCAGAATTGCAGCCTTGACCTAAAATAAACTGACATAGTGGATGTTGGAGCAACCTGCACCTATCACGTGCTGAATTCTCATCATGTGAGTGGAAAGTTAGGGAGGAGAGAGCGTAAGCCTTGAGTTTTCGGTCTGGAACTTTCTGTGTGTGTGTGTAATTTTGTGTGTAAAATTGAATTTGCAGAAATGTTAATACATGTGCTGAAAATTTAGTATGGCTTAGTGTCTTTGAAATTGTAGGTAGTACCTACATACATAAGAGTCAGAAGGATCTGGTTTTAAGCATCTTTGTTTCTAAGAAAATGTTCTTTGTTTAATTGTAGTGCAGTGTATCTAATCACATAGGCATTTCAGAACTTCTAGTCACCTTCCTGTGTGCTAATCAGTAGCTGGAATATTTTCAGAGGTATTAAAGCATTTGTTTTGAGACAGAAGTCTACCATACCCTGTCTCGGAGTGCAACTATAAAACATAAAACATCTTTGGAAGTTTTCTGTTTGTTCATATGCTCTATGAGTTGGGTAAAACAGTAATTGCCTGGACCCTTGCAGACCACAACAACTCTGCTGCGTGAGGATGATTTTGCACAATCTGGCTCCTGTGCTTCAGATGAGAAGGAACAGAGACGTACGTGTGCAATCTATCCAAATGTAGGAAGTCGTCTTCAGTGCTTATCTGCCAAGTTAAAACATGTAGCTGTAGAAAAACCATGTTATTACTGAGGATTTTATCCCCAAAGTGAATCACTCCTCTGAAAATGAGATCTGTGTCACTTTGACCTAAACACAAGTGGAAAATTATTCCACAGAAATTATTTCCAAAGACATGCTAGTGTAGATTTGCAAATATACTTAGTTTCACGGTAGGCCTGATGTTCTCAGATACATGTCTGTGGAAGAATGGAAAAACTTCTCCTGTTAAAACCTTTGTAAGGAAATGATCATGCATGAAACTTTCTATTCAGATTCCCCATTCATTTAATTCAATCCTTCTGTAGGACCACCCAGTGCCCCTGCCGAGGAGCGCTCAGGAACTCCGGACAGCATTGCTTCCTCCTCCTCTGCAGCCCACCCACCTGGAGTGCAGCCACAGCAGCCGCCGTACGCGGGAACACAGCCGCAGCCTGCTCAGGTGGAAGGTGAGCAGCCTCCTTTTCCGTCCTTTAAGATGGGAAAGATACTGGCTCAAGTTGAATTTATCTTGGTTAAGATCTCTCATTGCTATACTTGAAGTCCATTCCGAAACTCTAAATGCTGCAATTCTTGTGCGTTTAATGTATAAACAGCAGATGGAGCTGTAGCCCTATGGAAAAACGTAGGTCACATATACTAAAAAAGAGTTTCATTGTAGTAGTTTGTATCTATGTTCATTTTACTACAAAGTAGCTTGTATAATACACTTCATTTTAAAGCTGTTTGAAAATCTGTTTGTGATATAGACCCTGCATGTTGAGTCAGGTGGTGTTTAAGCAGTTGCTTTTACTTAATGAAGTTTTATCAGTGATGTTGGCTTGTCAGTATAAATTAATAATGTTATTTACTAAACCACTTCTGTCTAGCAAAACAGACCTTATTGTAGCAAGTTTACTTTTATTTACTATTTATTATGTATCTTTCTGTGCTAGCCAGCTTAAACCTCATAACTAGGTAGTAGCCTAACCTTCACATATGCATCACTATTTTCCCTTGAGTGCCTTAATAAGCTCTTTCTTTAAGTTTAAGGTATTGACTCTGGTATTCAGATTTCTTGGTGTTACGCCCTTTCACGTGTGATTTGACTTTTAAAAATAAACCTTTTTTTAGATGTTTGAATCATTTTGACATTGCTTTCAATTGTGTTTTGTGAAAGCACTGAGCCTTCAGATGTGCACAGCTCTGGACGAAACTCAATCTGTGGAAAAACTTGCTTCTGTAATTTTACTTCCATACAGTAAAAAGTTGTTCCTGTAAAATGTAATGTAAAAAAGTTACTCCTCTGCTGCTTCCTATACTGTTATAACGTTAAGTGTAAGAGATATTAGTGATAGTGGTAACAGTATCCACAATAATTTTAAATATCCTGGGAAGGTCTGAAGGGTGCCACTAACATTTTAACTGAGCAATGCATTTGACTAGCTTGCTGTCAGGCATGTGTTTAAGCAAGCATGAATGCTGTTGGTAAAACTGGAGCATATAAAAACATTTGTTTTGCAGCTTTTACCTTTTTTTCCCTTAAAAATAATTTTTGATATAAGGATTAATATACAGAAAGAGAAGCTGCCTAAGCTAAGGTAATGGAGTAGATTGACTGCATTTTCAAAACTTAAGTGAAGGCAAAAGTGCTTGGTGTAAAAAATGTATTGTACTTGTTTAACTTCTTTATCTTAAAAGTTTTCCTATGTATGAGTGTAGTACTGCTGGTTATAAATGTTTTTGTCCACAGTTTATGCACTTTTTGTTTCTACTGAAGTACTCTTGCGTTATATTTCCCTTGTTGTGGTGAAAATAAGAATAGTTCTTTAATATCCCTTTACCTAGCCTCTCCAGCAGGTGCCAGTGTGTTGTCTATGTTAGTCTAGAGTTAGTCATCCTGAGAGAGGCTGCCTCCTATTTTTTCTCCTAAAACTTTCTCCTAAAACTGAATTTAAAATACATACTTATTTTCTCCGTTTCTATTTTCAACTGTCAAGGTAACAGGATTAAATATTTTCTAACCCTTGTGCTCAGCACTGTTTTCATGTCACAGTATTTGTATGGCAATTCTGAAAAAGGTATTATACGACCATAAAACATTCTGTATGTCTTAGTTTGAATACAAATTACTGTTGCCTTCAAGCAGAGAAAAAAGAAAATAGGGAGCTTCCCTAAAGCAGCACACAAGTGTATTGGTAGACTTGGAGCAGTACTGTGTTGCTTTTGACTGTCTTGACCCATGGATGCCATGCAGAAGATAGAGGAGCTTTGCAGTTACACAGGCTTCTGATATGTGCAGAAGGAGTGATGGTGCAGTAACACTTTACTCCTAAAATTTCCATGTCTGCTCCAGTGCAGCTAAACTTTAGTTTAGCAGGTAATATTTTTCTTTGACTATGTTCATTAATAAAATGAAAAGCAGCAGCAGCATGAAGCCTAAACAGGGCATGAGTTAAGTCTAAACATTTGTTCTGTCTCTTCTTGCCAAGAAATTGGACATAGTGAATTTAGGAGAAATTAGCATTGAATTGGAACACACATCTCTGGCTTTATTTTTACTTCAGGGTGTGTATGCCTGAGTCTCTTAAGAGAACTTGGCTTGCAACAAGGCAGATAATAAGGAATGACTTGTCTGGTGAATGTGGTCAGAATAAATAATATACCACTGTGCTTACAGTACTTTGCAGAAATAGTCTTAGAAAGCTGATATAAACAGGCACTCCAAGGACATGTTTACCTCTCAGAGTACTGTAATTTACACTATATGTTCTGGAGCAGCTATCAAGTTATTCAAAGAATGATGCCTGCTCTGTTACCCACTTAAAAGTAGTGAGTATAGTAAAGTATACCTTATGGCCTCTGAAAACATGAAATAATGGGCATTGCTTAGCAAATGGGAACTATTTGTTTTACTGGAGCTGAACATCACTTATACTTCAGGATAGCCTTGTTCAGAAAATAAAAGTGCAAGTTACGCTTCAGCTGGTAACAAAGAGCAATTTGAAAGGATGTTCAGATTATAAGTATATTTTTTTTAACATGCTGTGGGAACGATTGCTTCTGTCACCTAAACTGTGTGTTAGGATGTTACTTGTCACCTTAGTTGTTTTGCCTTGGCTCCAGGTTTAGCTGAACAAGTTTTTTACTCCCTAGGCCAGATGTACCAGCAGTACCAGCAGCCTGGATACCCTGCTCAGCAGCCGCAGGCGCAGCCTCAGCAGCAGCAGCAGCAGCAGTATGGCTTGCAGTACCCAGGTAAGTGTGGCAGCTCGCCCCAGTCACAACTGAGCATGAGGGCAGCTGAGTGTTTTTACTTCTGCTAGGACGTGAAGGCGATTCCAAAATTGCCAGTTAAAGCGCACCGACTAGCTATGTTTTAATGCAGAGCAGGAGTTCAGTTACACTTGTTTGTGACCATAGCAAACTTCATTACGGATCAGCAAAATGCAATACAAGGAGGCAAAACAGATCATAAAGTACGTCTCAGGATTAATTTTTGTGTTCTCAAAGCTCTAGAAAACAGTCATCCCTCCCAATTTAACTTTCCTAAATACTGGATACATTAAGATGGCCACTCTTTCTTGTATCCACATTAATCTCCACACACAACATTTGATGATGTAAATACCGGCTAGAGCTGTCATTTAATAAGCCATTACTATTTATAAATAATGTGATTTGAGAAAAAAACTTTCCATTACTCATTTTTCTAAGTTGTAGATATTAGTGGTAACTTAAGTAAAGTTGCTACTCAACTTTTAACAGAACTAGTGTGCTAAAGTCAAGTATGTTCAGGTATGATGAGTTAGCTTTTGCCTATAACTAAAATAAAGAACAGAAAGTATTGAAGTCAAGTTTACTTTAGAAGAAGCCAGAATGTAACTAGTTTTCATAATCCAGCTCAGCACAGGGTTGAACATAGCAGATTCCATGATGAAGCTCTCGTTGCTTAATACTTGATTTATAAAATGGTACAAACCGCTTTTCATGTCTTGGTTTAAGCAAGATTGTTTAAGATAACCAAAAAACTCCCCCTTTTACTACAAAGTGACTGAGAATATAGCCTGTGTGGATGCACACCTTCCATATGTAAAAGTAGACTGATTTTGGTGTAGATGAGGATGCTTGCAGAACTTATGAGCAGATTCACATGTTTATCTTGGATACAAATCCTGTAAAACTTGGGCCTCAGCCCTCCTTTGTGTACTCTGTGGAGAGCCTGCTCTTGATTTAGGTCTTTATAAAGTATTTCTGGAGTATTTTGTTCTCTGCAGGTTTCTCATCCCTTCATATATAAATTGAAGACAGTGACAGACTTTCTGAAGTCTACTTTCTGCAGAAATAACAGGACTGTTGGAAGTAGAAGAGCATGTCTGATTTTCTTTAGACTTTAAAACTGAGTGGAAAAAAAAGGGACTTTTCCATCTGGTTTCTAGTCATATCCTTTTTATGAAGTTTGTTGCAGTGTGAATTCTGGCTTCTTAAGTAACATCTTAAAGCAAGAATGGAACATCATCAAGTCTTGGCTGAGATCCTGTTTCTCATAACTTATTTGATCATTAACCTATTATCAGAAACAGTTGTGGTTTTGAGGACAATAGCCTTTGAAAATAATCTTGACTCATAGGTCCATTTTTCTCTTTGTCCCTGTATTTACCTCCTTTTAACTGCATGACCCCCAAGAGCAGAATCAATTCCCCTTTTCTTTGGCAGATCCCTTAGGCAAGAATGTACTTATTTACTCAGGCTAGTGGAAATGGACCCTTCAAAAGTTGGTCTCACAAGTAAATTTTGATTCCCAGTTTCAAGGTGAGTTCAAAATTTACTCCAGTGCATTCGTCAATCCTTACCTTTCTGTCCAGGGCTGTGCACTTTTAATAATTTTTGTGTGTCTGGTGTTTAATGCTGACAGGATTCCAGTCAATGGAGAGGTTTCATTGCAAGTAGCTGCAGGTGTGTTTCATGGACAAAAGTAGCTATTTTTCGTAAAAGGATGTTTTGTGTTTTTAAAGTCCGCAGTAAGGGACATTTCTTTTGGAAGCTGCTTTTCATATAGACAAATTATGTTTGGGATGTGTTTAAATGGAAGTGATGCAGTAATGTATTTGGCTTTGTGCAACTTTTTTCATTTTGAATTCTACCTCAAAGGAACTCAGAATATCTCTGATAGAATGAGACAAATACTAATTTATGAATATTAAGCCATGACAAGCTTGTTTTAGTTTTGAATTTTTACTTGAAAAAATAAGGTTAAAAAGCCTATCCTTGGTTAAACTTTTATTTGCTCGCCTGTGAAGATTGTATTTTTCACATGTGGCATGATGGTGAAGATACTGTACTTCACCCAAGTCACGGGTATGCCACGAGCGGGCAGCATGCTTGCGTGGCAGGGAAGGAAAAACCGCGCTCGGGTTTTTTACCTTTCCGCTGCTTGCGGCCTCATTCTGTGTTGCCACCTGAAGTGCCTCTCTGCCTCTCCAGCAGGTTACAGCCAGCAGCCGCCCTCCCAGCAAGCGCAGCAGCTCCCAGCCTACAATGCGCCTGCAGCAGCAGCGGCGGCGGCGGTGACGCAGGCCCCGGCGGCCTTCGCGGGGCAGGCACCGCAGCAGCCGTACGCGGGGGGCAGCTACGCGCCGCAGCCGCAGCCCTACACGACACAGGCCTCGCAGGCAGCACCCTACAGCGGTGCCCCTGGCTCGCAGGCGGCGCCGGGCGCCTTCCAGCCACGGATGGGCTTCTCGCTGCCGCCCGGGAGCACCATGACGCCGCCGCCCAGCGGGCCCAACCCCTATGCCCGCAACCGGCCGTCCTTCGGCCAGGGCTACACCCAGCCCGGGCCCGGCTACCGGTGAGGGGCTGCGGCGGCTGCTGCCACCCGGCGGCGTGGGTGGCTCTGGAGGGCCCTTCTGTCCCCACTGACTCCAGGGTTTTTAACTGAGGCTCCTGAACCATGATGAGGCATCACATCCTTTATAACTATAGCTGGTAATTAAATTCTACTGCGGGGGGAAGGGGGTGACCAAATGAATCGTTGTTGCTTTAAATTGTATCTGCTTCCTAGTTTAATTTGGGGTTGAGTTCTCTTTCTCTCCCCACCCCCCTTTTTTTTTTGTTTTGTTTTGGGAAACACTACCTAAATGTCTGTGAAGTGATTGACATTCTAGCTGGCCTTGTTTGAAGGATATTAAAATCCTAGTCGGGAGTTTAGCCCACTTACCAGGCTTGTTTTTACTAATAACATGATGTACTAAATTAGAATCATTCTGGAGTTGAAAGTAGATATGATGTATTATAAATTGTAATGCTCACATGGAAAGCTAATAAAAATCCTGAATATAAGATTTGCTTGGTTTTGATTTCAAAATTTAGGTAATGCAGAACAAGCAAACTATGCTAAGAAGGGGATGAGCTGCATGGTAGGTGTACAGGTATCAGAACTCTAAGGAAAGTGCCTTCTAGTAGTAGTCACCTACTTGGTTCAGGTAAGTGGGTAAATTTTGTGAGTGCAGCCTGCATTTGTACAGAGCAGGCAGTAGGCAGCCATGCAGTGCCAGCTGTTGTCAGTTGCCAAGTAACTCTCTTACCAAAGAGTAAGAACTAATGCGTAAAATCTTAGGCTCCTTAACTATCCAAGTTGAACAAGGGAGGGAGAAGAATCAGTTTTGACTTGAAATACTGAGCCCAATAACCAGGCTAGAGAAAAAAAGAACTCTCCAAAAGGAACAACTGACCACAGTTACTTTGCCACCCAGAGAAGGTTGGGAGTGCAATTCCAGTGACTTGCTTACAGCCAAGAAAAAACAGATCAAGAGCTGTAACAAATTCAATAGGCCATATAATAGGAAAGGGCAAACCATTCTCCTAGCTAATATTTTCCATCTAACGGATTCTAGGAACATATAAAACTAAGAGTAGGGAATAAAACACAAAGAATTGGGGCAAGCTTCTTGAATTCTCATAAACTAAGAAATAAAAGGAGTGGAAGTATTTCTGAATTTAAGCACCCTTAATATTACGCTCGCATCAAATGCAGATATATCCAGTAAGGAATGCTGTTTAATATCTTGTCAGACCTAACACATAAGGTGTTCATCAAAGAGTTCAGCATCTGCCCCTTCTAAAAGAAACTGCTTCCTGAAACAGCAGTTACCACAGCAACTGTTTTGTTTTGATGTACAACACTAAGAAGAACATTTGGTTGATTAAAAAATATTTTATTAGTAGTAGTACAGTGTACCTGCAATGTACTTTAAAGGCATTTTCTATAAATGATTATTTCTACTATATATATATCTTAGTGTTCCTGTCCATATTTTTTAATACATTAATAGTGTAATGAATAACACCTTTTTTAAAAAAAAGAAAAACCTACATCTCTTTTATTTAGTTCATAAATGTTCAAGCAATACAACAAGTAGCTTTGGGAGAGATTTTAATCAAAAGCATTTTCAAACATTCATTTGACACATTTTTCTTTTTCCCCCACAAACAACAAACCACTTTTTTTTTTTGTTTCCTAAAACAAATTATGCTATTATTAGTTTAAAGTACAGGGGCCTCTTCTACATTTTGTAGAGCTTTCCAAATCCTCCCACACTAGGTGTATATATACATTTGGCATTTAAAGTATTAAGGCTAAACCTCTGAAAACAGTACCCTTTAGTGAAAAGCCATGGCAGTGGAGACCAGTTGCATTTTTTCGATGTACATAGATGCCTTCCTGCCTGCTTTAATTGCAGAAAAACAGACAAACCAACCAAAGCCCTTCCAAGCTAAGCAGGCTTTCTAGCTTCTTAGCAATAGGCTGCTCCTTCTGTTCTGCCAGAGTTGAAGCTTGCATTTGAAAACAAACACAAATGCAATAACTTGATTGTTTAAAGGTGCACGTACAATAAACATGCCTGTGCTTTGGGCAGAAGTATGAACTATTTGTATGTCTAAGGAGAAAGCTCTTCATGTTACTGGTTGTAGGATATTACATGATTAAGGGACTTCTATAATTTATGACTAGGGACAGCTAGCTTACAGCACTTTACATTATAACAAAAAACAATGAATATTTAAAACAAACACACATTGCATTCCATGACCAACTTTGCCATAACTGTGCCTTAAACAATTATTACAACACTGTGATAAATAATATACACACCGTATCTTTTTTAAAATACCATATAGACCATACCTCAAGAATAGGGAGCCAGCTTCCCTATACATTATCCTACACCATGTCCTTAACCTGTTTGTTTTAACCTAAAAAACAAATTTGTAAGACTGGATAACTACAGTAAGCAGCCTATGCTATTAAACAATTAATGCAGTATTGTCATTAGATTTGTATAAACCATTACACATTAGCAAAATTCTTTAAATGACAGGCATACCATAAACATCTTCACCTTTGAGCTCACTTTGGGCAGTCAGAAGCGGGGGTTGGGATGGACCTCTTTCTTTACCAAGTTCCTGTCAGCTCTACCATTTCCCAGGTATAGATGTGCCACACTCGTACCAGCGAACATAGTTGATGTGAGTCTCGCCACCTATTTTTCCAAACTTGACAGGTTCTTGACGAACTGCCCTGAAGAAGCCTAGAACAGAGAAAAGAGTTTTCTTTGAACGAACCCGTAAGGCAGCACCTTCCTTTCACTTTTGTTACTTGTGTGTAATTCAGTTCAAGGATAAACTAGTCACTGAGTCATCTGCCATAAATGAGCTTGCTGCCCCGTTAAGACAGGAATGTGCTATGATCATCACTGTGAAGCAACTGGAATTTTTCCACCAAATCCTAACATGAAAAAGGGGAAGTACCTGGGATTACCAGAGATCACAGAGCAGGACAGAGGAGGATGGCCTGGCTGGGTTCTTTTCTACACACAAGGTGGAAACCATCACTGATAGCCTCCATTCCAGTGCAGTGTTAGGATTAAACAATATGAGTGCAGTAACCTTCAAACAAACCTTGCTAGTTGGGGATATTTTGCACAATCTCCCCATCCTTGCATTAAATAATATCTTACCTACTGCTTTAAATCTCGTTCTGTAGGACAGTACTTCAAACAATGTTTGAAGAGAGCAGGGGTCCAACCTGATCTATGTGTTCCAGATGAAGCACATGCATAGTTAACTCTAGTTTGAACACACCTCAGCCACTTGCTACAGCTAGAGAGAAGCTAAAGCAGCAATGAGTACTTGGTCCCTTCCTTTCCCTGTTCAGGCCATTTACTAGAAATACATTTTTTTAATGTACATGTAGAGATTACAGTTGTTCATGAATAGTCAGTTAAACCCACTCAGCAAAACCAAGTTCGTTTTGCAACGTTTGTAAGCTTACAGGGTAGATGGCTTTTTTAGATTAAAGGTTTTTAGTTTAGAAATGTTAAAAAGTAAATCTGAAATAGCTGAGTTGTCTGCTGCTGTGGCAATGCCAAATTGGATTTGGACAATCCCCTCAACAAACATGGTATGTTTACAAATGGGCAACACTAAATGGCGAAGGGAAAGTAAAGCCCTCTTGGGAAAAACCACCACATCGTGACCACTGGGCAGCTCATGGACTTATTTTGTATTCTGAAAAACTGGTAAAAGATTTAGGCACTTGATTTTAATCTCTCACCTACACTATTTTCACACAAACTCCCACCACCCTTTTTTTTTTTTTTTTTTTATAAAACAGAAAGAGTTGTTATTACCTCACTGAACCTGAATTATAACCTCCTCTTAATATGCCCTTGCCCATCTTTAAAACCATCTCTGCCTGGAAGCTCAATAGTCTCTTTCCATTACTGGGCCTGCCAAAGCACCCTGAATTCATCGTCAGGAAACCCACTAGGGAAGCAAAGGAATCACAATGGTTCACTACAGAGACAAGAGTTACCATCTTTCATTGGTAGATCGTCTTGCTGTCCTGTCCTTCCATCTAAGAAAGAATCTACAAATTGGCAGTGATCTTCTCCATGGCCCCTCTGGTCTCCGATATTATAAAATTGTCCTGAAAAAAAAGAAACAGCAAAGTTGAAAATCAGAATGAAACTAAGATCCCTTTTTAGTCTCAGGAGCCATAGCTGTGATTCAATCATTATGGACATACCTCCCAAGCACAGCGCTCACAGAGAACAACTGCTGCCCAAAATCTAATGCCTTAACTTTTTTTTTTCTCTTTGTATTTCAAACACTAAGTAAGTAAGTGAAATCCTGTTCTGATTAGAACCTCATCCTGATCATAACAAAAAAAAAGGAGTAAGGTTTGCCACTGATTTCACTGAAATGCCTTTGATCCCCAGGTTTGACACCCTGTCATAAAGTCCAGAGTGTCTTCAAAGTTGGGTTTATATACCAGCTCATAGTATGGACAAGGCCTGCTTTATACAGCATCATCTTTTCCAACATGGGCAAGTGATATCCTTTAGCTAATAAATACACCACCAAGGTAGAGCAGCTGCCTGTCCAGAGATTAGTATGGAATAGAATCATAGAAATCATGATGACTGGAAAAGACCTTCAAGATCATTGAGTCCAACTGTAAACCCATCCCCACGGTGCCTGCTAAACCATGTCCCTAAGGGCCTCATCTACCTGTTTCTAGAACACTGCCAGGAATGGGGACTCCACTGCTGCCCTGGGCAGCCTGCTCCAGTGCTTCACCACTCTTTCCGTGCAGAAATTCTTCCTAATGTCTAACCTGAATCTCCCCTGGCACAACTTCAGGCCATTTCCTCTTGTCCTATCAGTAGTTATTAAGAGTTTGACCCTAAGCTCACTACAATCTCCTTTCAGGTAGTTGTAGAGAGTAATAAGGTCTGCCCTGAGCTTCCTCTTCTGCAGACAAAATAATCCCAGCTCCATCAGCTGCTCCTCGTAAGGTTCCCCAGCCCCAGTGTGCCCATGTGTATTAACAGGATTGCTAACAGGACACTTGACTGCAACTAAGTGGAAGGAAGGGTCATAGAATTGTTAGAGTTGGAAGGGACCTTTAGAAATCATCTAGTCCAGGGTAACTTAGAGTATGTGGCACAGGACTGCATCCAAGCAGGTCTTGAAGATCTCCAGAGAAGGAGACTCCACAACCTCTCTGGGCAGCCTGTTCCAGGGCTCTGTCACCCTCACTGTCAAGAAGTTCTTCCTTAAGTTCCCGTGGAACTTTTTATGCTTCAATTTGTGGCCATTTCCTCTGGTTCTGTCTGTGACCACCAGTGAAAAGAGGCCAGCCCCATCCTCCTCACTGCCTCCCTTGAGGCACTTATAGACACAGATCAGGTCCCCTCTCAGCCTTCTCTTCTCCAGGCTGAACAGGCCCAGCTCCCTCAGCCTCTCCTCACAGGGCAGATGTTCCAGGCCCCTGATCATCCTCGTGGCCCTGCGCTGGACTCTCTCCAGCAGCTCCACATCCCTCTTGTACTGTGGGGCCCAGAACTGGACACAGT